>JAWQUT010000036.1:2761157-2783700 GCA_033807755.1 Ellobium chinense | reverse complement strand
GATATTGTACACGTTGACGTTTTCAGCCGAATTTTCCAAACAGCTGTTTTGAAGGTTATGCGTTAGGAAGGGAGCGTGCCACGCCCCCGATCCAGTCTTATAATATAGATGACAGACACTTGAAAGACTGTTTTATTGGAATAATAGGGTATTGTATGATTAAATATGGTCTGTAGGACGGTGCAGTCTTCCGTTAAGTGCCTTTTGAGCCGGTAGATACTCTGTAGTGTCTTTACGAAAACTATACTCCAGTAACTGAGGAAGAGTCCAAAGCTCTGATAGGGGACATTATTTGTTTGGATGGTCGAGGTCTTAAGGAAAGTGGGGTGGTGCTTGATCAAGTGTAACCTTAAATGGCTTTGCGAAAGGTTTTGCATACGCCATTTTTCCTACAGTTTGTGAAACATTTATTTTTCCAATCACTACACCTCAAATCACAAAACTGTTGTAAGTTGCATTCTTTTAGATATCCCATACGGTGGCAATCTTGAATTCGAAAATGGCTGCCACAGCTGTTTGCCATCCTTTAAGAGACCAGACAGTATAAAATCTTGATTTTTAAGACTGTTTCACCATTTTCAAGTTTGAGTTCAATAAACTAAATCGTATGTGTCCCAAACTTTCAAGTATCATACATTTTGTATTGTTTTACATTTCAAAGTGGCAAATTTATCTAATTTTCCACTTGAATTCTAACAAAACTACTGAGAGAAATTTAGTTTCATGTAGGTAAACAATTCTGATGAAAATGTAAAGTGATTAGCTTTCAGTGAAAGAGAGTACATCTTACAAAACATCTTCTGCTAAAACTTTTAGTAAAAGCTGGACGGCATCGGTTTCAAAATGACTTGTGAACTGATATAATAGGGAACTAGCTGTGAAGGACAGACTACAGTAACTAGATTTCCCTCTAAAAGAGCGAAAGCTCCTTAGGACAAAGCCTGAACAATGCCTTCTTCGTTCTTATTTTTACTAAAGTTAGTATCTTATAACATGATGAAAATAATACATGGGGGCTTTGCAGGTTATTTTGCTATCTTTTACCGCTTTCCCGACCTTAAATCTTCTTTGAGATTCGAAAAATGGCGCAGGCCAATCCTAGTCTAATCGAGCTCACCAAGCCATTAATATAACAGTGCTGAAGCGGTAGAAAGTAAGATACAGTCGCCCTCAGGCTCTTTAGCAGCTAATCAGATCAATTTAATGTCTAGGATAGTGCACAAACTAAACTATATTATGATTTATTATATTATAGCTCTCGCCGTACGTTGGGGTCATATTGACCACTCTACTGAGTGGGCTGGTTGTTCTTTCTTGCAACAAAGAGGTAAGTAGACAATTACATTTTTATTTCATTATATATATATATATATATAATTCTAGGGATTGGACGCGGGGAGATGCCAAAGAAATTTATACTGCTATTGCTACAAGAGTACAAGTAGGCCTATGTTTGCTTGCATTCGGGGGAAATGGAAGTGGTTAAGACAAATTGTTGTGGATGGGCGCGTGTGGGCTGTCGCACGTGAGCCTGCGTGGATGCATGTGAGCGTGCGTGTGCGCGTGAAACCATGCGTGTGTTTGTTATAGAATTAAAAGAATCTCTTTTGAACAGTTTTCTGGATAAAAGATAGAAATCAAGTAGGATAAAGTGGATAGCTAGCAGTTTATCAAGTTCACTTAGTTTTAGACTAACATTGGTGTTTTTACTAACCCTTTTGTCTGGCACAACAAATACATTTTTGACCCAAACAGTAATAAAGAATAAAATAAAATTGTCCATATAACCAGGAAGAGGAATCTGGTCCTGTCACGCTTTCCAAGACAAAACCAAAAACATTTCTCCATTTCTCTAACTCTTTCTGTCTCATTTCCCCTTTCTCATTCGTTCTTTCTCAGCGCGAGTGGGTACCAACGTCTTTGTCATCCTCCCTTCTTTCTCACCACACCGCTCCCCACCCTCCCTCCATTGTGCAATGTATTGGAATGTGTGTACGGGACCACTTTCCCTGGTAACAGAAGTAATCATTGCACTTTTAGCGTTTGCTCAGGGGCTATTTCAGTGGCAGGAAGTGTAACCTTAGACAAAATCGGGTAATTTGAGTAACAATTTCGAGGAGGGTACGGTCAGCCCTGTCAGCTCCGGCCACGCGAGCCACCTTCTGACCTAACCGCTGGAAGCAGTGACATCGCCGTGGATACGGCATCACCAGAACCTGTTGCGCAATACGCCAGACATGTTATGGTTCAAGGTTACGTTGTCTCATTGCTCCCTGTGCAGGGAAACTACTTTTCATTTGTAGGTTATCTTCCTTTTCCCATTTTAGGTGCCGTGAAGATGTTTATTCTTTTTTATTACACTGGGGAACAAATATAAACTTTTTAAAAAGTGTTTTCACTTTGAGACCCATTTCCCCCTATTCTGAGGTCACTGATTCCAGAATCTGGCCTTAGTTTTTCTGTATCAGGTGAAACTTTTCCTGTACGAGTTACCACCCTTGATAAGGCTTAATTTACAACTGTTTCGACTCTCTAGGAAACAAAAAGCCATTAAAATTGTCTAAGGCCTGTGTAAAATACTTAATACATTTAGACTTTATTGTCTTGACAAAGATTACTTGCTGCAAGAGCGTTAAGGCCCACATTTTCGCTTCACAGAACACCTGGAATGCTATGTCCCAGTGCAGACTCTCATCACACTCCAGCAGTAGTCAGCCATCATATGTGTGTCCCACCTCCCTTGATATCTCTCCCCCATCACCTTAATGTCGTGATGGAAACATTCTTCTTGCTCATCACTCACAGCTGCCAAATTAAATGGAAATTTGTCGATGTGACTGAAGAGAAAATGGACCTTGATGCTCATATTGCAACCTAACTTTTGGAAATGTTTGAGCATGTTGTCAACAATCTGCTTATAGTTCTCAGCTTTCCTGTTCCCAAGGAAGTTTCTCACAACATCCACAAATGATTCCCATGCCTGTTTCTCTGTATTGTTCATAGATAGTACAAAATTTGGATCTTGAATCAATTTCCTGATTTGTGGTCCATCGAAAATACCGACTTTCAACTTTTTACTACTTAGACCAGGAAAGGCTACAGCAAAGTATTTGAAGCAGTCACCATCTGTGTCAAGGGCTTTGACAAATTGTTTCATGAGGCCAAGCTTGATGTGGAGAGGGGGGAAGACAATTCTTTCTCTTTCAACAAGAGCTTCATGAATGATGTTTTTCTCACCCACCGTTAGGCTTTCTCTTTCAGGCCAAACTTTTTGTTCTATAGGACAGCGATATCGATACATCTCTATGGGTTCATTATTATGTTTTCATATCACACTGTGTGTACCGAAAAGTAATAGGATGAGGATTAGTTTTCTTGCTTATTATGCAAAATTCTAGATCAAAATGATTTTGAAAAAAAAAAAAACACTAACAGATATCAATCAATGACTCACTACAAGGCAAAAATTACGAAAATTGCGTTTCATTCAATCAAATATTTTGGCAATAAGCGCGTCACTTAGGGTAAACAAAGAACCAGTGATCAACACTTAACTCCGAACGGTTTCCCCTGTCTTCAAAGAAATTAAATTTTTTGCAAACTGCTGTGCACACAGAACAAAACTACTTATATGTTAACATCGAGAATTATAGACCTCTACAAACTCTAAAGCTTCATAGTTTTGCATGTACACTGAAACCTCGTTATACTGCCAAGTAAGGGGCAAACAGAAAAATGGCGATATAACGAGAATGGCGGTACAACGAAAATGCCATTTAGAACACGGGAAATCAGTAATTTACCAACATTGGACTGACTTGAAGTTTACATTGCTTTCATTTGTATTTTTTTGTTGTTTTTTGTGTTTAAGAAATTGAGTTGATTTTAAAACAATAGAGTTGAAATTAAAAACAAGCAAGAACTAAGGATTGCAAGCGTATGTGTCAAGTTGGAGAATGATAAGAAAAGAAGTTGACTACTACACATTACACATCCGAGTCGGAGAATCACACGAGCGCTAGGCCTACGTCATAGATTAATGTGTGCTGTTTGCATCGTACCCCGCGACCGGTGCGAACCAGCTGAAGCATCACCTCGGCGCGCTTACGTTCGTTCGCAAACTCTCTAGACCTACTGAGCGAGAGGAGATTGAACTGTGACCCGCCTTTCCCACTGCATGCCCCATCAGTAGGCCTATCAGGACTTCGCTTCCAAAAACCGAAGAGTGTGTAGTAGGATTGGTGTTCGACTAGTTTGAGTAACAAGCAATGTTCCGTCTGTTAGCTGGATTTAGGTATAGGTGGGGAGTGGGATTAAATTTTCGTTGGCGGTATAACGAGCAATATTTACTATACTCAAGTTATGAATGTAACAGTTAAACTGTTGGCGGATGGCGGTATAACGAGATTTTTTAGTGACTTTGTATAGGTGTCAGATCCGTTCCACGGCGAAAAGCTGGCGGTATGCGGGAATGGCGGTATAACGGGTGGCGGTATAGCGAGGTTTCACTGTATTTCATTTTCTTATTTTTGATTTTAGTATGTTTTGTTAAAATAAAAGTTAAATTTAAGAACAAAATTACATTTAATTATTCTAAAAAAAAAAACCAAACAGAATAAACAACAGTATTTACACCACATTTGCCTAAAACACAGATCATTTGTTTTTTTAATAAAAAAAATGCAATGACTTCCCTTGACAAGTTTTGTTATTCTGATGGTTATGTCCCCTGATTTCACCTGTTTGTTACCATAATATATTTTTCGATAGTGTATCAAAATTTGACCCGATATCGCAAAACTGATGGCATTTTCGGACTCAGTGACCCCCAATTACCCTACAACATGTGTCAAGCTTAAAACACTTTTTACTGTGTTCCCCAGTGTATCCTTTTTTTTTTACTTTTGCAGATTGACGAGAGTAATATCTTTCGCCTTCTGATGACCAGGAGGCAGAAGACAGCGATAGCGAGGAGGAATGTGTGCCTGAGATTCACGATTACTCCGACTCCTATGATAGCAGTGATCAGTGGGAGGAGGAAGAGGAGGAGGAAAAAGGAGAAGAGCACACTTTGATGGAACTACAGCCAGAAGAAAGTGGGACTACACCAACATCCTCTGCGTCAGCTCCTAACCTGATGGAAGGGAAGGATAAGACCCTGTGGAGCACTGTCCCCCCGCCAACAACAAAGACGCCAGCGCGCAACATCTTTCGACCTCCAGTGGAGAAGGCAATCAATTGCCCGAACAACCTTTCACCAGCAACTGCCTTTCGACTCTTCATAACCAGTTTCATGGTGTCGAGCATAGTCCGCTTTACAAACGTTGGGGGAAGGAGACTGAAAGGTGATCAGTGGACAGAGACTGATGAAACTGAGATTTATGCACTGCTGGGGTGTCTGATCAACATGGGTGCTATGGACCAAGGATTGGTGCCCACAACTCTCATATATGGGACAAGATATTTGGGAACACTTTCGTAAGAGCAGTCAAGAGCCGAAATCGATTTATTGAACTAAATCAAGCGCTGAGATTTGACGACAAAGACTCCAGATCCGCAAGGCGAGCCAAAGACATATTTGAACCTCTGCGCGACATCTGGGATCAGCTGAACCAGAACCTGCGGAAGTATTACATTCTGGGCCATTCATTACAGTGGATGAACAGCTGGTGGCATGGCGAGGGAGGTGCAAGTTTTTGCAATATATATGCCTTCCAAGCCTGGAAAATATGGACTGAAGATTTTCTGGGCTGCAGACGCTGAGACATTTTATCCCCTGCAAGGCATCCCATACCTGGGGAAAGAAGGGAGAAGTCCTCAAGTTAATCTCAGCCGTAATATTGCAATAACCTTGTGCTGTCCTTATTTCAACACAGGCAGAAATCTCATTTGTGACAATTTTTTTACAGACTTGAAATTAGCCGAGGGTCTGCAGAGAAATGCCATGACAATTGTTGGTACTGTCAGAAGAAATAAGTGGTTTCTGCCACCTCAGATCGTAAACCCTGGAATTTCTAGATACGAGTCTGCTTTTGCATTCCAGAAGAAAGCCACACTAGTAAGTTACAAGTCTGGCGGTGAGAAAAATGTAATTGTACACAGTACAATGCATCATACGCCCACAGTGGATGACAACCGCAAAAAACTTCCTGAAATCATCGGTTGCTACAGTGCCACGAAAGGAGGAGTGGATGTTATGGACCAGATGACGGCTTCCCTGACCACCAGAATAACAACAAAACGTTGGCCAATGAGACTGTTCTTCAACATGATGACATCACTAGCATCGCTGCTTTGGTAATATTTCGTTGCAGAATGCCAGAAGATGCCACAATTTACAAAGACAACAGACGAGGATTCCATCTAGCTATTACCCAAGAGCTAGTCGAGGATCAAGTCAGGCGTTGCAGCACCATGAGCAGCTTGCCGAGAGAACTGCTAATGTCCGTCACTGAACTGCTGTCCAGAGGTGAGGCAACGACAGCTGAAAGCCAGCAGCTTCTTCCAAGCACCAACAGTGGAAGAAAAAGACCAGCTCCTCAAGAACCTGAGAAACCCAAGGGAAAGATGAGCAGAGGGAGATGCGCAGAGTGCCCCAGGAAAAAAGATAAAAAAACAGCAATTCGGTGTGAAATATGTGGAAAGTTTGTCTGCCCAGAACACACCACATATATGTGCTTCAACTGTGTATCTCAGCATTCAGTCTAAACATTCTGGAAGAAACAAAATATTGTAAAAGCCATGTGTTATCAAGTGAAGTTTATTGTCCCAATGTTAAGTATGGACATAGAGTAGTTTTCGGTCCCCTTTTCTTGTTTCAATATGGACAAGTGAGCTTGCTCTGCCCTTCTTCGGTTTCATTGGTCCGCCCACTTGGCACTTTGGACAGCTCCGAGGGGGTGCCTTCCATTCAGCATTTAT
This sequence comes from Ellobium chinense, assembly GCA_033807755.1. Classification (NCBI taxonomy): domain Eukaryota; kingdom Metazoa; phylum Mollusca; class Gastropoda; order Ellobiida; family Ellobiidae; genus Ellobium; species Ellobium chinense. The sequence goes on along the minus strand of JAWQUT010000036.1, from coordinate 2,776,779 downwards.
GAATTGCTCCATAGTGACATGGTAACCCTGGAATAAGAAAAGCAGTCAGATGCAAGTTTATGTCATAATGATGATTTCAATTAGGCCAATGAATCATTAATTCTTCTATCTTGTGTGTTTCTAAAATAATGATGATGATGATTAGTCTTATCTTTTGAAGCAAATGATGATGTCTTATATTTTGAAGGGATGAGAATTTACTGGTGAAAATGTTGATGACGTCAAAGGTCACCAATTAAGTTGGTAATATATTCTGAGTAATGATGATGGTGGTTATGGTGATGATGATGCCGAAGACAATGAAATGATGGGGGTGATCATATGGGGAAGTTGTAGCTATTGAATGAAGAAACTTTGAAGTAAACAAAGAATGATTGGTGCTCATGAACAGGGTGCTTGCAAACACAGCCAGAACATCGGAAGAAAAGGGAATGAGTGAATTTTAAGGTTCTGAACAATAAATGAAGCAGCCATGAAAATAGAGTGATTTTGATGATGACAGACGCCTCATAGTTAACTAAAATGAAAGAAAGTCTTACCCAGCTGATAAGAAATATTCCCTCAATGCCTCCATGTTGAAGACTGGCATCCCTTAATGTGTGGTGTGTTGTTTGTCATCATTGAACACGTCTGTGCAGTGACATATTATATCAATAATTTGCCTCTATAAAAAGTGGGGTCACTAGTGACCCCACGACGTACGCCTAAGGTGTGCAAATAAATTGCTATATAAAAAGTGTGGTCACCAGTGACCCCACGACGTACGCCTAAGGTGTGCAAATAAATTACTATATAAAATGTGGGGTCGCCTGTGACCCCACGACGTACGCGAAGGGTAGTAATTAGCGACGTACGGCGAGGGATAGCTTGCAACAAATTTTACCATCGAATTTCAAGTACACAGAACATTATTTTTATAATTTATGACATGCATGCCTATTGATATGATTAATAATTAATTTCATGGAAGGAACATTAAACTGATCCAGCAAATGCATCTTTTGATCTTACATTCTAATAACACGCCTCGGAAAAGAGATGCACACACAATAGAAGATTCCGATGCCAACAAGCAAAACAAATAATACAAACCATGTTGGTGTACAGAAATGTGTGTTCAAGCTTCGAAACGGTAAGTATGATAAGCTAGGACTTCAGGCATAGTTTAAGATGCCTTTACTTACTGAACATCACGTCAAAAATCACAAAGACTTTCTTTCAGTAAATGAAAAAAAAAAAAAGAATAGACTAGTTGTCCCGTGACGCCTTTACGCGATTGTGAATACTCGCTCCCTGTAAGACATTGTCAGCTGTCTTGCACTTGTCATCATGTGACCCGCTCTATGATGTTCTGGTGACCTTCATTTTACAAACAAGACTCTAACTACTACATATGGAAGAATTAGGACTAAATAATATAGCCTTCTCATAACTGATTGTTTCTGGAATGGAGTCGGGTAAGGTGATGACGATACACTTAATTTTAGTTTTTGGTTAGAAACAGAAGGTAATAAATAGGGGGTAGACGTGCGAGCGAGGCGGCAAGGTTCATCCTGTAGAGTGGGAAACGAAAGAAAGGCAAAGATAAAGTCTGAAAAATAGACTTAATATAGTGCTTACCATTTTACAATACCGTAACTATATGAAGTGCAAAGATAGTGTCATCACTTTAAAGTTTTTGTCATGTGGCTACATGCTTTTCACTAAGTAATCAGATCTGTCGCCTTTCTTTTTCCCAGATGCGGTACCTACTTAAAACCTGATCAAACTTGGGTTAAAAAAAAATCCAACGTAATGTTTGGAGAGCCACCTCCTCCTCAACTGTTATGCCCTTGGGAGAGCAAAGGGCCAACACAGTGCTTCTACATTGAACCACGTGNGGGGGTGCGTTTAGCGGAATTCTATTGTGTCTTTTGAAACTTGTTTAAACCTGTTCTGTTACATATTTATCCTGACCTTCCCATCTGTATGCTCTTGTGGGTTGAGCGACATTCTTGTCGGGTCCGTGAGTGGTTTTCGCAATGTATCGTGTCGTCTATCTATCCCCATTTACTTTATAGAATCAGTTCTTGGATACACCTATGTCCTCAACTGACAGTAGAGTCAACATCATAGCTGTATGGATAGATTCATAGCCGGTCTATCATCATCCGGGTCAGTTTTTATGTGGGTGATGGTTCTCCCGCCAACACCTCCTATTAGCATTTCAGTTTTCAGTACGGTCGTCTCTGTTATGTCCAGCTATCGCCTCCTTAGCACGTGCTCTTCGACTGACCCCAAGGGACTGCAACCACTCCACTGCATCACTCACTTCCGCAGTCATATTTTACCTTAGAGCAGTTAAGATCATTTTATCCCAATATGCCACGCTTTTCGCATCTTGGCGTATCGAGCCGACATATCCACTCTCTTCTTGCCTGTAATAACCAGGCGTGAGTATCCGGACCAGAGCCATTAGTTTGCTTTTGCGAAGATGCTGTAGCAATTTAGACTTCAAAAGTCTCTATTAGATTTTCTAGAACATGCACTGAGAATCAGCTGCATCCTGTACTCTGTTCTGCTGATCAACTCCAGTGCTACATTGGCGGCCTCCTCTTCCATTCTTGACGTTGTGTCGTGGCTTGCCCTCTTGGCAGTCTTTCCAATAAACTCGCACCGAAACCAGGGGCGGCTCGTGCCTATGAAAACTGGGTGGGCGAGCCCCGTTACAGACAAGCATTTAGACTAAAGTACTAGAAAAATGTGATTCTCGAGTTTTCATGTTTTCAATATCGAGTTTTAGATCAAAAGTCTAAATATAACATTTAAAAATTAATTTTATAACTTTTAACTTATCCTGAAATTGTAAGAAAATCACTATAGTTATTTCCGACATTTTGCGAAATCGCCGAAAAGCACCCGAAAAACAGTACCGGAAACATCACGTCAGCACGGAAGTCGCGGTGTTTTCGATCGACAACAATGGCAGCATCAGTCGAGCCGTATCAGTTCGAGCCCGTGCGTAAAAAAAACAGATGACGAGGATATATTTGAGGAGAAGAATATTGGACCACCATTTCAGGAATGGTAAGCAAGTATTCTGTCACAGTTTAGTCCTCTGTATTGTTGGCCAAGTGCTAGAGACTACTCTCAGCTTGGTAGACTAGTCTCGATCTTAATCTAGATTCTAGATCTAACTTTGCTAGCAATGCATGTCTACATCAGTGTTTACTATAGTCCGTCCAACATTATACGGTTTTCGTTTATCGCGAATATCTCCGATTTGCTTTGATCAATCTTGACCAAATTTTGCATAACCCCCTGTTTCAATTTGTCTTAACAGAGACATGTTTATTCACATGTGGACAGTTACAGATAAAAAGGTTTTCTTCATTAAAGTATAAAAAAAAAACTCAGGAAACGCGATGATTCAAAGAACAGAAATGTTACAGTATTCACAGTAATCTTCTTGTCACGGCAGGTTCACATAAGAGCAAGTCCAAATAATTCGGTTAATGCAACATTCCGTGGTTTAGCTCTTTAGACATAACAAGCGCTATTTTTTACCGCAGACAGCAACCGTTAACCAAGGACAAAATACTACGCCAGCGATCAGACAAGTTACATTTCACATGCATAAAATACTCACACCAATAGTCACAAACAGTGTAATTTAAACTGATACACGACCTCCCCGAATATTCACCCCCTTTCCCATGCCTCTTTCATGTACTCTAATATAAAAACTGATCTTTGTGCAAAATTTTGCATTCCCGATTTCAAGCATCAGTGCCATCAATTTGTCTTGTTCGATCTCTGTATCTAACTCAGTTCAAAGTTCACGTTTATAAACTAGACAGACACCCAAAAAGTTCATATCTACTCCTATAATATTATAAAAAAAACAAAATAGCCTCGATTTTGTATGTGGCATAACGTCGTTATCGCCGTTTGAATCGACTTGAAAGTTTCTGTGTGCCTTTGTTTTCCTCTCAGAACGTTACAATGGTGCATTTCGTTACTTCAGTCGATCGCTAAGTATTTTATTAAATTTTGTTTGTGTCGTAACCAGACCCACGTAGATACCGCACTTCAGCTAGTATTATAAAACTGGGGAAGAGGATAACAGGACCTTGTTACCGGTCTTCCCAAGTAGTTGCAACTTTACACATCTCATACAATTCAGATTTAACCATGTTTCTATTACAGACAGAGTCAATCTTTCGATCTAGGTAAATTGAAGGTCGTCAGTAACTTTTCGAGTTATATTGTTAGGCACTCCAGACGACCAATCAGCCGAACGGAACAGTCATATCATAACTATTCCTCACAACAAACAAAATTACATTATTCACATACCGACTAAATGCTATATATTTAGCTATTGCATTTATCTAAGTCCAAACCAAGTCGTAATTATCCATATCAAATATGTTCGCGTTTAGGGAAGCTGCCTTTAATCACGTCACATTCCATAAAGCTGTAAACCACCTTATCTTCGCTATTTCCTTTCGGTCGAGTTTTTTTATATAACTTTATGAAGAAAACTTTTATATTTCCATCTCTATAACCGTCAAAAAATACTTTCTTGTTAAAACAGGAGGCATTGCAAAATTTGGTAAGGATTGATCAAAGCAAACAGGAGATATTCGCGAAAAATGAAAACCGTATAATGTTGGACGGACTATAAAACAGATGCCTCCACGTGCGGTACGGCACCCTCAGTCACTAACCTGGCAAAATAAGTGTGTGAAAGAAATGCACTGAAGAAACAATAAAGTGTTAATAATTATTATTAATTATAATGGATTGGGAAATGGAATTCAGATGAAAACTGATATAGTGTCTACTAGCAGTACTAGCTTAACCTACAGGCTACACAGTTAACACAGGTCCTACAGTTTACTAACCCACCACAGCTAATGATAACGGATTCTACTGCTGGGCGTGTTTATGAATATGGTTGTATTCTGTTATTTTGTTGGTACTGATATCATCATTCACAGGCCATTCTATGATCCCTATTATTTAGTGCGGCGTGGAAAATTTGGGTGATGTCTGGAAACAGAACCGCTTTATAACTTTGATATTCATACAGAGTCTGTCGATCAGGGCCATTTTGTCTTCGAATACAGTATATTCTAGATCTAATACCCAAAGTTAGTGCTGTGGAGGAATTCCAATTGAGCCTCGTACTTGATGCACCTGTCCCAAATGAGCATTTCATCCCCCCTCCGGAAAATTGTTTTAACTAAGTTTGGGGCCAAAAATAGCTTTTGATGCCTAATAAAAGTGGCCAAGACACACATCCAGTGAAGAGATGGATGCTTTGCTTCACATTGAGAAATGAGATAACACATTTTAAAATTTGGTTGTAAGTATATGGCTGATAAAAACGTACAAGAATAAGAATGTGTATGTGATGGTATTGACCCAGGGTATTTTTGAGTTACAACAGTTTTTCATCGAAGATGATGATTTATGATTAGAAACACAGTATAAGGGATTTCTTATTCCAGTGCCATCCTCCCTCTTTTTCCAATACTCTTACTCTTAAATTTAAATACAAACACTTGCTCCAGTGAATATTTGAAGGTCCAACTGTGCACCCAGTCTTCTCAGCGTTTGGCTTTATATTCCTTTCAGTGTTTTACATAGACTTATTGAATTGTGAAATGTTGCTAAAACTTTGCAGGGCCCAGTTAGATACATCCGGATCATTAAGAAAACTAATACAATGTTTTGTGCAAATCTTTACAACTTATTAAATTATTCTTTTCAGGTGTCAGGTGTTGCAAATCTATGGGGTCAGCTGATGAATGTGTCTGCTGCCAACTAGAGTTGTATGAAGAGAGACCAGTGGGCAGGAGATAATACGCATCAGTATGCATGAGGGATTTGTCCACAACTGCTTATCTCTATATGTTTTAGAAGAGATCTGGTACGCATAAGAAAACACAGAGAGGAGGAGAAGGACTTAATTCATGAGTAAGTATGAGGAAGGAAATTGATACCATGCACACCAAGAAACACTTTTCCAGTACAGTATATGGTTTTAGTTAATAAAGGCACTACACATTTATTTAATAATGCAGAACAGCATAACAAAGGGGCAGACACTTTTTTTGTTGTAAAACATGCATAATACATGTAAATAAGCTCTCCAGGCTAACAGATTCTCTGGAAATAAAATGAAAGAATGTTGTGAGAGTGTGAGAGAATGATGGATACTCTAGCAAGTAAAACAATAATTCAAGATAACTGACACGAAATGTAGTTATTAGGAGAAAATGTATGTATATGCTGTCAATGGAAAGATTGTCCTATCGCCTACTCTGACTTTAACAGAACAGTAATAAGTATCCAATAAAATGTCTTTAGGTACATGGCTTAAACTCAAGTGAAGATACTGATTCTGCATATATATACAGAGAGAGAGAGAGCTAGTGCAGATGCTCACTGATGGCGCTGAAAACAAGTAATAAACACTAAATCTAGTGCAGATGCTCATTGATGGAGCTGAAAAAAGTAATGAGTGTTGTAAATAGTGTTGATCATAAAATTTCTCATTTTCTTTGCAGAACATACTGCCACATTGCCTGTACCAACTTTGTACAGTGGATATTTGGATGACTGGGCAAAAGAAACCGAGTTATGATTCCTTCCTGTGCAGTGACTGCAATTAGTGCAATAAGTGGAAAATTATTTTTGATGTTCGTGTCCTACTTTAAAGTAGGACGCGCACATAAAAAATAATTTTCCGTTTTTCAATACTTTTTCTCTCTAAAAATTATCTATGGTGCCCACCGAGTCAATTTTGCGAAGAAAGAGTATCGTTCTGTTACCGTGCGCGTATGTAATATAATGCACTTAGGAGAGCTACAGTTACCGGGTTTAGCCCTTGTGTTCAGAATTATTCCCCTTCCCCGATCAGCAGAAGCCTGGGACAAAAACCCTGACGTCACGTACGTTCCAGCAGCCTCAGACACCTCTATTCGACAATGTATTATTCAGCTTTTAGTTAAGGTTCTGGTATAACAAATTTAAACGTAAAGTTTGATAGTGTAAGCCAGAAAAAGTATTCTGCATTTTTATTGCCTCAGTATGATTTTGTTTGGTATATCTACTGTTCACAGTGGAATTAAAACATTCATACCAACATGCTATCACCCGTCCGCAGAGCACTGGCTAGACAGCTTGGCCATGTGGTAAGAACGTATTTGACGTAAACTTATGGCCGCCACGCGCGCAGTGGTTGTAACAATTCGGACNCAACATTCCGCTTAATAACAACTTGTTTATAGATACCGACTATCTGACTCGTGACACAGACACTTGCAAGACTGTTTTATTGGAATAATGTGGTATCGTATGATTTAATATGGTCTGTAGGACGGTGCAGTCTTCCTTTAAAATCGTTTTCTTTTCACTCGTCCCGCTAAAAAAAAATCGGCATTCGGTCGGTTCTGATTTTCGAGGTCGATATGAAGTTGTGAACTGAGATGATATATGTAGTTAGAAAACTCCAGATCAGATCAAGATGAGATCAAACAGCCAAAATAGGTATAGTTCAGATCAAGATCAGTTCATCTAAAACAGCTGTTTAGCTCAGATCAAGTTCACGTGAACTGATCTAAGATCACGATCTGAGATCATTTGATCTCAGATCTGCCCAACCCTGCTGGCGAGGCTGGGGGGTCAAAGTGCATATATCCGTGCATTACATTGGCCGAGGCTAGCGATCAGCTCTATGTGGAGTATGGAAAAAAATGACGTTCCTGGCGCTAAAATTGTTTTAATGACCAAAATCTACTTCATCAAACTGGTCTTCTGTAGGGTATCCCCACGAAATCAATGTAATCCATAGATCTATATCACTATGCCGGCTTCTTCGCTCGGAGAAGAGTGAAAGATCTATGTAATCTCAGCATTAGAAGCTGGAATCCATGATCAGACCGACCTTGTTATTAAAATTTTTGTAATTATCATTTCATTAAATAAAGTTCTTGTACCAAATGCCCCTTGGTGCATGCAAAAAGTATTATGTTATACTTATCAAGGACTTAGGAATTCGCGCATATGATTTCATACCGAGTAAAGAGGTATACCCATTGATATAATAACTTAACATCTTGACTTCCCTTTCCTCCTCTCCCACGTGCAGCTGATTAACTGGTAATACCGATACTAACAGACATTATAAAACATATTCCCTTGAGAGTAAATAAAGGTTGATTTATCTCCTTATGTGTACATGTAGAGGAACCTCGATATTAAGCGTTGATTCATTTAATAAGTGTAACTTACCTTGGTATTAAGACTGAATTTCACGTGCACGGACTCATTATTATTCTATCATTTCATTAATGAGGCACGTGTTAACAAGTATATCAAGTATATCTCAATAATAAGTACACCAAAGGCATGTTTTATATGGGATTTTATTGTAATATGTATGGGCATGACTGTGCAGGTGTTTGAGCGTGGCACACGTGTGTGTGTGTATGTCACAAACCGCACTTACCCCAGTCGCACCAGAGAAAGAGAGACGGTAGGACAAGGAGAAAAGACAGGACAACGATAATGAGGACCCCTTCACTGCACGAACAGTATATCATCATATAACAGTACACCCAGTACACTACAAATAAACGTAACTTCAGCAGTCTGGCATCCAACGATGCTGTGCCTCCAGGAACCCTGTCTCTACTGGTATCTTGACTGTCGAGAGGCACAGGACCGGAAGAATCTCCAGAAGGACGCAGACAGGACAGGACGACACGACGATCAGGACTGCGACACTCGTACAGCGCCAAAAGCGTCTTCACTGGCAGTGGTAGCTGGGCACTTCGCCCACGATGGTTCAAATCCAGCTGGTCATGACGTCTTCAGTGGTAGTGGCAGCTGGGCACTCCACCACGACGGTTCAGGTTCTGCTGACTCGCAGCCGGCTATACAAGCTTTGGTCAGGGCGTACAGCCCGAAGTACTAATTCATAGTGTACACATTCAGCCTCCATAAATTACCGAGGGACACACACAGTCCTACTTTAGGTTACTGGAAGGCTAAAATAAACAGAATGATACTCGTAGTTATACAGTCAATCTATCTTAAGATTTACAAGTTCTACTTCACACTCCCGACACCCGCGATGTCGGCCCTACGACTCACTCAAACTGGTGTACAGACACGTAGTTACCTTTATCAGATAATAAATCGAAAATCAAGTACCATTACGGCCCATGGCCACATTTATATCTTTAGTAAGGCAAATCTTTATCCTGTTAAACAATTTCATTTAAGAATACATTACACATCGACTAGACTTACACTCAGCAGCCCTTCTCACTCAATGACAATTCTTGACTGTGGTGTCTAGACATCCACGCTCCCCCCTTTCATTTGGGCATCGGAAAGTACACAAAACAAATTAAAACGTGCCCTCGTCAGACACAATTCACTATATACAACTCAATGAACTCACTTAGAACAATTCACCTACTGTTACACTACTCACCTCGGATATTTGTAGTTTTGAAAAATTGAATCGGTCAGTCGGTCTTCACTATGAGTGAGGGGAATAAGATACATCCTAGTATGGGTTATGTGGGCACAATTCCAAGGATGAAGAGAAAGGGGGTGGGGGGATAAGGCAAGGAGCAATAGGGTGGTAGAATAAGAATCTAGGAAGAAAGGGATAAGCACAAAAAAAAACTAGACGCTAATAGAGAGAGAGAGAGAGAGAGAGAGAGAGAGAGAGAGAGTGCATGTGCATGAGAGAGTCTCTCTCTATCTCTCAACCCCAAAGACATTGTAAATGTAACGTCTTTGCTTCACCCCTGTAATTATGCCCACCCATCTATCCCCTCCCCCCCCCCCCCNCCCCCCAAAATCTCGTAACTGTTGCTAATGCTCAGCATGGCATATCCATGCTAACTTCTATGGTCCTTTTCATTTTTCTCTTTGATTGCGGAGGCCACTTCTTTCTTTCCAAAGATTTCACAAGTATTCCCGTGGTTATCTCTGGCCAACATAAGAGTGTCAAACTATTTTCACGTCGATATGCCAGCTGTTTGACCGGTTCTTTGACGCATGTTGACTGATTTATGACTAGTGATGCAACTAACACCGCCCCTGAGCGCAGAAGCGCAGCCTGAGACAATAGCTGTCAATCAAAACCTACCCTGCTGTGCAACATCTTAAAGGAAGACTGCACCGTCCTACAGACCTTGTTAAATCATACGATACCATATTATTCCAAGAAAACAGTCTTTCAAGTGTCAGTCATAATGATATAACGCCTCTGCTGGCCCCAGACAACCCACATGGTTACATTATCCAAAGTCGGAATTGTTACAACCACTGCGCACGTGGCGGCCATAAAGCTTACGTCAAATGCGTTCTTGCCACATGGTCAAGCTGTTTAGCCAGTGCTCTGCGGACGGGTGATAGCATGTTGGTATGAATGTTTTAATTCCTCTGTGAACAGTAGATATGCCAAACAAAATCATGCTGAGGCAATAAAAATGCAGAATACTTTTTCTGGCTTACACTATCAAACGTTACTTTAAATTTGTTATACCAGAACCTTAATTAAATGCTGAATAATACATTGTCAAGTAGAGGTGTCTGTAACTGCTGGAACGCAAGTGACGTCAGCGTTTTTGCCGCAGGCCTCTGCTGATCGGGGAAGGGGAGTAACTCTGGATGCAAGGGTCAAACCCGGTAACTCTAGCTATCCTAATTGCGTCATATTACATACGCGCACGGTAACAGAATGATGCTCTTTCTTCGCAAAATTGACTCCGTGGGTACCATAGATAAATTTTTATAGAGAAAAAGTATGGAAAAACGGAAAATTATTTTTGATGTGCGCGTCCTACTTGGAATAATATGGTATCGTATGATTTAACAAGGTCTGTAGGACGGTGCAGTCTTCCTCAGGCAAATGACAGAGAATGTGAGATCCGTAGACCAATGAGAGCTCATTAAACACAAAGGGGAAAACGGCACAGACAACCATACATAGGCTTTGCATAAAAAAAGCGACTCACTCAGTGCCCAGATGCTTCTTTTATCCAATATTCATCCTGCCTTATCTAAGATTACAGCATTGCAATCTGGCACATGTTAACAGTCTTCAACAAAAGACTTAATTATCATAACATTTAGCACCGAGGAAAGCTGTTGCATGTGAACAATTCTCTTCACACAATGACTACTAGCTTGCCTCTCGCTTTATGACGTCTCGCCTTATTCCCAAGCTAACCGGACGACCAGTTATGGCGGCCCGCACGGTGTGAAAATCCCGACTTTCAAGCTGCATTTTCTCGGAAGCGCTCGGGCGAAGAAAACGTATAAGGGGTTGAAAAGTTATGAAAAAATATTGTGGATTTTTAAGGCTGTGAAGCAGATAGCTACCCCTGTTCCTTTAATGATGAACAGCTCGTAGGACTTCGTTGCTGCTGCTGCAGCTGACGTTGTTGTTGGTGGCAGTGATGATCGTAGTGGTGGTGAGAGTTAAAATAGCTGGGACTCAATGAGATGCAGCATTTTCTTCAGTTGTAAACCACAAAGGGAGAATACTATTGAAACACAGGGCAAACAATTTACTTATTCATGGAAAACTTGACTTGTTTTTTCAAGATGAGGTATAGATTTAATATAAAGATAAAAGATACCGCACTTACGTCTGACATTATTATGTTTGTTAGGATGTATTTACAGCCATACGTCTATTTATGTGTACAGTCGTGATGTAAGACAAGAAGACGCGTCAACAGTATATTCATTTTTATTGTTTAGTGATCTCCAAAAGCTCAGAATGGATTAGAAAGGAACATTTTTAAACGTAACATCCAGAGCAACAAGCTGGAAAACTTACTTTGAAGTTGCTTGACTGTACAAAGTAGACCCATGTTTTAAGTTTTAAGTCTTATTCCTCAGTGCTGATGACCTTGTATAATTGATAACCTTATTAACTTCTCTTAAAGTGACAAAAAGAATCGGATGGACATGTACGTAAGCTCTGGTACGAAAAAATTCATTAACGTGGTTATTATTTTACCAGTTTAATGAAATGAATACTTTCTTTGATATAAGAAGGCTGTGATCCAAAGATCCAGGCATCCACGCGATGGTTCATGGTCATGGTGTTGGTTAGACTGCATAAATGTCACCTATTAGATGCTCGACCACTTCAGTTTCCCAGAGAAATCTTCTGGTCTCTTTAAACGAATTATATCATTCTGAAACCTTCTCAAAATATCAGTAAATCATTCAACTGAAATCAGAATTCTCTAAAATTATTGTTTGGGCTCCCTCTGCATTATCATGCCACATCTACATAAACTTTTGATTTTCAACGCCACTCAAAAGTCAAGACATTTGAAGAATGTTTTTCCAAACTCAGTGATTGCACTTCCGTTGAAAAATGAGTTTGTGGTGTATTAAAAAATGCATTTCTGTGTTACTTCATTCAAAACCTAATTAAGCTGAAAATCTGCACTCCTTCAAATTTTACGTCATTTAACAGTGAATAAAAATATATGTGTGAAGGGCAATTACCTTAATGTTATTTCCCTTTATTTAAAAAAATATTCAGAGACCACATACCGAGTTTTAGAAAAACGCTCTTAAATTTGTAAAAGTAGACTAGCAATAATAGTGTGTAAATAGTGAAAACAAATCCCGTCATGATAGACAATAAAAGAGTTTAATCAAATAATTACTAAAAATCTTATAATACAAGCCCCAAGACTTTCAACCAAAAGGTCTTCTTCAGGGGGTGTTAAAATGAATGAAAACGATCTATATATAGGGGGAGAAAGAGGGCGGTTCCAACTACGGAAACTAAAGGATCATAAGTATTAGAACAGTGAAGAAACTGGAGCAAAGGAAATAAAACAATGGTGATTGTTTGATGTTCATTCCGTGGGGCATGACGGTACCGAAGCGCTCAATGAAGTATTTCTCCATGGCCAACCTGTCAGATGGGTCAACATTGTTTGCGCCAGAGCGCGCGGACCCCCATCCTATCCACGGAATGACCGGGAAGAGAGAAGTGTCTAGACACAGGTCTGGCACGGCCATGTCTGACATCAGCTAATATGTTCCCTGAAACGGGTGTCAAGACTACGACCCGTTTCGCCGACGTACAGTTGCAGGCAAACAGTACAGTCAATGACGTAAATAACGTTAGCGGACGAGCAAGAAAATTGTTTAGCGACGTTGAAAGAATAACTTTTGGTGGTCAGATTGGGGGAAGAGCAAACATGTGGGCAGGTGAGGCAGTTATGGCCACAAGGGTGGGTACCGGGGTTGATGGGGGTATGAACAGTGTTGGACAGTCGAGATCTGGTCAGTTGGCTGGCCAGATTGGGGGCCTTTCTAAAAGCTACCAGTGCAGGCCTAGGAAAAAGATCCCGTAATTCCTGGCTCCTAGAGGGGATATGCCAACATGATATGATATTTTTGATTTTCACATTATGGGGGTGAAAAACCGTTGAAAAGATAGGGCGGTCACTACCAGGAGAAGGGGTCGTAAGGCAGGACAGGCTGGAGGAGCGATTCACAGAGGATGCCCTCTTGAGGGCAAGGTTAATGATATCTTGAGGGTATTGTCTCTGTGCGAAAACGTTGCTCATTTCGCGGGATTTAGTATGAAAATCAGAGTCGTCAGAACAAAGACGTCGGAGTCTGAGGAACAGAGTAGGGAATACTGTTTTTTGTACTTGGGTTATGAAAAGAGGAGTAATGAAGATAGGAATGTGCGTCGGTAGTCTTATAGTACACTAAAGTGGAGATATTACCCCTTGTGAGAGTAATGAGAATATCCAAAAAAGTCACCTGCAAGTCGGAGATTTTGTACGTGAGTTTTATAGAGGGATGGAAATCATATAAATAATGAAAGACAACAGGTCTTCCCTAGAGAGAGTAGTGATGCCGACTATGTCGTCGATGTAACGTTTGTAGACTTGAGGTAGAGGACCTCTTAAGTCGACAAAGCCGGGTGTTCAAAGTGACCCATGAATAAACACGCATAGGAAGGGCCCATCTTCGTACCCATCGCCACGCCACTGATTTGCTCATAGAACCTACCATTACATTCAAAAGTAGTCAAATTAAGAACTAGTTCGGCGAGTCTTAATAACACAGATGTAGGGGGGTAAAGGGGTAGTTCGCTTCTCAAGGTAGAAGGATAAGGCTCTGAGGCCATCATGGTGAGGGATACTGGTGTAAAGGGAGACTACGTCAAGCGTAAAGAGGAGGGATGGTCGAAAATCAGCAGTGCGTAAAGAGTCAATCAGAAGGAGAGCATCATTGGTGTCTTTGATAAATGAGGGTAAGTTAGACACGAGGGGCTGGAAAATCGAATCAAGATAAAATGAGATATGTTCCGTGGGGCAACTACATGCCGAGACAATCGGTCTACAGGAGAGTTAGGTTTGTGAATTTTGGGCAACATGTAAAAGAGGGGTAGTCTTGGCTCCTCATTGAGGAGCTTGGCCGTGGGAGGTAGGTCACCTGATTGGATGAGAGACTTAAAGTGCGACTAAAGTGCTAGAAAAATGTGATTTTCCGACAGTTTTTATATTTTCAATATCAAGTTTTAGATCAAAAGTCATTTTTGCTAAAAAATAATATTTCGAAATTAATTTTACAACTTTTAACCTATTCTGAAATGGTAAGAAAATTACTAGTTATTTTCGACATTTTGCGAAATCGCCGAAAAACACCCGAAAAACCGTACCGGAAACGTCACGTCAGCGCGGAAGTCGCGGTGTTTTCGATCGAGAACAATGGCAGCACCGGTCAAGCTGTGCCGAAAAACAGATGACGAGGATATAATTGAGGAGAAGACTATTGGACCACCAGTTCAGGAATGGAAAGCAAGCATTCTGTTTAGCTCTCTGATTTCAGCTGTATCTTAAATAAACAACCCACGTTTGTATCTTTTAATGGTATTATTTTTGAATGGTCAAGGAAAGATAACGTAATTGATTTCAGCTTGACTCCCTGGCTTTTTTTTCCGTTGTGGTATAGAATCATAAAATGTCAAGTGTCTTTTTGAGCCTCGGATGGTCAGGAGAGGCCTGCCAGTACCAGGACTACATGGTGATGAACCGCAAGTGCCTTTAGCATTCTTTTCTTGCATTCAACGTTTCTTGTCACTATACCCCAAGTATTTTTCGAAGACATCCTATCTCGAATTTTTATGTGTTGCTGAAATCGACAGTGAAATCATATCTGTCAATACATCTATTAATTTTATCAATGAAGGGTAATTAATTGCAGGCAAATTCGAGGTTTTGTGAAGCGAAATAGGCGTCTTTTAAAATGAAAGATTGTTCTTCTCAGAATATTAATCAGATCTGGATAATGGACTCAATTATCGTCGCTTACCACCATGGCGGTCATTTTTCAAAATCGGCCGCCTTCTGAGGACTTAATTTCTCATAGAGCGTCGTCCGCAGCATTTAAAAAATGTCATGATTGTGCCTATTTTGAGTGTGCAGTCGTCAGATTATCCTCACTCGTTTGTTTGTAATAATTGTTTTCTGAGCTCAAGAATTATTCTAGCATTTATATGATATCATTCCTGCGACACATGATATTGATACAAAAAAGTGGTGGTGGGGGG
>JAWQUT010000036.1:2736245-2754877 GCA_033807755.1 Ellobium chinense | reverse complement strand
GAGAGAGAGAGAGAGAGAGAGAGAGAGAGAGAGAGAGGAAAAATGAATTTGGGCTTCGATTAATTAGGGGGCCCCAGCAACACTCCCGCCCAGTTCCTTCCTCATTCTCTTCATCTCTCACTCTCTTCCTCTCTTTGCATCCATCCTTTTTTCTTCTAAAAACATTCTCTGGTCCTCTGGATCGGGACACCCTCAAGTGCTGGGCCTTGAAAGGGCAGTAACTATATAATTTCGTCTGTGCCTTTCCAAATCATCGCTTTTAGGGCTCCTCCCCCCCCCNCCCCCTTATTTCCCCCCTCCTTTCTTTGGAGACTCCTGACACTCCGGTCCCCGTATTACAGGGACCGCGAGAGTACTAGTTATGACTCTGGCCATGCTTAATTTGCGGGGGTGGGGGTGGGGGATGGTTTAAATAAGTGATGCAATAGTGTAATAATGTGTGTAAAGAGGAGAGATTGTTTCGATTGAAAGCTATTCATTAACCGGATAACCAGACTTTGGGAAATTGGTGCACCTATTTATCCGGTTCTTTGAGAAGTAATTCTTTGCCCAGGCCCAGGGGCGCAGCGTAATGGTATTCAAATAGTCATTGACTACCGCTTAGAGAAAGAATGCTTCGTACAATGTTTACAAAACAGATGACTATCACAAATGTACAGGAAAAAAAAATGCCAGCACTCATCGCCCATTATGAATATATGCAGTTTTCAACGGTAGACTAAGGGGGAAAAAAGGCGCATGTTTAACTATAAAGGTCAATCCTTCGTGTACTCTAATATTCATGTCAATAGAATAAAGAATGATACTTACACAGAGGCCTTTCCTAAGGAAATAATGACAAAGAAAAAACACAAAATGATCATCGCAACACAGACGAACACACAATACGGAATAATACAAAAGGAGACCAGATCAAATACAAACAAACGACATATATAACTGGACAGAGACAATAATGGAACTCATAATAAACGGGAGCAGGTTTGTGCAAGACAGCACCCTAAAGCTTGCACTGCCATCAGTACCGTAATTTTGCTCTCATATTGTATTGCTGACTGGGATTCATATCCAGAATTTCTTACAAGTCAGATTATCACCAGGCCAAATGTCACGCCTTTCCAGCAAAAGTGCAGAATCAAAAGCTTTAGTAGCTGTACTATAGAAAGTGAATACCCAAAGGTATCCGGAAATCAACAACATTTTGTGATTGATGTATTGATGTATATTTACGCGCTGTCAAGGCATTTCGTGAAATGATAAGACATAACTCAATATTTTATCTTAGATCTAGAAACTATTCCACTTTATATATTTTTTGCTGAGTCACCGAAACTTCTGAGACTCTGCCGTGTTGATACCACTCATAGAATAGAGAGTCATACTAGTTTCAAACACTGCATTTTATTAATCTTCTTTAACACATCTGTTGTTTTTTTTTCCTTTATCGGGGGTGACAATGCACATAACCGACGTGTAACAAAGCTATACGTTAGTGTTTTCCTGTTGCGTCAGATTGCTGTGAAAATACTCAATGTTTGACCTGGTGGGAATTGCGATTTTTTTTTTACTAACGATTATTAAGAAAAATTCTAATACGAACACAGGAGAAAGAAGCAAAAATAATTTCCTGTTAAGACAAATTCGTCTAGGGGCCCATGCAAAATTTTGAAACAATCCCTTCGTCAGGAAAAATGGTATTGTAGAAAAACCTTGTTCATGTATTTGTGCAAAAATGCAGTCTATAAATCACTGTGGCCAAGCAATATTTGTAGAAACTGTGCAAATTGTGGAATCCCAATTTTATATCAGTGCACACCAATCATGTAAAGATAAGGAGAACGCTGCAAACTGTGTATGGCGGACCAATTTGGACACATTTAAGTGCTATCATTTTGACAATTTATTATGCAGAACCCCGTCGAGGAATTTTGAGGACTTATCAGATATCTAACAAGGGACACCTCAGGAATGTTTCCTGAAGAATTCAGTTTTCTACATTTTTTTCATGTTAAGCTCTAATGCTTTCGTACTATTCTAGAATTAAGTTGCGTGTATATGGGTCAAAATGGGCGTGGCAGGGAAGAGGAAAGGAAGTCAGCTGGGTCTTCAGAAATGTCGGGGTGAGAAGAAATTGTTTATCACCAAGACAGGGCTTTCACGAGGAGAAAGTATATCCTCTTTTCTTTTTTGCTCTTTTTAAATGATTTGGAGGAAGTGAATTATGAAGCCTGGGATGGCGGAGGAATGCATAATAATAAAATGCTAGTGTTTGCAGATGACATTTTATTCAAGAGTGGGATTATAGAAAACACTGGACACTCAACAAGCATAATATTTAATCCGGGCCTAACCGTCAAAAGAGGAGGGAGGAAGGAAGGATAAATCTGATGTTTGGATATACGGGGATGTGGTTCTGGACATGGCAACACATTTGAAGTATGTGGGATATACCCTACCCGGCTCCGATTCATTTTCTAGGAAATAAACGCATTACCGGTAGTAGAATCAGCACATACAGCGCTATTCGGATTAAAAAGTCTTATCTTTCAAAAAAGTTCGAATTTACATCAGACTCATAATGAAACTGTTCAATAATTGCACTGTTTTGCCAATATTGAATTACTTTTGTCTTGCTGTATAGACCACACAGAATAGTTTCATCTAGTTTGTTTTTTATTGTGTGTGTAAAATTTGTTCTTTGTATGATGCCTAACAGCCAATTTCTCCGCACACAGTTGTTTCGTTTGGAGAGCTGGACCTATTTTTCTCTAATTATAGAGACACATTTTCGAATTGCTAAATACTGCTTAAAAAAATGCGGGAAAATTTTGAAAAAAATCAGCCCTGAAACAAAGTTACAGGGAATACTATAAAATGCCTATTTTACACCCATAATCAGTTATAGAAGCAACTCACTTTATAGATCAGAAAGTCAAAAATGAGTATGCATTTCTGGCTGAATGTACAGATTGTGTGATTTCTAGATTACTACAGACAAAAATGGAACGAAGAAGTTAAAGCAAATTCAAATAATAGATTACATAAGTTTACTATCATGATGTGAAAAAAGGATTATTTAAATACAAATACAGACAGGGCAATGCGGGTCGCTCTTATCAAGATCAGATTATGCTCCCACATGGGAAGAGTGACAGGAAATATAGCAGTGTGAATAATTGATAATAATTATAGACGAATTTCATTGTTTGATATAATGTCAACATTTCAAAATGTTTAGGGAAAGGTTATTGTGTTTCAATTTAGTCTATACATTTTTTACATAGTTAGTTACAACAGGACAAAAAAAATTGTCAGGGTTCTGTTTTCATGTATTAAGGGCATAGGAAAAATTGTAGATTAGGACATTTCCGGCAGTGTTTCTGGTTTGCGTAAAAATAGTTAGATGGGGGGAGGGCGGGGAAGATAGGGGAATGGGGTTAGGTGAGTGAGGTGTTTAGTGTGTGTTAGGTTTGCACACTGCATATGTGTGTGTGTGTGTGTGTGTGTGTGTGTGTGTGTGTGTGTGTGTGTGTGTGTGAGAGAGAGAGAGAGAGAGAGAGAGAGAAAGAGGGGGTAAGGTTGGAACTAGATCTAATGATGTTTCAGCTGGATGAATGTTGTCGAAGTGATTGTAATCCATATTTGTATTCTCGATGTTTGGCTTAAAGCCAGTCAGTAAAGAACTGAAACAAAGACATAATAACTTCTCCAACTTTGAGGATCAAATGCCCCACCAGTAAACGGCTGCTGCCATGGACATCCCAGTGACGCCATCTCAGACAATCACATCCATAGCATGGCTGGAACAGAAGATCATGGCATATCAACATCGAGCTCTCGGGTGGATTCACGACGGCATCATCATCATAGTTACGTATGGACACACCAGCAACCCGAAATAGTTTCATAGTCTGGCTCAGGCAGCCACATCGCACGATAAATTTCAGTTACAAATTGTGGCGCGGACCAAGTTCCTTTCGAGATTTCTCTGCGAGATAGGTTAATCACAACTTCCTGATATACCAAACCCATAAACACCCAGAGCGCTTTGCATTGTCGCTCGCACCAGCCAGCCTTACAGCCAATTTCTCCGCCCCAGACGCATTTTTCTGCTCAGAGTAGGAAGGAGTCTTTCTTTCGAGCAGGCCATGACTTCACTAGCAAACTACTGGCGTTTATTTCATTGTTTATTTTAGCGATGTACTCTCTGTAGTATGCTGAAAGCACTACCTGAACAGTTGGTAGTGGTAGTACTCCTAATTGGATGAATAGGTTTTGATGGCAATAATATACCTTAGGAAGATAGTATGGAGAATGGGCCCTAGATTTGTGAACCTGCCTGCGAATTAGTTTGCATTCTCTTCTGATTTTGTAAATTAAACCTGAAGTTTGAGTCATTTACTTCGGTTTCGGTGCGGCCCTTTGTGCGGAGCATTTGTCGTTAAGGAAACTAGTTAGCTGTTTACGCCTTTTGATGTATCAGATCGTAGCTCAAAACGAAATGAAAGACCTATTTTTTAAATATCATTTTTAAAAAAGCTCATTGAATGCTGCAGACTGTTGAAGTAGACTTAGAAGATTTCCACAAAGCCGGGACAGACAAACATGAGATTGGCACCACTGAGCACGACATACTGAACGTACCAATAATTTTTGAACGGAAGTTTATCAAAATTCAACATTCTCTTTCGTTATCTAAAAAATATTAATATTTGAAATACACATCTACAGGACACTGCTTAAATATGATGCCACCAAAATTAGACTTTAGTTCTCTTGTTATTCGTTAATTCGTGAAAGTTTGTGTAGAACTTGGAAAGTTTGCCTTTACGAGGCAGTATTTTAGCCTCTCTGGCCTCTAGAGCCACATAATTGGCTTGCTGAGTCCAAATATTTGAAGGAAGTTGGCAAATGTGAATGCACCCATGCGGCTACGCCAAAATGAGTACAAAATTATACATTTTAAGATTCTAGGTGAAAGCAAGGTGTCAGCTTGTTGTGGGGGGCTTGACACCAGTTCAAAAGTAGGTCATCTAACGCCTTCTCTAGCAAGGATTGCTTTCGTTTTCTCAACTTACTGGCTAAGACGGAGAGAATTACCCAGCTAACACACGATCTTGGCCCAATATTGGGCCAATGTTGGCCTATGTCGGCATTTGTGTTGGGCCAAGCTTGGCAGCCAATATCAAACCGAGATTGCAAGTGGAAATCGAAGCAAAATGGCTCCAAGATGGCCAGCCAAGATGGAGCCAAGACTGTGCCAATATGACAATGACAATTGGAGTCAAGACCGTGTCAAGATGGCCCCATATTGTTCATTCCCTTGGAGCCAAGACTGAAAAGTTGATGCACGAATTTACTTGATGCCAAGTCCACCAGTTTCCTGTTAATCTGCCATTTTTCCGGTGTCTAGATGAACATTTCAATACTTGTCAAACATAATTAGTAAATTCTGCTTCAATTAGACACATATTTGTCATAATGTTTAGTATACTCCTGTAGAGAAGGCCTTTATTTATTGCATCTCTAGAAGCCCTATCCCTTGTATGGAAATAATAGGCAGTTTTAGGATCACTAGCCAACAGCATATCGTCGGTCTTTCCATAGAACTGGCTGGGCTGGCCATCTTATATAAACGTGGCTGGTCCTATGCGAAAACTGATGATATATTGGCTACATATGCAGCCTTGTTCTCTGCAATTGTTTAGTACAGGGTTATTCATACTGGAACATACATTTTTATGTTCACCCTCTTTGTGAAATTTGTGCTGTAGTGAAACATTTTTGCAAGTTTCAAAATGTAATTAGAAATCAGACATATTGATATTGCAGAATATACATGCTACTATAACAGTTTAGGTAGTAACTTGTTAAGTGGGTGTATATGGAATAGCATGCTAGCGTTCGTTACAAAGCAACCTGTCCCCATCCAGCTTCTTTGTATTCTAAATATTTGGCGGTGAAATCATTTTCGTTTTAGTTTTAGTTTCAAAATCTATTTTCCTTTTCGTTTCGTTTTAGTTTTAGTTTCAAAATCTATTTTCGTTTTAGTTTTAGTTTCAAAATCTATTTTCGTTTTTCATTTAAGTTCTGTTTAGTTCTTCAAAATCGTTCTGTTTTTGTTTTCGGTTTTTTTTGTTTCGATTTTGAAAATCGTTTGATTTTCGTTCTAGTTTAGTTTTTCCTGATTGCTTCGTTTCGTTTTTATTTTCGTTTTCAAAATATAAGTGAGTGTGTGAGTAAAGACTTAGTGAGTGGGTAGGGAAATGGGGGAAATGTCTATCTGTCTGTCATTCTGTCTGCCTATCTGTCTTTTATATTTGTGTTCTAATGTATTTTTTAAAAATTGTTTTGTTTGGTTCGATGTGAATTAATGGTGTATGGTGTTTCTAGTGGCGAATGGTTTGCAGACAGTAACTATTGGTAGAGCTGAATGTGAGTCGTTTAGTGGGGTATTTTATCATATTAAATTAAAGATGATGACCCGAAGCCATGTCATTATAGTTATGAATGACCAGGATTGGCCCGCATGAAAATGGTTGCAGTGGGGAGGTAGGAGAATGCTGCTTGATGCAAGAGTCCGAAGTGAATAAAAACATTTGTCAGAAAAGCTATTTGCCTTCCACCACGAAGCAAGGATTATTTTTTAAATATAAATTTTCATCCTTTTACTATTTTTTTTTCTCTGTAGTTGAAAGATCAATGGACGTATATTTTTTTTTAAAATCCAGTCCCATTTGATGCAAACTAAGTAGCTAAGGTTCAAACTGAATACCACAAGTGTGCAGGACGTCCTATACAACAAAATACGAATATCCTATACAACAAAATGCTACAATAAGTGGCATTATAAATTGGTCGAGGAATCCAAGGGATTTCTATTGTAAGCACCAGTGCTGTAAGGCCTAATAACAGTCTGATCAGAGATGTTCGGCGCTTAACTGGCAGCAGATTCAACTGTCATTGTGATTAAGTGTATTACTATCTGGCATTTTATGTTTTTGAATAATAGTATTTGGCATAGACTTTCACATCGATGATGCTGATTATTTTACGAAAGTGGACAGACAGACAGACAGGCAGGCAAGCAGGCAGGCAGGCAGGCAGGCAGGCAGGCAGGCAGGCAGGCAGGCAGGCAGGCAGGCAGGCAGGCAGGCAGGCAGGCAGGCAGGCAGGCAGGCAGCAGGCAGGCAAACTGACTCACGAAATTAATTTTAACGTGTATTAATCTTGCTGACAGTAACTAGTCGTGTCATCAGTGAAAGAAAATGATCACGATAAAGTAACATTGTCTAATAATGTAACAGTTGCCCGTGCAGTTATTGACCATGGAGTTGAAAGACACTCTTTCTTACACCTAACCGAAACCAACATGGATCGATGGATGAAGGATAAACTGTTAACACATAATAAATTTAAAAAACCCTCAGCCTCCGCGCCTCAAGGCCTAGGCTAATACAGGCAGTATCGACGAATTTCAATAATAGGCACTATCTCATTTTGTATCTCTATTCACCTGATACGCTGATTGCCAACTGAAGGAAAGGTGACTCCACGTAGTACAGTCGCCGTTTTGTCCCAGCCAGCCCAGTTGTGTTGTCTTGCCTGATTGATCATTGCGTCGCACACAGTGTCGTCCTGCGCAGTCTCAAAATAGTTTTGGAAAACGAAAATACATTTCAAAATAGTTTTAAAAACGATTCTGGTCTCTCACAATAGTTGTGAGTCCCACAATAGTTATAACACTGAAATCGTAATAACCTTTAGTATAGTTCTGCAAAACGATTCAAGTCTCTCACATTAGCTAAGTCCCACAAAAGTTACAAAAAAACGAAAAAGAAATTGCTTTCAAAATAGTTTTGAAAAACGAGTTTTGATATTTTCGTTTTAGTTTTAGTTATCGTTTTAAGTTGGGGATGATATTTCGTTTCAGTTTCGTTTAAGTTTTGATGTTATTATCGTTTTCGTTTTCGTTTTGATGTTATTATCGTTTTCGTTTTTCATTTTAGTTTTGATGTTATTATCGTTTTCGTTTTCGTTTTATTTTGTTGTTCAAAATCGTTTTAGTTTCGTTTCGTTTGAACAAAAGCTTCAAAAAACTATTTTTGTTCGTTTTAGTTTTGGTTTCGTTTTCAGCCCTAGCTGGGAGGCTTTTACAAATAACAAACGTTTGCTCCTGTTGAACCCAGAGAAGCCCCAAAAGCTGTACCACTAGCAACAAGTAACAAAATTACTCCCAGCATCCTCACGCCGTGCATGGATGGACCTGTAATTAAATAATCTAATTAGGACGATCACGTTGACAAGTAATAATAAAGGAAGGAGTATAAGTTTATCATTTTAATCTTATTTCCTTCAAGGCCACAAACTTTTACATACAATTTCCAGGAAGTCACAGTTTAACAGTCAAATCGAAGTCAAGTTAAATAAAGAAATGGACCGACTATCTTAAATATTTGAATAGCATCATAATGAATTCCTGTGGACAAGACCTAAAAATCAACTGTAATTGTAAGAAATGTAATAACACACAGTTCTACAATCCCTCTCAGCCAGTTGCATCTGGAAAGATGAAAAAAGTGTTGGGAATAATAGGGTTCCTTTGGTGCTGCTAAGGATCTTGTTCAACACACTTATGTTACTGGTAGACTGCCTTCAATACTTCAAAGTGGGGTGTAACTGGGCAGGAAAGGGAACAGCCACCAGCAGAGCTCCTTGTCCTATCACACGAGGAATAGCTACCACACCTCCACACTATCTTGACAGGCTCATTACATCTCAGACATGTTAGATACATTCAGAAGGCTATCACTAAGTAAGGCAGGAAAAATGACAACAAATCTTTTTAACAACAGTCTTGCCACAAAATCTTAAAGAAATGGAAAACACACTCAAACTAGAATTAATTCACAGCCCTGATATCCCATCTATGAAAATAGGCACATGGCCATAGGCCGGCAGTGGGATATACTGTTCGAATGTTACTGATCAGCGCCTGTAAATGGCAGCTGCACTATTTACGTCCCAGAAAATTGAGAATGTTCTGAAATGATCAGGTCTGCAGGAGTAATAGTTGCATGAGAGGCCAATGCCTGAATATGAGACTTCTAAAAAGCATTATCATGATCATTTTCACATCATACCATTATACCTGATAACAACTATTTATTACATGGGCCATTAACTTCTCAGTCTGCACAAATGAATCTTCCCTCTTATCCTATTTGCCATCAATTACATCTGGATGTAAGACCCTTACCTTTACTTTATTATGAACAATTCTTTCTATTGTTTTTTACATTTATCAAATAAACTGAGCAATAACATAGTTTCACGAATACAAATCACAGCTTATTATAACATGTCCTTTCTTAGATTACCATTTAATTGCAGTAAGAACATGGTAACAAATGCAGCCGAGGGCTTCACATTTATTAACTCCATAATAAATTTACATTACATCAAATTCAGAAATGTCACTACAGACTAGCCATTTGTCTCTGCTGATTAGGGGTTGAAGTTTCAGTTCCCATCTCCCATTATATACTGCATTCACTTCAGTAATCCCCTATCTAGACTGAGCATGCTCACTTTGAACCTGACCAATATTTAGATTAATATGTTGTGCACAAATTATGAAGTGCGTTCAACTCTGTCAAAGTCCATACATACATAAAAAAAATAAAAAATCTATCATTCACAGCAAAGCTCATGACATCCCGTGTCCTAGTTAAAAATTGTTTTTAACAACACCTAAAAATGCTCAAAAGGAATGATGCCACCAACATTCCAAAAATGAGCAAATGAGCTCACTACGGTCAGTATGTGTACATTGACAAAAGGTATCTCAGCTTGTACCTTGAACTCAACAACTAGTCTCAATTACAACCTCTACATTATAATGATGTTATTCATACATTACAAAATATTTAGTGCATAAACATAATCACCCAACGTAGTCTCCTCCTATCAGGTTGCGTATCCATCAAAATTCATTTGAAGTGTCCATTAACACAGTGATATACTGTCACCCAAGTGGTAACAGTTCCACTCATCCCCAGGATGCAGATCATGTTCTATGAGCAGAGCAGGTTATGTGGGAAAGAAGTGACAGCCAGTGGATAAGCCACAGTCATAAAATATGAAACACAGCAATCCTCGTCTCCTGCGCACTAAAACCAAGACTGGAACCCCTTTCCCCGAATACATCAATGATTTCAGGCTAAGCTGGACAAAATGTTCGCGCTATGGTTTGCACCGTTTGGAATCACTCTGATCTGGAATATTATGTTGCTTTATATAACTGACTCCATCAAAAATTCCTGTTCATATAGTGCTGATGAGATGGAATCTTATTCAAATACCCATGATGAGGGTATATAGTTCATTTCAGTCCTAGACTTAATAATCTAAAAATGCATAGCAATGATGTTCTCTTTGACTTGACACTAGATATTAATGAATGTGAAGACAAATACAACATAACAAACATTACTGTAATTCTGTAGCCGCGGAAACCACAAGTTTACCTCACCAGCTGACCTTCACGAATATTCAAATGAGATAGGTTGCGAATGCCCTGTCACTTTTGGTTGTGCTTCCTACCATGCCATCTGTAGAATAAAATTCAGGAGAGTTGTGTAATGTTTAGCCATTGTTAGATTAATTTCTACAGGGAATACATCGTTGAAAATTTGTATTAAGGTGTTTTATGTGTTTTACCAGTGATTTTAAGGTGCTATATTAGATTATTACGCGGATTCCCATGGATACAAATTTCGTCTAGACGAGGACGAACAGGTAGGCCCAGCCTAGGCCTCAGATCAGCCATGGCTGAGGAAGTAGGATTAGGTCTGGATTCAGATCTGTTGGAAGAAGATGTCGATAAGACAAAAGTTACCCCTGAGATGAAAGGGTTGGAGAAGAAATTGGATTTGTTAGTTGGAAAACTGGATAAATTAGAGGACGAAGTGCAGGTGTTGAAAAGATCGCGAATGAGTAGGTCTAGATCTAGATCTAGGTCAGTGAAGGATAGATCTAGATGCACCACTCGACTACACAGGCCTAAATCGAAAACCACATCAAGAGCTAGGTCTAGATCCGGATCTAGTTCAAGTTAAAGTTCTGTCAGATCGCGAGAACAGGCGGGCCTTGATTTATTTGGAATATCTTACTCCGAAGAGGAGAAGGAAGAAAGTTATAGAAGAGAAAGCTCGAGAGCGAGTGCTCATTCGAATGAATTCTTGGTCAGGGAAACGGAGGAGCAGGATATTCTAGCATCTCTCGCTGAAGACCTGAAAGAGGATTCAGATCGTGCTCCTGCAGTGCCTGAAAAATTGGCACAAATTGTGTCTTCCAGATTTATCAAAAGAATGCCTGAAAAGGACTTGAAAGAGAAAATTGAGAGACATAAGACAGCCGAAAACTGCTGTATCATTAATCCCCCTATTCTAAACCAATCGCTGTTTGAAAGACACATTGGTCTCGGCAGAGTAGCTCGCAGAAGCGACGAGCTATTAGAAAATATCCAAAAACTGATTGCGAAAGCAACGGCATCTGTGATTGGATCATCATCCAAACTCCTTTCATTAGCTGTGAAAGCTAAAAAATAAAAGTGCCGATCTGAATAAGGTTGTTCAAGTGACAAATGAGGCGCTCAGAAGCAATGCTGACATACCAGCGTTTTTGGGTACAGCCCAACAAACACTGTCCTTGAGAAGAAGAGGACAACTTAGCAATTTCTTACCAAAGGAAATTTCAGCAATATGTTTCGATAAAGATACAGTGGAATCGGAAGGAAAGCTCTTTGGAGGAGAGGAAGAATTGGAGAAGAAGATGAAAGAAGCGAGAGTGAAGTCGCGCATCGCAGCCTCGCGAGCGGGGAGGAAATTCCAGCCTTACGCCAGATCGAGGCCTTTTTTAGGGGGAAAGACCCCGGCCGATTACCGAAGCGAGGCAGGTCAGGGGTCAAGACCAACGGGAACCGGAAGCCGAAGGAGGAAACCCCATTACAAACATTAGAGGTTACAGACCTGTAATAGGATTGGACCCTTTTTTCCTCTATGGGCTTTATTAACATTTTGAGCTGCCCTCTGAACCCAAAGTTTTAGCTTTCACCCAGACCCATACCAGATTGAAGCTCATTATGTGGCCCAAATTTTAAGACTTACCCAACCCTAGCAAGCCCATTGAAATTTTGAGCTTGGTTGCTATTTGTAAACAGACCCTACATTTTTCACTGGTCAATGCCAAACCCCTCCTCTTCCGCCTGAGCACACCCTTGAGCTGGCAGTTCCAGCCCAGGACTAAATAGTGCCTGGTAAAATAAAGTAAAATGGACACAGATTCCCATGATATCAAAATTCCCCCCCTGGAGCCCTTATTACTGGAAGCAGGGCATGCCAAAAGAGGGAAAGGGGGAGATGAAATATACCCCCTAAGTTGTAGGACCACAAAGTGAAAGTACAATTACAGGTCTGTAACCTAGAGAGTGAGATCGACCAGGCTGATGGAGACACAGTAAGTGCAATTTATTATACTTATAGTCATCTTCCTGACGTTTTATCATATTTAAAACAGAAAGCATTGTTAAATGGAAGGAAGTATGTAAGGACACTGAAGTCTTGGACATGGTTGAAAATGGAGTTAAAATTGAGTTCGATCGAACACCGATCCAGGGCAAACCTGCTTTTTCCTTTAGATTTTCATCAGTGGGTGAACTGAAAATTCATTCTGAAATAAAGGAAATGTTAACACAAGGCGTTATTGAAGAATGTGGGCATGAAAAAGGGGAGCATATCAGTCCAATTTTTATAAGGCCAAAAAAGGATAACAAAATCAGGATTACACTGAATCTGGAGCAAATGAATAAAGATGTCACATACAAGCACTTCAAAATGGAGACTTTGAAAGTAGTATAAGCTCTCATAAGGAAAGATGATTTGTTTGTCACTGTTGATTTAAAAAATGCTTATTACAGTGTAAAAATTGACAAATCTTACACCAAATACTTGAAATTTGGGTGGAAAAATTAACTTTTCAAGTACACTGTTCTACCAAATGGTTTGGCAAGCTGCCCAAGGGTCTTTACAAAAATTGTAAAGGCAGCATTGACATCAGTGCATTTGCAAGGATTTACTAATGCAAACTTTATTGATGATTTGTGTTGTATAGGTAACACAGAGGAGCAGTGCATCAGAAATGTGACTGAAACTATCACATTGTTGGATGAACTTGGGTTTTTCATTCATCCAGATAAATCTATGCTTATTCCTTCAAAAGAAGTTCTTTATTTAGGGTTCTGGTTGAATTCAGAGAAAATGACGGTAGAATTGCCACAGGAAAAGAAAGAAAATCTCATACTGAAGATTATGGAATTGAAAAAGAAGAAAGAAATAAAGATCCGAGAATTGGCACAAGTCATAGGCATGTGTGTAGCAAGTTTTCCTGGAATTATGTATGGGCCACTCTTTTATAGATGGCTTGAAAAATGCATATCAGATGCATTAAAACAGAGTGGAGAAAATAATTATGATGGGTTTGTAAAACTTTCAGAAAATGCATCATCAGAATTGAAATGGTGGATTGAAAACATATCCACTGCCTATAATACCATTGACACAGGTCATGGTAAGGTGGGTTTTGTGATTTATGCCTCAAAATCAGGTTGGGGATGCAAATCCACAGGACTTGGCAGAATAAAGAAGAATCAGAAATGAGCATTAATGTGCTAGAACTTAGGGCCATATTGTTTAGCATAAAATCTTTGGCAAAAGATGTGAAGAATAGTCACATAAGAGTAGTGACATATAACACTACTGCCTGTCAAACCATAAATAAAATGGGAACTAGTCACTCTAGGCAGTGCAATCACGTATGTCATGAAATATGGCAAAATTGTATGGAAAACCAAAACTGGATATCAGCTGCACACATACCAGGTCAGCTGAATGTAGAATCTGACAAACTGTCTAGAATGGTCAATGAAGACACTGAATGGAAAATCAATCCAGAATTATTGAAGCAAGCATTAGATTTGCTTGGCAGCAGACCTGAAATTGATCTGTTTGCATCGAGGGAAAACAAGCTATTTGAAGAGTATGTTTCATTCAGACCAGATCCTGAAGCGAAGGCAATTGATGCTTTTTCTATAGATTGGGAAGAGTTGAATTTATATATGTTTCTCCCAATATTGATTATCTCCAGAATTCTGCAAAAAATGGAGTTGAATGCCGCGGAATTATAGTTGTTCCAGACTGGTCGAGTCAGGCCTGGTATCCAAAACCAATGCACATGCTGACAAGAGAACCAGTACGATTAGCTGCAAGGAAAAATTTGTTACAACTTCTTTGCAGTCCAGAGAGGCTACACAGGCTACACAAAAAAATTGGCATTGCTGGTATGCAAGATATCAGGGAAAGACTGCAAACACAAGGACTTACTGAAAATGCAGTCCACATTATCCTTTCATTCTGGAGGAAACGAACATCACAAATGTATAATGTGTACATACAGACGTGGAAGAAATTTGCAGAGGAGAGGAAGTTGTGTCCCATTTCAGCATGTATAGAGCATGTAATAAAATTTCTTACGGAAATGTTTCACAGTGGAGCTGGGTATAGTGCCATTTGTACTGCAAGGTCTGCAGTCTCTAATTACATGGAATCCAAGAATGGTTTTACAGTAGGAGAACATCCACTGATGAAAAGATTTATTAAGGGCGTTTTTGAACTGAAGCCAGCACTACCTAGATACAAGGAAATTTGGGACATTGATACTGTACTGGAAATATTTAGCAGGAATGCCAGAGATAACAACTTTGTCCTTAAAGGAACTTACATTGAAACTTGTCATGTTGCTGGCAGTTCTTCTTAGTGGTCAAAGATGTCAGACACTGCAGAAGTTGTCATTAAACAATATGTCCTTGAAACAGGACAAGTGCATATTTCATATGTAATACGTGAAGTACTGAAGCAGACCCGGAAAGAAAAACATATTGAGCCTATTGTTATTCATGCTTTTCCTCACAATGAACACTTGTGTTTCGTCAAAGTTATTGAACAGTATTTGAAATTAACAGAAAACTTGAGAGGTGAAGAGGACAAACTCCTAATTAGTTTTCATAAGCCTTATAAAGCAGTCTCAAAAGACACTATTGCAAGATGGCTGAAAGAAGTCATGTGCAGGGCAGGAGTGGATATTAACATCTTCAAAGCCCATAGCACATGCACAGCAGGTACCAGTGCTGCTTTTCAGAAAGGATTACCTGTTGATGACATCTTGAAAGCTGGAGGATGGTCATCACAATCAACCTTTGCTAAGTTTTATAAGAAGCCTACTAGCAACATAGGCCAGGCATTATTGGACAGTTATTTCAAGTCAAAATGAGTGTAAGTAAGATACGTTTACAGTACACAGATGACTCATGATCATTAATGATCTGAAATCTCATTTGAATATTCGTGAAGGTCAGCTGGTGAGGTAAAATTATACGAAACATACGAGGCTTACCTGAGTAAGGTGAAGTCATGTTTCGGATTTTACCGAAACAGTTTGGCCGGAACGAGTATCAAATCCCACCCTACAGCCCTCCCTGAGAAATGGACTTGATTTGGGATCTGGGAGATTAGTATTAATGATCATTCGTGGTTAAAAAGTGACAGGGCATGCGCAACCTATCTCATTTGGATACTCGTTCCTGCCAAACTGTTTCGGTAAAATCCGAAACATGACTACACCTTACTCAGGTAAGCCTCGTATGTTTCGTATAATTATAACAAACTTTTCCTTCTATCATACCCTTTCACATGCAGCCATCTTTCTCAAAGTAGTAGTATTTATACACAATAAACTTTGGGACTTTGAGGTTTATCTACCTCTTCCCTCTCAAGAAAATGGGCTAATCCCACTCGTTCAACAATAAGGGTTGATGATTTCCCGGGGCACCCTCGAACAGCGAATGTGACGTCATAATTTCAGTCGGCAAGCCATTGAAGACGTTGCGGTATCGATCTTTCATTTCAGTATTCGGGTAAGAAAGAAACGAGTATCACAATTAATTCACACGAATTAGAGTGAGTTTATTCATTTTACGCTGTCCAAAAGTTAGTACAAAACCACCAAAATATCTTCCCATTTTAACTGTGATAATTTTGTAATGGTTGTTTTTACTGCTAAAAACAAATCAGACAGTATTCAGCAGGAAGAAAATATTATCTCCACTGGAGCTGCATGCCTTATCATGAGAAGAGATCTGCTTTGACTTTAGGAATAACATGAACTTTGGACTTAGACTATTAAAAATCATGTAAGCGTTTTTAGGTTTTTGTTGATCCCTGTATTATTAGAATGTTTTGACGCTAATAATTTTATTGTGACACTAGTTATAAAAGCCAAATGGCAAAAATTTAAATTACTTGGCGCTGTATCAGTTTTATCGTTTATCACAAGGGGACTTTTAATATCAAATATCACTTTTAACATGGAGACATACACAACAAGAAAAGGCACGATAGGTTTGATGGTGAACAAGTACAGGTTTCGGCATGACAAAGACACAAAATCATCAGTGATATGGCGATGCTCTACTTCAACCTGCAAGTCAAGATGCACGACAGACCTGCTGACAGTAACAGTATTGAACTCTCCAACAGAACATAACCATGCCCCTGAGGATGAAACCTTTGCCGATCGCCAGAAGCTACGGGAAACCTGTAAGCGGAAGGCAGTCGAAGATCTAAATTATGAAAGCTAGCAAAACTGTATGCCTTGAAGCAGAGAAATATGACTCTACAGATATCACTGATTTCAAGAAGCTGAAAAACTGCGTCTACAGAGCCCGCCGGAGACCCAAGCTTCCCCAGAATAAGTTAGAAGTCTTCACTGCTCTTACTGAATATGACCAGACAGAAAGCAATCTCCAGATTTTTGTCAATGATCCTGAAGAAGAGATCATTATGATTTCATCAAGGGAAAACCTGGAACATCAGCAACTGTCAGGCAGCATGTTTGGAGATGGGACTTTCAAATACTGTCCGAAGTACTTTTATCAACTTTACACAGTTCATGCTCTGGTGAATGGCCTTTACACGCCGTGCGCTTTTTTCTTATTGACGAGCAAAACAAAAAGGACTTAGTCTATGTCAATATGCTTCAGCATCTCACTTCGGTTTGCTCCAGCCTGGGAATCTCGCTGAAAATTGAGACCATCCATGTGGATTTAGAGTCTGCAATGCACGAAGCTATTAAAGCTGTCCGTTGTTTCTCTGATGATAAGACAAACTACAGCATCTGTGCAATCAGGTCTCTTCTATACCTATTCAATTACTATACTTATAGCAAAACCCACAGGCCACCCTTATAAGACCATACGCGTGCTAATCGCTTTTACCCGAGTCAAATCTCGTGCCCATTCCTTGACCGGCAGTGACTGCATCCCCCCTGTTTTCCTCGCTCGCTCTCTCTCGGTGACATCATAAGGCCACAACTACGCCTGGCTTGCGTTGTTTACCTTTAGGTATGAAGATGCCAATAGCACCTGGCATAAAAATATGCAATTTTAAATAGTCACTATAAAATCAGAAAATTGGCCATGGGGAGGAGGGGAAGGGGTTGGATTTTAATTTCAAAGGCTTTGATAGGTGCAAATATATGTGTAGACTCAGAATAGGTGAGATTTAGTCACTCAGGTATAAAATTTGTGGTTGTTGCTAGGTGAGTAAGGTTACCCAGTTTTAAGAGTGAAAAGGCCTAAAATATTAGGTTGTCTGCTTCACTGCCTAAGTTCTCAAAATCTAACTTTTTCAGGTACATTTTTCTTTGTGTCAAAATTTGGAGGAAGAGCTAAACAACATATCTGGAAAGTATTTTGAAACGGCACCCCAGGATAAGTTAATGAGAGGTGTAAAACCTAATATAGCCAACAGTGAAAAATACATTGGCATCTTCACACCTTTAGTTCGGAGTGGAGGACGCTAAGATTTGTATATCATTCGTTGTATGTGTGTTGTTTTGATCGGTATATGTTCTTGACATAAGTCTAATCTACTCCGTTATGTATAGACTTATATGATTACATGACTACTTTGTGGAATCCATGCCCCTCTCCTCCCACCCATCCCCCTACCCATTTTCCCCCCTCATGATCCTAAATCCTGTTTCAAGCATGAAAATGAATGGCGCTATTTTCACATACCATGTCAACACCTAAATGCAATTTCAGTCAGCTGCTACAAACAATGATGGGTCCCGCCGGTGGCTGGGGGGGAGGGAGTGGGGGAAGATGGGCCAGCCTAGCAATTCCCCTTCTTTGATTTCTTGTAATAGAGAGAGAGAGAAAGAAAGAGAGAGAGAGAGAGAGAGAGAAAGAGAGAGAGAGAGAGAGAAACACAGATAGAAAGAGATGGATGGGAATGGAGTGAAAGAAAGCATGCATCCATTGGAGTGCTTTACTGCAGCAATATTTTATCTTAATTCTAAAACGTCACACATTAATCAGCTGTGATTTATGGAAAATACTTTCAATCATTACGTGTATGGATGGGAAACGGAATAATTTTGCATTCCAGGACTCTCCGAGTGCTAGAAGTGCCGAGATCGTAAGATGAATTTCAAATCATTTATGAGGGAGGAGG
>JAWQUT010000036.1:2719105-2736240 GCA_033807755.1 Ellobium chinense | reverse complement strand
GGGGTAGACAGCTTCCGAAACCTTAAATCTATGAGGTGGATAATACAGTCAAACACGAAGTCGTCGAATACAAGTAAATGGAAATCACGGTCCCCACGCCCTCCCCTTTCCAAACAAATCTTTCAAATCTGGATTTTAGCTCAATACTGGTCGTTCAAAATTCGGCAAACTCTAATGAGTCGAGTCCAAACGTTTCCTAAAGGTATACAGCAAAGTCAGCAACACACAAACTTGCGTAATTATTACAATGCTTTCCGTATAATCTGTCTTACTATCAACGGCTTTACTATGACTCCAATTTATAACCTGAAATCTATATCATCGCACTGACGAAGTGAAGCTACCATATCATACATTTTATCATATAAGATAAAGAGATCTAGATCTATGCCCGGCTGACAAGTGACAGTTCAATAATGCCACTCCGTAGGCAAAACTTAGTGTCAGATGTGTGACAGTCGAGTGAAAGAAGATGTTGTGCATATGTTGTTTGAATGTAATAGATACACATATGAAAGTGATGACTTTTAAAAAAAAAGGTCAGTGATATGCCAGGAGTTTCATTGTCAAAATGTTTTTAACGATTTTATGCATATTATGAATGTTATGGAGAAGATGGTTTTTACATTAGATAGTGATCCTCTTATGGGCATATTTTAGAAACGTGTGGATGATATCTTAAAGAAATTCTAAAAACAATGTTGTAATATCAGATTCTTTTAATGTTCGCAAAATGTGTTGTTATAATGTAATGTATTATAATGTAATGTAAATTTTCTAACTGGACGTGACGTTGGGGGCCCCGCCCTGCGTCACCCCCGATGTAAAGGGGTAGTTTTCTAAATAAATATTATTATTATTATTCCCTTCCTCCACCCCCGCCACCTCAAAACTCTCTCCCCAAACTTTTGTCTAGTCTAGAAGTATACCTTTTTTAGGAGATCAATTTATCGGTACTTTGAAAAGCCTAGTATCTATCTTTTCCATAATCAGCACTGAACTTGACAAATTTTAATGTTAGACGCTAACAATGGGCTTTTATGGAGCGTCTACTACTCTGAGACATGTCTAGTCACTTTCCATTAGACAAATTGTATGTTAGTCTCATTTTTTTACACTCATCTCATTTGATACGCCGTATTTTTCTCAGAGACAACGTTGATCTCTCTCCACTCATCTCTCTCAGTCACATGATTCTTAAAACCAACAAGAAGTTTTGATCACTGAAAAATGCCATTCAGACAACACCACCATTTGTAAACACAGTACGGGTGCGAAAGGAAAGCCACGGCGAGGCAAGCAATGCGACGCCTACCGCTTGGTCTTAAACAGGAGCTATTACGCAATGAGATGTAATGTTACTGTTGTTACTGACATGAAATTGAGGGAGATAGATTGAGCTTTTCGG
Source organism: Ellobium chinense (assembly GCA_033807755.1). Lineage (NCBI taxonomy): Eukaryota > Metazoa > Mollusca > Gastropoda > Ellobiida > Ellobiidae > Ellobium > Ellobium chinense. The sequence continues at coordinate 2,734,832 of JAWQUT010000036.1, read as the reverse complement.
TAATGCTAAATTTATGCTGATAGGCTGAGCTGTCATTGAGTAATTGGTGTGTACAGCTGGGTAAATTGGTCTGCGTTTCAAGTTCACCGGTCTAACACATGCTTTAGGTACGCCCTCTATACATAGACTAATCATATCGACAGGGATTCCATTGATATGGGTTTTTTTTTGTTTCTAGTTCGAACAAATAAACAACAGTTCTGGATCGAAATCGTCATCTTCTTCGGACAAAACCCCGATCGCCGCCACCTTGCGCCTGCAAGGTTGTGACTAGCGTGTGACCCCTTGACGTCACACCTAAGGGCAGGCACTATCATACCTCAGAGGCTGAGCTCGATGACGCTACTATCCAGGTCATTAAAGTGCGACTAAAGTGCTAGAAAAAATGTAATTTCCTACAGTTTTTATATTTTCAATATCAAGTTTTAGATCACAAGTCATCATTTTTGCTAAAAAATAATATTTCGAAATTAATTTTACAACTTTTAACCTATTCTGAAATTGTAAGAAAAAAACCGTACCGGAAACGTCACGTCAGCGCGGAAGTCGCGGTGTTTTCGATCGAGAACAATGGCAGCACCGGTCGAGCCGTATCAGTTCGAGCCAGTGCGCCGAAAAACAGATGACGAGGATACAATTGAGGAGAAGACTATTGGACCACCAGTTCAGGAATGGTAAGCAAGCATTCTGTCACAGTTTAGCTCTCTGTATTGTTGACCAAGTGCTAGTCTAGACTACTCTCAACTTAGTAGACTAGTCTCGATCTAGATCTAACTCTGCTAGCATGCATGTCCACATCAGTGTTTACTTAAACAGATGCCTCCACGTGCTGTACGGTGTCTTCTGTGGATCCATCTCTAGATTTACAGTTTACCGCACAACAATAACCCATTGTTTCCACGTGGGAGCGAGCCCTACTGAGTGCAGCGCGCTAACACAGGAGGGCATGGGCATGTGTTTCTTTGTGATTTCTTCGAAACGCGTTAGATTTGATGGGTTTGAGAAGGTCAGTAGGAAGTTTGAATCACTGATGCATGTTAAAATAGTAATTTCCCAGGACTCTGTGCACTACACCATAATAGTACTTTAGTCGCACTTTAAGCGGGGTTGACCGTATTTCCCGAAGCAAAGATCGGGGCGTGTCAGTTCCATCTTGCCCAGGGGTGGTTCCAAAAGATACAGCATCTTGGACTCTCTAGCCAATACACGCAGAACGATTCCTTGACCGGCAGATGGTTCAAGTTATTTTTAGCCCTACCAGCTCAGTGTCCAGATGAGATAGAAAATTGTGTCGCCTTTACCCTCATGACAGCAGCGCCAGATGATCCTAAAGTACAGGTCTTTGCAGATTATGTTCTGAAAGTCTACATCGACAAAGCTTCCGATTTTCCTCCCGCGATATGGGCTGATTCCGAAGAAGAACTCAGTACAAACGCACGTGAAAGCTTCCACAAGTACTTTGGAGACAACTTTATCTCACCACGTCCTAGCATCTAAACTTTTCTAGAAGGCCTTCAGATGGAGCAAAGGAAAACGATCCTGAAAGTGAAAGCAGCCAAAAAAAAACCCCTTGGAAAGAGGAAACAGTTAAGAGATAAAGAGAATGCCAGGAAAGACATTCTCATAGACTATAGAGCTGGCGAATTATCACAGACTGAGTTCTTAGAGAAGATGTCCTTCGAGATGCCGCCGGTCTCCGTCTGACTATCATGTGACAAAACATGTTTATCCAGTCTTATCTTTATGCGCCATTTTAAATATGCTTTTACCCCTTATTAAAAGCATTTCTAATGCGGCCATTGTCTGTCCCAAGCCAGAAAACTAGGATGGAGCCATGTGCTGACGTAAAAAGTAACAACAAAAATACATTTTAAGGAAAGAAAATAAAGTCTGATAGTCTAGTCTGAAGCGAATTTCTATGTAATAAAATAGCAAAAAATAAGAACGATCTAAAAGAATTANCCCCTTATTAAAAGCATTTCTAATGCGGCCATTGTCTGTCCCAAGCCAGAAAACTAGGATGGAGCCATGTGCTGACGTAAAAAGTAACAACAAAAATACATTTTAAGGAAAGAAAATAAAGTCTGATAGTCTAGTCTGAAGCGAATTTCTAAGTAATAAAATAGCAAAAAATAAGAACGATCTAAAAGAATTAAGTCCGTAATTTATATATGGTTCCATCACTGGTAACGCAGAGGGGAAATGCTTAAAATATATCTCATAATATATGATTGAATATAATTAACAGAGAAGGCTGAGAACTAAGAGCTAGATATTCGAAAAGTATAATTACGGTGTCATCGACAGGTCGTCTGTTGTTATTAACGTATATTCGATTACGACCACGAACGTTAAGCAGTCGCTGTTCGAGGGCATGAACTTCAAAGAGCGTAGATCAATGGGAGGATTATCATTCGCTGTTGGAGGGTTCTCCCATTTACTTACCCTTAAGCAGACCCTTAGAAGTGCATATCTACTACCCTACTGATTAACCTTATTGTTCTTCTCCTTAATCAACAGCACAAAACATGGCGCAAAGTACGACCCTGTAGCGACAAGAATCACTCACCCTATGTTTGGCTCATCTGCACTTCTACCTAACTTACATGCTGTCATTAATCAGTTAACATGTTAGAACCAGCGCTTGAACATATGAAATTAAGCGCTCACCAATAAAAGAATGTATCATATTTAATTCCATCGCAACAACAGATTTTGCATTACAGTGGCGGTACGCATAATCCTTGCCTTAATTAAAATTTTGAGTTTCCTGTGATTACCGCAGTGCATTAACTAACGTAAGGATAATGCATACGGCCACAAATTACAACAGTAGTTTTCTATGTGTGCACCCATACATGTCAGGACATTCAAATCTTTTAAATCTGAACTTGAGCTTTACTTTGAACATATTACTTTGAATTTAAACCCTATACTTCCACTATGTACCAAACAAGATCAGATAGGCCAATAGTCATGGTTACAAAGGAGAGTAATATATTTGAAAAAATTGTAAAATAATGACCCCTAAGATTCACAAAATGCAACAAAAAAAATATGTTTATGAACTGAACTGAGAATAAAAGTTAATTTGAAACTCGTTGCTTGTGACCGATCTTCATTTCCCGTTGCTTTTTGGGGGTGAATTGTTATACAACTGACATTCTTAGATCTAGACCTAGGATAGACAAATAGCTTATGAGAGCTTGTTATTGGCAAATCATCTGGAAAATGTAGCCATGGCCCGAGCCTACTATTGAATGTGGCTTACATAAGTGAATATTTGCATATTTACTACATTCACTAGTGGTAAGAAATAAGCCCAACAATCTAAGTAATAAGCATTAGCTTTGTAAACGAAATAGTTTTGATGCTCTAAAATGTCCTAAAAAATGAACATACGCCATGTCTTATTGATGTATGGGAACCAGGATTTTCATTTCTTTCTTGACGTACAAGAACGTATATATCCATACAACGATATTTTTTCTGATTTTATGATTAACGGCATGTCATAAATATGTCGATATGGTTAAGAAGTCATTTTGCCAAACTGCAGTACAGTTTATGATAAGTTTTCTTCTCTTTCTTTGGTCAAAACCCAAAGGCAGTGAACAAACTTGACTCAGTCATCAACCAGAACATAAAGTTATGTATAGAATTAGGTAAAACAAAATGCGTTTTCCTGTGCTGACGCACGAGAAATAGNGGGGGGGGGGGGGGGGGGGGGGGGAGGAGGTCCAACCCCAGAATAGTTAAGTACTACTTAACTTCAGTTTCTCTCTTCCACATATCGCCACTCCACTGGCTGGGGCATTACACCTGGTCTGCTTGTGTCGGTGAGATAGGCTGTCGTTCTCATAGGCTGTCGTTCTCAGGTACTATAAACCGTGAGAATACAATAAAAAAGCATATGAGTATACATGCGCTAACAAAATTCAGGCACATTTGTATCACATGTCACGTTTAACGCCTGTCACTACTTAAAGCAGATTTCACTGAGATCAAAAGCTAACTCATAAATTCCATATCAAGACATCACTAGGGAGAGGAAGAAAATCAATAAACTATGTCATGAAGTTACTAGGAGAAAGAAAAATCAATTCCAAATGATCAACAAAGTTTGATGCCCACTCCAGTAGTTATGAAATTACTCTGCCTGTTAGGCTTCTCTCTATTCTAATTATTATAGGCTGGGAGGCTTCTACTAATGACAAATGTTTGCCTCAGCTGAATCCAGAGAAGCCCCAAAAATCTGATACTGATAGCAACAATTAATTACTCCCAGAGTCATTTATGCCTGGAGTAGGTTTACTTCCCGCGATGGCAGCTGTCTATTAAAGACGATGCCACATTGGGAGCATCTTGACACAGTGTTGGTTCACATGAACAGTATCACACTGGGACTGATAGTCCCAGTCCACTCTTAGTGGCAATACTACTCATATAAGGACCATTGTGGCACAGTCTTGGTTCCCACTGGCAACTCACTGTACATTACTGGGATTATCTTGCACGGTCTTGGCTTCATTTGTCAACTTTATCAACATCTTCGTATGATCTTGCTATCAACTATCATGAACATACTGGCCTGGTCTTTGCACACTTTTGGCAGGCTATTTTGAGGCTAATGTGTCAGTACTGCCCCTAGTTTGGCTACTTAGACGGGCAAAACATTCCTGCGGACTTAGGGCCGACATCGGCCAATAAAAGGCCAAGATGTAGCAATCTTACCTTCTGTCTTGGTTTAATACTGGCTGCCAAGATGGGCCCAGGATAGGTACTCAACTTAGGCCGACCTCGGCCCAGTGTAGGGCCAAGATAGTGATTTTAGCCAAGATAGGTGAAGTCGGCGCCAAGATGGGCTGAACTTGGTATGTCGATTTTGTCAAATTAGCCTAAAATGTTAGCGCTTCAAGTTCGTACCATCTTGGTGGTGACACTACTGAGCTCGGCTGGTTTTTCGCGCTCCTCTTGAAATCAACCCAACTCGGCTACCATTTTGGCCTCAAGATGGCCCCATCTTGGCTATCTAGACTCAAGATTGCCGAGACTGCCCAACATTGGACCAATATTGGCCCAAGATAGTGTTTGTGTTAGCTGGGTATAACAAAAAATGTGTGTTTTTAGTTGCGTTTCAATATTCAGAAAATTGGGAATTCATGATACACAGGAGGGGTGATAAATAAGTTCTTTGCCTGAGCATTAAGAGGACATTACCTTGAAAGTTACCTTGGTTTTTATTTAGTCACCATCCTTGAACACACAAAACTTCCATCAGTCAGTGACCTTCAAACGTCCCTAACGATAGAAAGACCCTTCCTTATAGTAAAGCAGTCGTCGGTTCACTTTGTACTTTATCATCAAACTCAAAACTTTGCCTCTTGAAGTATTTTTTCCAGTGTTGGGAATAGTGAGGCGAAAAAACAAAGTTCGAAGGTTCCAGATCTAGAGTATGTGTCGGAGCAATATTCTCGTGCCGCATCAGAGGCTCTCAGGGATAGGAGAGGTATATTGCAGTGGAGTAGTCTATTTTGTTTTAGCAAACATTGACTTAATGCGTTTTTCTTTAGTATGAAGACCTAATTTCTTCAAGTTTATTACTTCGTTATTCAGCATTTGACCTTCTGCATGAACAGATTTGGGATATCAAATGACATTTACAAACTCTGTTTCAACTTCTTTGAAGAGATGAGTATGGTGTGCCCTCCTGAAGTGCTCATATGTGTCTTTACAATGGTATCGTTGATAATAAAGACTACAATCCTGAGTCGCCGAAAAGATTTCTCTCATTCAGCAGATGGAATTTCGGATGACTGTACAACTTTGCAGAAGCGGTCTGCAGAAGCAGACCGACATTCAAAACTCAGACACGACGTCTGATTCTTACAGGTTTGCTTTTTTCAGTCACTACAATCAGTGAATAATAACAGAAGAAATTGAAGTAGGCCTGTCTCGAATAAGCAATATGGCCATGGATGCTCTACTGCTCACAACTAGATCTTACCACTAAGGCTAATTTCATGTAGGTCTGCTCAGACATTTAGAATCTTTTAAGTGCAAGCATTTTGCTGTAGTGTTATATGCAATGGAAACTTAGTGCCACTGAGACAGAATTCCGTCATAACACTGACCAGCCAGTTTACACTACAGTAGAGCAGCCTCTGTAATGTGCGCATAAAGACGGCAGAATGACGCTTTTGAGACGCACCTAGTCGACGCAGATATAAAGTGTTGCATACCAATGGAAAGGGCTTGTTTTACCGTGTTTGAAAAATAGTGCCAATATGTTAAGCGGTATTCATAATTTTGCTGAGTTAGAGAGGCAGTTTTACAGTGGGGTAACTGAAAATTTCGGTCCGTCATAGTGCCTCGTCTATCCATCAGAGATAACAAGTGTTGCATGTCATTGAAAAGGTCTGGCTAGGCTCTTTTTAAAAAAAATGTGTATCGTTACATTAAACGGTACTGATTTTACAGAACGCCAAGAGGTTGAAAACTCGTATTTTACTTAAGCAAAGAAGGATCATTACGGACGCCTATCAGCCACAGAAGGGTTCTGCCAAGGTGGGCCCACCTCATTATCGTTATCACTTGGCATAAGGAACCTGTCGTAAAAGCGGTATGTTGGTATAAAAAAGTGCACGATCGATGTAACATCCTTCCCCACTAATTTCCGAAAAGCTGTGTACTGCAGGGCGTTTCGGTGCATGCTTGCTTGCTCTCTCTCTTTCTCTCTCTCTTTCTCTCTCTCCCTCTCTCTTTCTCTCTCTCTTTCTCTCTATCCCTCTCTGTCTCTGTCTGTCTGTCTGTCTGTCTCTCTCTCTCTCTCTCTCTCTCTCTCTCTCTCTTTCTCTCTCTCACACACATATTTTGGGATCCGTCGATCCCATTCGTAGTAGATGATCGTCATTACAATAGACTGTGTAATTTAGAGGCTCTTTCTCCCTCCCCGTTCCCCTTCCCCCTCCCTGAAGAAAAAATTCCCGGAAAATTCACACTGTAGATATGACATTCGTCGGTAGAGGGAGGGTGGGAATTTTAAATGCATTTTTAAAAACTTAATTGCCCTCAGTAGTCTTGCGGACGGATTTCCATATGTGGTAACTCCTACAACTACAGTCAGTACCTTAATTCCGAATAAGGTACTAATACAACCCTAACCCTACCCCCCCTAATCCTAACCCTACCCTTAACCCTAACACTAATTCCCATTGAGACAGGAGCATCAGTCGAAGCGAGCGTAACTCCTTATCACCATTTACCACATATGGACATCCTCCCAGTCTTGCTAATACAAAATGAGAGCTAGGAGTACGCCTCCAAAATATCTATTATTACCAGCTAGGACTGCAGTACATCCGTGTTGTGACGTCATAATGGTGTGACACTAGTATTTATTTCATAGAGATGGGTGATATCTCTTTCCGATGGAAAAAAAAACAAACAACACTGCTTGATCGATGTATCGTAATAGGAAAGGGGCTTATTGAAATTAATAACAGAACAGTTTTCGAAATTAGTTCGTTCTATTAGGACTAGACTACTGGACTTTCATATATTGTTTTGCATGAGCAACATTTTCTTACATCACAAATATTAACAAACATCGAAACGATGGATGTTTTGATCTATACCATAGTAACGTCGAAATATAACTATGTTTACGACCCTGGTAAATCGATATTCAACATCAATATGCCCTCCTGTAGTGCTTCATATACTGAATTTCCAAACAAGCCGCAAAGTAGTGCAAATGCAGGCAGCACGGACTTACCATTTCCTTTCTAAACCCATCGCTTTTACTTGAACACCTTTGTTTGTGATGATAATATTTAGGTAAAAACTAATCTGAACACATTTGCAGCTCGTCTTAAACTGGTCTGACTAACAACATTTTAAGCACACTCCAAAACAAAAGCCGCCATTCTGAAAACAAAGGTCAAAGAACGCCAGCTTTTAGATCCTATGGTTTGCCAGCGCCATACAGATCATAATATAGGTGACAAAATTTCAACGGCTAAGATTTTTCCTATAACGCAGCTTAACATTCTGCTTCCACCTACTTTCGTAATCAGGAATGCCTACCCTATCACTTTGGGGTAGTCGTTTGCTTGCATTCAAATTTGCCAACTGATTTGACTGAGCAAGCCTACTAATAGTGTTTCGTTGGACTTTGCCTTTTCAGTCCAGAAATCGGAAATTCCTGATCACTGGGGTAAGGCTCAAATTTCACAGTTACCACACTCCAAACAAAGGCTCGCATCAAAAAACTAATCGACATAGACAATCGAATGACGGCTTCTCAGATAGCGCTTGCAATGAGTATTAGTTCGTCAAGTGGAAAAACCATATTGGAAAGAGATTTAAACCTTAGGGACATTTTTGCAAGATGGGTCCCCCATAATATTGACTGAAGAAAACAAAAGGACCGGAGTACACTATGCCAAAGAACTACTCCACATGTACGATAACTGTGATCCTTATCGGCTGAATGAAATTGTCACTGAAGACAAAACTTACGTGCCCTAAATGTGGTGATCCTCCAGCAATAGCAAAAAGATCGCGGTCGACGAAGAAGATTATGTATACCGTATTTTTTTACTAGAAGGGCTTGGTAGCCCAGATTCCTTGTAAAGACAACACCAGCGTTACACATGATGTTTACATCCCAAACGTTTTGCCAAAAGTGATTGAACACTACAAGAAGCACACCAAAGTCCAGTATGAGAGGCATAAAAATCCTTCACGACAACGCCCCAACCCATAAAGCAGCCAAAACACAAGACTTCCTTAGAGCCTATAAAATCCAAATTTTGCCCCATCCTCCCTAATCCCCAGATCTTGTTCCCTGCGATTTTTTCCTTTTCCCAACCCTGAAAAAAGACCTTACAGGCCACCAGTCTGCATCGAAGTCAGCTTTGGGAAGTGCAGTTTTTCAGCGTCTCCAGCATATACTCAAGAAAGATTACAAAAAGACATTAAAAAATTGGATTAAGAATAAGAGGTTGAACACGTGTATAGATATTGGAGGGGAATCCTTTGAAAATGAAAATAAATGACTATACGCAAAGGTATGCTCCTGTTGCAGATTCAGGCTCTTAAGTTGTGGAATTTCTTGTAAGTGACCATAGAGAAAACAAGTTATTGGCAAATCGGATTAGACTTCTGTAATGTATGTATGTATGTATGTATGTATGTATGTATGTATGTATGTATGTATGTATGTATGTATGTATGTATGTATCTATCTATCTATCTATCTATCTATCTATCTATCTATCTATCTATCTATCTATCTACCCATTCCTTCCTTTCTATCTATCTATTTGTGTCCGTCCGTCCGTCCGTCAGTCCGTCCGTCTGTCTGTCTGTCTGTCTGTCTGTCTGTCTGTCTGTCAAATGGGATCAAACCTGCTTTGCAGGAAATTTCAACGAGTACATTAAAAATATACACTTAAAATATGATAAGAATGGGGAGGGGGGAGGGGCGGGGATCCTTCTGTAATTATCATGTTTAGACCGATCTGAGGTCAGAGGGGCATACTGTCCAGTTTGAGGAAAATGTAAGTACATGTAATAATGTGGACTCAACGGAAGTCCTAAAGAAATGCACTGCCCACCATTTTCTGAAAGTGTTCATCACATTCAGTAGCCTTGTCCCACAATTGTTCATCCATTTCCCTTCTGCCTTTCTCCATCCCCCTTCTGCCTTTCTCCTAGGTAAATATGACGACACACTTACACATTCTCCTTCACTGAAATACCATTTTGTCCTGCATCACTCCTACTTCCTTCTTTCTGTACTCTACCTAAGGACATTAGTCTAGAGCGATAAGATGGTCATAAGATGGCCATCACCATCTTCCTTCGTTTCTTTCGGTTAGCGTCTCAATCACGCAGATCGCCTGTCCTGCTTCATAGCTGTAGCCCTTAATCCGTGTGGCTGATTTTGTACGAAAAGCGTACAAGGAGAGGTGGGATTCCTCACAGCTAAATGGAAGCTGTCTCAGTCGGTTGTCAAGCCCTTAAACAGAAATTAATACGCTCTCATTGGCGTTTGATTTTCGAGCCTTTTTCCCCTTCTCTTGTGTTCGTTGTAGACAAATCCTTGCTCTCCCGGGATCAAATTCGGACACCAAGAATCAATGTCTCAGTGGCGCTGCGTGGTCAGATTGTTGGTGGGGCTAAAGTCAGAGGCTATCATAATTTCTTCGGGTGATTATGCCCAATCTTCTTCCCATGTCGAAACGTCTAGTTTGATGGCTTTTTTTGATAAGAGACTCAACACTGACCCCACCAAGAGTCAAATAATAAATCACATAATAATGCAGGTTACAGTAGGTTACAACAGATCAGTTTTGATGACAATCTTATGTCTGGACTCTACGCTTTACACAAATAATAGCACAGACTGATCTCATCCATCTCCATATGGAAAGATGGAACAGAAAGTGTTTTTAACTTTTCTATAATAAGTAAAGGATTATATGCACATGAATCTCCTAAGTTGAATTCATTCATTCATTCATTCATTCATTCATTCATTCATTTTCATTCATTCATTCATTCATTCATTCATTCATTCATTCATTCATTCATTCATTCATAACGTGGTTATTCAGTCTCTTATTATCTTATCTTATCTCATAGCTATTATTTAGAATTCATCTTTTAAGGGCAAGTACGGCACCCTGTAGGGGTTGAGTCAAATTGTGTAAAATGGGTTAAGGGCAGTTTCTTTGACTTTGACGGCGACATGTCCTTTATCGATTCCTGAAGTTATTTTCATGATACCTGTCTCAAAACGTTTATTTTGATGCAAAAGGAAATGATCACCCTGTCTCAAATGCATCTGTCGGGGAATCTTTATCGTCACTTATCTCAAAATCACAGTTTTCGTCACTCTATCCCTTCGACGTGACATTTTTCTGGTCCAATATACATAAAATTTTGCATAACAACTCTCCAAGCCCCTGGTTTGAGAATGTCACAGGGTTTTTCGATATTTTATGTTTTTTATCTTTTATGAATTTTTAAAGTTGAAAATTCTCAAAATCTGCAATGTTTTTACATGACATTTTAAAAAAAAGTATTAAAAAATCTATCCTAGAAATAAAAAAAGCCAGTGACATTCTATTTTAAATAAAGTGATCTTTCAAATGAAAAAAATAACCAGCATCTTACCATCTATTGTTCTCCAGATCGAAGGATTTAAAGTTATGCAAAAGTTATCCATATTTTCCAATATGGCGGCCAAACAATTGGCGTTTCCATAGCAACGGAGGGAGGAAATTGCGAAACACCCACGTTTATCTTCCTTCCTGGCCCTATGTGACCCATTTTTCACCCCAAAATGACAAAGTTCCCTGTATTAATGAAAATGACCTAGTTCTGCCGCACGTGCCCTTAAATGCCGTCAAAATATGAACTAGCAGTAACTAAGTATGCACTAGCAGTAACTGAGACTGACCTGAGACAGTAAAACACAGTACAGCGTCAAAACAACCAACAATAACGCAAGGCTAAATCCTGCCTGCTTGAAGGTATGAATAATAATGTACAATATCAACAAACTATGGCTGGTTCCAAGCACCACGCTCGTCCAGTCTGCTGTTCTGTTTATAGACCTGATTAGGTCTGCTCACGGCTGACAATGCAGGAATCGATAAGAGTGACTCCGGTAACTAAGACCTCACAGAGTTCCGACACTCCATGAACTCTAAAGTTACTGCATAAGCATACTGAAGAAGGCATTCATTTATTCATTCATTCATGTGAATATTCAGCCTCTTATTATCTTATCTCATGCTCATTATTTATTATTTTTTCTTTTATTTGCCACCAAAAGTATGAACTTGTATGTGCTCACTAGAAGTAACTGAGACTGACCGGAGGCAATCAAACATAGTACAGCGTCAAAACAGCCAACAAGAACGCAAGGGTGAATGTATGAATAATAACATAATACAGCAACAAGCCATTGTTGTTCTCATGCACTACGTTCGTACTGTCTGCTGTTATGTTTTTAGACCTGATTAGGTCCGCCCACAGCTGACAACGCAGAGATCGGTAAAAGTGACTCCGGTAACTAAGACCCCACTGAAGGTCCGACCCTCAGTGAACTCTAAGGTTACTGCATAAGCATACAGAAGAACGCATTCATTCATTCATTCATTTATTTTTGACATGTTTGATAGACATGAAGATGAATTCACTGACTATCGGATGTGCTATTATTTATGTGGTTTTGATGCTAGGTAGAACGACAGTCCAGGCTGTTATCGATCGCAGCCATGAATCTCTATCTACTAAGCTCTACTATAACCCAGCCATGTTGAAAAGCCTACGACCGTCGACAAATCTGAGTAATGTTTACAGATGTCAACTTCCGCCCGAGATTAGGGAACGTAAGCGGGGCAGGAAAGGTGAAATCACGAGTTCGTAAAAGGGCGTATAAACCATTTCTGCCAACTCTGGTTACTGGAAACGCCTGATCATTGTGCAACAAAATTGAAGAACTCTCAGCCAGCACGATATCTTTATGAATATTGAGAAGCACCCATGATCTGCTTTAATGAGACCTGGTTTCATGACGTTTTGACTAATGCCAGTGTAGACATCAACGGATTCAACATCTTCCGTTGTGACAGGGACCAGGCGTCAGGCAAAACTCCAGGCGGAGGTGTATGTGCATTTATTAACGAGAGATGGTGCCATAGTAACAACGTACACGTTCAACATCGTATGTGTACACCTGACGTAGAATTGTTATCTCTCATCATACGCCCTTATTACCTACCACGGGAATTTCCCAAAATAACACTGAATGTTGTCTACATATCACCTCAGGCAAACGTGAAGACTGCCGCCGACACTATATATGACATAGACCACGATCAACAATCCCGCACTCCCGACCGAGTTGTTCTCCGCTGGGGATTTTAACAACTGTACCCTCGACACCATTCTACCGACGTTCCACCAGTATGTCACACAGCCAACGCGCAACAACAGGACACTTGATCTGTGCTACAGAAATGTTTCAGACTGCTACAAGAGCACCACTCTTCCACCGATTGGCGACTCAGATCATAATATGACATTGCTTATGTCCCGTTACCGCTCTAAGTTGAAATCCATCAAGCCTGTGAGGAAAGTCGACACCATCTGGAAGGACGAGGACAGGGATACTCTGAGAAGCTGTTTCGAATGCACGGATTGGAATGTCTTCAAATTCAAAGACTCTTGTAGTGATATAAATGAACTAAAGAGACTGTTACTGAGTATATTAAATTCTGTGAAGATATTATAGCACCAACAAAGGAGGTAACTTGTTTTCCTATAACAAATATTGGGTCAGTAAACATCTAAAAATTTTGATAAAAGAAAAGCAAATAGCTTACAAATTGCATGACTTAGAAAAGATTAAAGAAACAGGCATGGATGTCAAAAAGAAAATTAAAGAATGTAAACAAAAATACAAAAATGAACTGAAAAAACAGTTTGCCTTTAACAACTTACGAGACACATGGAACAGTCTCAAGTCTATTGTTGGCTATACTCCTAAGTGTGTGAGTGTGTGTGTGGATAATGTGAGTGAATATAGTAATAAACTGAACCCGTTTTACGCTCGTTTTGATAAACATGACTTCCGAGATGAGATCACCAATTTAGAAGCCACGCTTTTGAAAGATGACAACAGTAACGTCTCCACTGAGCATAAAAAGTGAAAAAGAGCTCAGACATATTTGGCAGTATCAATGAGAGGAAATCAAGCGGCCCTGATGGTCTGAAAGGGAAAGTATTAAAAATGTGTTCATCTCAACTGTGCCATATATATACTAACATCTTTAACATGTCTCTTTAAATGCACAGTATTCCATCACTATGGAAGTATTCAGAAATAATTTCTCTTCTAAAGAAAGAAAAAGTGTTGAAATTGAACGACCTTAGACCAGTGGCTTTGAGGTCAGTTGTCATGAAATGTCTTGAGAAAATTGTCCTTTGAAATATAAGAAGTCCTGTGGATGCTTTTCAAGATCCAATAAAATTTGCCTACCGTGATAAGAGAAATGTGGAAGATGCCATTTGGATCTTTCTTGATAACATCTTTAGACTCCAACCAAAAGTACTGCAGAATTTTATTTGTTGATTTTTCTTCGGCATTTAATACCATCCAGCCGCACATACTGATAGCTAAATTGAAACACATGAAAGTAAATCGTAATATTATTGCATGGGTACTGGACTTTCTCACCAATCGACAACAGTACTTTAAGTTAAATGGCATCAAATCATGTAACATTACGACAAACACAGGTGCCCCTTAAGGATGTGTGCTATGACCGATTTTGTTCTCCATATATACAAATGCCCGCAGAGTTAATGAACCAAATGTTCATCAAATCAAATTTGCTGACGATTCAACCATACAAGGTTTGATAGACATTGACGAAAGTTCTCACAGATTATCTGTTCAAAACTTCACTGAATGGTGTGATATTCATTTTCTTCTGTTAGAAAGACGAAAGAGCCTGTTATAGACTTTCGAGTGAAAAAAGAACTTATTACCCCCTTAACAATTAAATCCGAAAACGTTGAACAAGTAACAGCTTACAAATATTTGGGGGTAACTATAGACCAGCAGCTTGATTGGCATGAACACACTTCTCATATACACCGTAAGATCAACAAGCGGCTATACTTTTTACGCAAAATGAGAAACTTCAATGTTGACAGAACATTCATCTCTCTCTTTTACAAATCAACTATTGAAAGCATTATTCTCGTTTGCATCACCTCATGGGGCGGAAATACCAAAGCTTAAGATAAAAATAAAATAGAGTTATAAGGAAAGCTGAAAAAATTTCATCCTCTGATTTTAAGAATTTTGATTCACTATATCCCATGACTGAAAAAGATTAAAAACATTATCAAAGACACGACCCACCCACTTGCAAAGCAGATCACAACATCAAAACGCAATGGTCGCTATGTTTATATGAAATGCAACGGTCCAATGAGATGTTATGTGTGTGCGGGTTGTGTGTGTGTGTGTGTGTGTGTGTGTGTGTGTGTGTGTGTGTGTGTGTGTGTGTGTGTGTATATGTGTGTGTGTGTGTGTGTGTGTGTGTGTGTGTGTGTGTGTGTGTGTGTGTGTGTGTGTATATGTGTGTGTTATAGACTTTCGAGTGAAAAAAGAACGTATTACCCCCCTTAACAATTAAATCCGAAAATTTTGAACAAGTAACAGCTTACAAATATTTGGGGGTAACTACAGTATCTGTCATCATCATCATCATCATCATCATCATAATCGACATAATCCACTTTCTTGGTCCAATGAGATGTTATGTGTGTGCTGGGTGTGTGTGTGTGTGTGTGTGTGTGTGTGTATGTATGTGTGTGTGTATGTATGTGTGTGTGTGTGTGTGTGTGTGTGTNTGTGTGTGTGTGTGTGTGTGTGTGTGTGTGTGTGTGTGTGTGTGTGTGTGTGTGTGTGTGTGTGTGTGTGTGTGTGTGTGTGTATAAGGATGCGAGAGTGTGAGTATTGAATATTCATCTTGTACATTATCATAATATTCTATTTATGATGCAAAAAAGGAAAAACGAAGACGATGTGCCTGTTATGGACAATAAAAGTTTATCTTATGTTATCTTATCTTATCTTATCCTATCTTATTCATTCATTTATCCCATTCAGTCATACATAGTCCATTAGATC
>JAWQUT010000036.1:2678686-2719093 GCA_033807755.1 Ellobium chinense | reverse complement strand
ACTGCAATACAGCGAACAAAAACAACATATGATTTCTAACCTTAGATGGCACAATATTCACTGTAGCACTTCAGGATAGACAACATTCCTGTCCTGTTGTTTGCAGCTAAGTAAAAAAAATTGAATTCTTCTTTCCGGTCCGTGGAAGAGCCACATACAACATTCCGTGTGAGAACACAGGCTGCAGGGTAATCCTTGGAATGAGATGCCTTTCTCCAGAAAACGGCCCAGTTGAATGGCAATTTCAATTATGTTGGTCACTGCTTTTGTCATTATGCACCTGGTCCCATTCATCAAACGCGGTGGATTAAGGAGAGCATGCCAACTTTGATCAGAAGGACTTGTGCTGGAAGTCCAGGAAGGTGAATGGAGTTTAAAAACTCAGGTGGATAGTGAACTGCCTCTTCATCACTCATAGCTGTGTTAATGGAGCTGTAGAGCACTGGCTGTCCAGGTGTCATATTATGAGACATTTTGGCATTGATGTCTGCTACTGTATCGTTGAGGGGAGCTAATATTGCTCTTTCCACGAGCCATTGTGTGTTCCCATAATTTTCCTGTGAGCTGGGAAAAACAGACTCGATAAGCTCATCTACTGAGTTTACAGCTGTCCCAAAATGACGAAGGCAAATAGTATCCGGCTGTTCTATCACTGGCAGTGAACCATCTCCAAGTGACAACAGAAGATCGGCAAACTGCCCTGCTTCTGCATCACCGGTCATTAGGACACGCATATTAGTCCTAAGCTTGTAAGTTGTATACTTTTGCATGTGGCCACAGGGAAGACTTCTTAAGACACGCATTCACCACGTATGCTCTCGTGCCATTCCGGATAACTGGCAATACTTGTCGAAAGTCACCGCACAGTAAAGTGGCAATGCCTCGCATGGGTATATCAGTATCTCTATATAATATTACTCAAGGTCCTGCCCATAGCTTCAAATACAACTTTGTTTGACATAGGGGGTTCATCAGCTACAATGGCACTGCAGTCTTGAATAAGGCGGGCAAGTGCTGTTCCTTTCCTGATGGAGCAAACAGGCATCTCCAGCAATCAAGGTGTCTTGCAGGGCACCTCGGCTGTCAGCCCTAAGCCTGCCTTGCTCTCTGCGTAAAAAACACAGGGTTCGGTTTCAATCTTTGCATAAGCATCGACAATATACTGCTGGAACAACTGTCTCGCTAGAAAGAGATAGTTGTCGTTTCGTTGAAAAAAGTGGAAACAGTAGTATTGCAGCTGAGTAATGTTGTGTCTGCTTGTTAGTTTAAGTTGCAGACTCCATCCATGTGTCCCTCTGGGAAACAGAAGTGAATATTGAAGAGCATCATAAGCTGGATGAAGCTCACATATTTGTTTACAGGAGTCATCACGTAAGCGCAATACGATGTCCCGTAGGCCAACAGGATCTGTAGTCATCAATATGGCCACCTCATTGGTTTCTGGTGCATTAAATCTTCTCTGATGTTCACCACTGGACGACGATTTTCATGTATGGCAACGCTAAAGTTGTCGATGTGGTTGCGCCTGCCGAATTCCATTACTGTTTTTTGAGCTCTCTGATGTAAACATTGCTATCCATGAGAACATCTTGAATTCTGTTCACTAAGTGTAGCTTTAAACCATCAGTTATACTTATTCTGGTGTTGAGCTGAATCATCTCTCCATCAATGAAGTAAACTTGCAAAAATTTGGCAGTTTCATTTGGGGCAGGTGTCAGTGAGCCAATTTGGTGACACACTTGACCTTGCATTTGAAAAGTTGGATGCCAACCTCGAAGAATCACTTCATTACATCCAAAAGAAGTCATCTGAAAAGCACAGTAGTTATATTTCATCAGACTAGAAAGGAAGTGCTTCGATTCAGGGGAATGGCTGAAGTATAAGGCCCTAAAATCTTCTGGTAGAGGAGGCAGTGGATCAAGATCTACCTTACCGTTACTGCAACACATGGTCTTAGTCTTTCCAGGAAATTTTATTGCTTGGCAATGTTCACATCTGAAGAGGATCTTCATTTGTATTTATGACGTGTTCATCAACAGCTTCGGCCACATCAGGCGGTTGGTTTTCATCTGCAAGACGATCTGCTCGCAGGCGTTTAGCTGTAGGAATGCTCCTCCCATGGCCAAGTCCTCTACGCTTTCTCGGCATAGTCGATATATCTACAGAGGAAAATAAAATACAAAGGAAATCTGATACAAATGGGAAAAAAAGTACTGCAATTAATAGAGTTAAAAATGACCCTCCCCCCCCCCCCCCCNCTTTCCAGGATGAACTTTTTAAGAGGATAGAAAAAAACAAAAAGTAGAAAAATGTTACAGCAAATAGTGAATGTAGGCAGTAAATGTAGAGGACATGTAATCACGTAAAAAAGAAAATTATAACCCACACAAACTTACAAGCACTCGTGGATGACCTGATATCTGCACAAACACTGACAAAAGGCCAGTTACTGAGTTAGACCTAGATATATATCTACTCATCCAGTCTAGAATCTGATTAATCAGCGGATAGGAGTTTAACAAAGGGCAGGAAAACATGCAGAAGAAACAAAAAGAACACAGTATATCAGCACTGAAACTGGTTAATGTAGATTGGATGCAATGAACTAAAAGACAAATAAATTCCCAACACATGCACTCACGCACGGCACTCACGCTTGGCAGACATGACCAGATCTCGACACAAACACACATGTCCAGTTTGAGTCAGAGATGGATAAAATCTAAATTAGATGAGGTATTCACTGTTTACCTTCACCGCATCTTGATCCGCAACATAAATTCACTCGTTTGCTGTAAATGATCTCGCTTTCTGCGATCTTGTTTGATGACAGAAATCAACTCGATTCGTAAAGCAGCGCGTCTGCTTGAAGCCGATTAAGAACGACTTCCGGTTCAAACAAAAACAATAGTGGCATTAAAATCAACAAGCCACGTTTCATGCGGTACAAACTATTTTCTATAAAATCAGGGAAAGCAGTTTGCGTCGATTTTTTTATATTAGGTCCTGACCGCATAGATGCTGTCGACGCCTGCGAAGTTTCAAACGCGTAGGTTAGGTAATAACGGAGGAGTTCCTGACCATATTCCCCAAGTCCACTTATATATATATAGATATATATATTTCTATTAAGATATAACTATTATTATTGTTGTATTAATTTGCTTCACTTTCCCCTCTCTTTTGCACTTAATTAAATCAGGCACAATAATTGGTGAGCATAGAAGTCACGAATAGTCTGAGCCCCCCCCCCCCCCCCCCCCCAAAAAAAAAACAAACAAAAAAACAAACAACAACAACAACAACAACAACAACAAAAAAACCCAAAATAACTCTTGTGGGATGATATTCCAATGTGCATTCACCCCGGAGCTGATAATCTTGTCCTAGCTTATTAGTAATCGGCCATTCGTTGGAAATATTAACTTAGCCTAAAAAGGATTTATAAAAAAAAAATATACACTTTATGTTTTGCTCTTCTATCCTGTTATGATGTACAGCTGAGTTCGAATAAGATTTTGCTGACAGTTTTAATGCCGTGAAATTAGAGCGAGAGATGAGAAAGGTTGAAAAACAAACGAACAAACACACAGACACAAAGAGAGAGAGAGAGAGAGAGAGAGAGAGAGAGAGAGAGAGAGAGACAGAGAGAGAGACAGAGAGAGAGAGAGAGAGACAGACAGACAGACAGATAGAAGGAAGATGAGAGAGGATGATTTTATGAGAGAGAGTCAGAGAGACTACATTTGTATAAAAATTATATCTATGTTACATGTACTATGATTGGTCATAGGCATAAATAAAATGAATTTGAATCAATAGATCATCCCCACCCGCTCCCTCCACTTTTTTTGGCAATGCGCTGATTTTTACTTTATATATGAATTTTTCAATATTATTACATATTATGTTTTGTAATATCGCCAAGTTCTTTAATGCCCAATAATAGCATCTAACTTAGAAATCGCCAGTAGGCAACTCATCTTTGGATTATGTTTTCTCACAGCTGTGAAGGCGAATTCTACAACTCGCTTTCAGCAGGGGCCTATCCACCACAAGCATATCGTAAGAAAGACCTAAACAAAACAGAACTGGACTACTGAGATGGTGAAAACTGCTGCTACATTGGGATGATTAGTGCTAGTATTTGGAGATATATTGAGAAAGTTCATAATAACGATTTTGTCACACGGGATGCAATATAGTTAGTCAACTTACTCCTAACTCCTGCAGCATGGACGACACAGACTAATACTGCGTACGGCAGTTGCCAGAAGGTCCTCCAAAAATAGAAACAGCATCATTGCTCATCATGCGGGAAGTGTTTCCAGCCGACAGAAGCGCCAGGAAGGGTGACAATAAATGCTGTCTACAGAGGCTGCCTTCAGGACCTTTAGCAATAGAAACAGTCACATTGGGGTGTTAAATCTTTCCCACCGATTTAGTTGCAGACTCTGCGACTTTGATTATATACTAGATTAGTTTCTAGAATATCTTTTAACGATAGAGACAGTATACACATTCTTTTTTTTTAAAAAGGGTAAAAAAAAATAAAGAGGACTGATGTGTATAGTTACCTTTTGTGTATTTTTCTACGAATTTAGGTGAAAACCTCATGTTTTTACGTTGCTTAGTTCTCAAGAAATCTGTGACACAAATTTGGCACAAGCGTCTTAATATATAGAAGATGACAGCTGCATAACACTAGATAAGCTGGATGAAGACCCTTGATACCAAGTATCGATTGAAAAATATCATGTTCCAAATCTCTTGTTCTATAAGAAAGTTACTAGACTACTACTTTTTCTACTATTTCAACTGCTACTTCTATCACTACTACTACTACAGTTATTATTACCCACAACTACTACTATTATTACTTATTATTATTACCATTACAACGACCACTATTACTTCCATTGTTACAACTACTACTGTTACTACTATTTTTACTACTGCTACTAGACTACACGACTATTGCTATTACTATTACTACTGCTACTACTACTGCTACTAATAATAATAGTCAGTTTAACAATAAACGTTTTTTTTTTTACTATCAGCTGTTTGCTTTGATCAATCTTAATCAAATTTTGCACAGCCAGTTTGCCTTTTATTTTAAACTATTTTTTTTTTGTCATTGATGGAGTTTGAAATTAAAAAACGTTTCTTCATGAAGTTAAATAAAAAAACTCGAAAGCAACGAAATGGTTATGTTTAGGTTATTTACAGCTTCAAGGTCTATGACGTGCGGACACGAAGCTTTCGTAGGCGTAAATTGCTTGTTGTTGATAAATACAGTGCATGCTTAAAGTGGGGTGTTATACTGCATAGGTTTTAACAAATGATTGACCAGTCAGGGGACTGAACGACCGAAAATTAAAATTTGTGAGCATGGGCGGATCCAAAAGGTGAAGACTCTGTTCTTGAGCTTCCCGTTTCATGGTACATGTATTTAAATGCCATGAGGGCCATTTTCCTGACCTCTGGATGGTTTTGCCAAGGCATGTGATTGCACTTTATGTCTGCTTTCAAAGGAAGTGTTAGAGTACCTGTTGTTGTGCACAAAAATGTTTTTGGCATGTTTATAATAAAATTTGGATGTGTCAATGATGCTTAAAATTGCAAAATTTAGAGATTTTCATAATGTTTGTATAATAAAAAAAAAATACTGCTGAAAGTTGCTGCGCAAATATGTGATGTGAGCTTTGTGTAGTGGGTATACGTCATCTATCAATATCTAAAAAAGAGCGTGGTATTTGTCCAAAATATTTGGATTTGTTCTTATGCGAACCTAGTTTACGGCTTTCTGGGGATTTTGTAGCTACAAATTTTCTTGATGCAGATAAACGCAATGCTTGTTTCAAATTTGGTATTAAAACAATAATGTTTTAACAAAGGAAGTATTCATGCAGGCAAGTCCTCTTCAACCTTTGCTGACATGGCTGACTATATTATTAGGCCTATGGAGAGCGTGACCGTGTTCTCAAATGACAATCAGCTTCGTTAATCATGCATGTATTTGTTGTGAATGTATTCACTGCAGCATGCAATTCAGCTTTTATATATCGCTCAAATAAGATTATGGAATATTTTTGAAGTAAATTGTTCATACCAGCAGCATTTGTGCTAGGTAATGGTAAATGATGTTGGGACCTTGAATTCAAAGTATTTCTCTGAGTGGTAGGATTCGTTTTGTCCTTGACAACCGTCGGATTTTAGGACGGAGTAGCAGACTTTATATCCATAAAAGGGTATTGTAAGTGTGAGGTAAGTAAAATGTTGAGTCACAACAAAACTGAAGTGCACAAAGCAATCGCCAGTAGCAACACACATGGCTCCTATAGTGACAGAGAGAGAGAGAGAGAGAGAGAGAGAAATCCTTGAAATGGATAACAACACTCAGCTTGCCTGGAAATAACCCCGATCTACATCCATTTGAAAATAAATGGCAATATGTGATGGACAGAGTATTGAGAAGCAACTGTCAAGTATCTCTGCTTTGACTGAAGACATCAGAGAGGCTGGGACCAAAGAGATCCGAGCGGATATTTGTAAAAAAAACTCATCGAGAGTATGCCTCTTCCCTCCCCCTCTCAGCATGAAGGAGGTTATAGTGGGGGAGAATGTTACATCGATCGTGCACGTGATACCAACATACCGCTTTTATGTCATATTTCTGATGTCATATGATTACGAAAATGAGGTGGGCCAACTTTGACAGACCTCATATGATTGGTATGCTTCCATAATGTTTCTTTGTTTCAATAAAATATGTGTTTTCAAGTTATCGGCATTCTCTAAAATTCATACCGCTTAAAAAAGATATTGTTTTTCAGATAGCGGACAGAAAGGCTTTTTTCATTGATATGCAACACTTTATATCTTTAATGATCAGGTAAAGCGCTACGGCAGATTGAAACTTTTAATAATTGCATATTTTACGGCCTCGGTTAACTCGTTTAAATGAATACCGCTTAACTCCATAATACATTTTTTTAAACAGAGGACAACATATGCTTTCCACTGACTGGCAACACTTCTTACCTATGATGGCTAGGTGAGGCAAAATGACAGACTAAACTTAATTTTCAGTTAATGCATTATATTACTTCCTCTTTAAAAGCAAAATGAACCCGCATAGCTCAGAATGAACAAATATATACTAAGGCAATTTTGGTCCAGTAACACCTGGCGCTTAGTATTTATTTTGTGCTTTTAAGCTCACGATCAATTTTAAGAAGTTTTAGTATCCCAGAGCTACCTTTGTAAGCATCAAACTTAAAAAGTTCATGCAACTTTAATTTACAATACAAGTCTTGCAGTCAGGTCAAGCGGTCTACACAAATGTAGGTAATTTGTTGATATGTTGTTGACATTAGTACACAAACAATGGGCTTGCTCAAGTTTATGGGTTCTTGAAGTTGGAAGGAATGATTAAGGTGTCCCTTACATGATAAAAACTGTTTGTAGACATTATGTTAATGCTTCATAGCCAATTTTCTGTCCTGTCTAAAAGTGGTGTGGTTCTTCAGCACATAAAAACATGCTCTAAAACACTGCGTATCACACTGGCAAAACTGTGTGCACTTCAGGACTGCCCTAATGCAGGAACATCTTTTGCCACAATTTTTTTGCAAGAACATTTGAGTAAGTAATTTGATGATTCTCCAATCGGAGATAAAGTTGTCCAAAAAGGCTGAAATCCTGATTCTCTTTCTGTCCAACCCATCTCTGCTGGGGATATCAGGTTCTGTTGTTTCACCAGGGACTGCTTCCAGACATAACCCGCCTGGAAGGCTGCTCGTTTCATATATGAAGAAACAGTGCATCTGATGTAGGTGGTAACTTCTCCATGGGCATGTTTCTTTTGGTAAGAAGGTTGTACGTGCATTCATTCACGTTGTCCGCAACAGTGGTCTTGTCGTACCAGAGTGTTACACATTTCTGAATAATTTCAAAGTTTCTGTCCAAAACACTGGCAGCTGGCAAGTCTCCTAAAGCTTGGAAGGCTGATGTTGCCTCGCCAAAACTGTTCCATGCCGACAACGCCGACTTTTTTCCATGGCCGAAGAAAGAACTGACAGTATCATAGCCTGTAAAAGCATGAAAGAAAAGGAGTGTTGAGCACTTGCCTTGTCCAAGAGCATGTGACATTGTTTGGATGTTCAAATATCTTCTTGACTTCCCTGAGTCAATCCATATGTGCTCCATTCCTAGCTCGAAACAGACGGAAATAGCCAGTACTATGATGTCAGTGTCGACAATTTTGATGATGGCTTCCTGGTGTCCTTTTGATTTGGCGTGGAGCAAATGAAGGAAGATTCTGCCATAAACTTCTTCGTGATTGCAGGGCATCAAAGGTGTGAAATCATCATCTGAACTGCACACAACGTTGGGACCTACTGTGCATACTAGAATCTTGTCATCAGGAATACTGTTATTTTTTACCAGTCTAGCTGCTAAAAAATGGAAACGTTCATCTTTGTTTTCGTTGTCTTGAAGAACGTTTTTCCAGTCTCCAGAAGGCACTGGCGTTCCATCGCGAACTTGAAATCGTGCACAGCGACCCCTTCTCACCCTTGCCTCGGATTTCAAACTTTTTGGTGAATAGGTGTCAAAAACAAGGTCTATCCTTGACACACACTTGAAGAGGCTTTTCTGATGGCTGAGTATTTTTTTTTCGTTCCCGTTTCTTTCCGATTGGCGCTTCGGCGTTGGTTAGTGCTTAGTCTTTCGTACTGTGGAGCAACGTTACTGTCTTAGATGTTAGATTTGTTTGGTTTTCTTATGGTTAGTCTACTTCCTTCTTTCCCATTTGACAATCAAATATATATATATCTTGGGGGGAGATGAATCCCTGATTCGCTAAAGAACACCACCATGTGTTAAGTAATTAATATTAGTAAAGTCCTATCTCTAAAGCCCTGACCCTGATGGGTCCCAGGGGTGGAGCGCTACACCCCAAGCCCTGCATCCTAACGAGGCGTCCACTACAAAATATGTTTTCGCTGTCATGTTTTAACCTTAATAAATGAGCCAGATACTGTGAGGGGGCCTTTCTATGACAGCATTGTTATAGTTAGACCCTACACCTGTAGTCGTTGGTTAGTGCATTATTTGTTATGTAAGAGATGGCTGCTGCACATCCTTTAGTATGGCTGTGCTGTACTGTACTGTTTCTAGTGTCCCTCCAATGTGTTGATGCCCCTGGCCCTGCAGTCTCCCCCGCAGGACTCCTACCTGGCTATGGGGCTCTCAAGGGACCCCAGTGGATAGCAGCATCCCTCAACACTCCCACCCAACCCTCCCTCCCCATTCCGCTCCCCCCGAAGCCAAAAAAGGGCATCGGTGAGCCCGGTCCGAGGCTGGGTAATCAGGTGCCGCCCTCAACGGGAAAAACCCCAGATCTCAGTGGTCATCATTTTTGTTTGTTGTAAATGTGTGTGCGTATTTTCTTGGAAGTGTCCTATCGTGTGTCTTGTTAGTCCCTATGTGTTATTTGAGCTAACTGCACGTCCTAACCCCTCACAGTGTGATTTATTGAGCTGCGATGCGCCATTGATCTAAATGATTCCCTATTCTAATCTGTTATGGTAGAAGAGGTGAGGAAGAAAAGAGATAGAGAGTGAACTGATCTGCTTCGATAAAATTACTGATAGTGAGAAAGTAAGCAAGTCAGCAAGTGGATGAGAGCTGTCTGGGGTTTCTGGCAGTGGACATGGGCGAATTAAGACATAAGTGGAGAGTCAAGGCTGGAGATCCCTGACTGGTTCTCCTTCTAGAACAAAATCGAAATGTAGAAGGAGACCCAAGGAAACTGACGTGTATCTTTATCTCCATAGCTTTCTGAGTTCTGCTTCTGTATTATATATTTCAATCAAATTTCTTTTTTTTCCATATTTAAATTTGGAGATACTTAGTTTCCCTATTAATAAGGTTTTATTTATGTTTCTTTCAGTTACGTTATTTACCTGTTTCCATCCAACAATTCCAAAGAGCACATCTTGGACTCTTAACTGATATTTCCTACCTGTGTATGCTGCAGTTTGTCTTTCAATTTCTTTCCATAGAACTTGCACACTTTGACAATGAAAAAAGAAATGTTCGATATAATCTGTTTGGTTACATGTCTCACACTTATCAGATACTTTTACCCCCATTTTATAAAGTAAATATTGGTTGGATAAATGTTATGTAATATTTTCCAGTGCAATGCTATTAGTCGTCTCTCTGAGGAACAGTTTATTGCAACCAGCCAATTGTCTTTTGATAATGTTAAATCAAATTTCCTCTGCCATATTTTTTATGTAAGGGATATTTTCTATTTCCAGTGGTTTGACAAACCCTTTTCTTCCTATATTTCCCAGCTTTACCCCATTACAGTATAGGCATTCGTCCGCATTCTTGTCCTGTTGATTTACTTCTCTTGATAGAGCTTGCTCAGATTATTGTAGTATAGTAGAGCTCTAGGGAAAGTTCCATACTGCTGTGTGAACTCCTGGTAAGACAGAATTCTGTTGTTATTAACAATATCTCTAACTCACAAATTCCATTTTGGATGCATGTAGGAAGAAATAGACACTGGTTTCTATACTTTTCTTTATTATTGTTAAAAATTGGTCGGCTCATAAACTGTTTATGATTAGTGATAGTTGTTTCAATCAGGTTCATTCCTTTGAACTGGTCTTTATTCGTTGTGCTTTCAAAAGCTAGAATACCCCCAGCTGGTTTCAAAAATTGCTGAGGAATGATTTTCCATTCTAACTGCTTATCAAATATAAGTCTTTCTGCCCAGTTCAAGAATATTGATTTTTTTATTGTGTGTATATTGACCATCTTTAGACCATCTATTTCATGATCACTTTGCATGACTTGGCGTTTAACCTTTTCAAAAGCTTTTTTGTTCGTATATCTACGTTTCCATACAAAATCTGATTGAGTTTTGTCAGAATTTTGTTCGGCAAAGACATGCTCTGCAAAATATGCATTAATTTACTTAATCCAAATGTTTTGATAATAAGAAATTTTCCAATAATTGACAAATCTGCCGTAGTAAGGGAAAACGACGAATGGTGTCGGTCCGCCCGCCAGGAAAATTTGTCAGGAAATTCTGTTCACGTCGTAACTCTACTATTTTTAAACCTTTCAGGCTGAAATTTGGTCCAGATCCTCTTAGATGTATCTTACTGTAAAAGTAAAAAATGTGTAGCTACAATAAAAACAAAATTATTCGACGGTCGTTGTTTTCCCTTACATCCCTGGAGCTGTAACGATTTACAATGAAACTCGAATATAACGAGCACGGATAAAACGAGTTCTCGCGTGTACCGAGCAAAATGAAAATCGCCGTTTTTATTCCTTCTTTGTAATAGTAAACTTGCCTTTCATGTAACGAGCACAAAATCCGCTAAACGCGGCCCTAACGAGGTAATCGACCTGCAATTAAGCCCTCGCAACCCTTTCGTCCGCAATAAAACTTTCAGCGGCGAGGAACTCGAACGTTTAGGCTACGTTACAATTGCCAACAATAGGCAAGTCTTGCTGTCTCGCTTATGTAATTTACCGGTAGGATTACCGGTACAAACTAGTTGCGCAGTGGGCCAAGAAGCAGGGTAGGGAAGGATGCGGTGGAGATGTGATCATGCGACGGGAGGAAGATGGGATTGATATGCTCGGCTAATGATTGGCCAAGCCTTTTGTTTAGACCAATCATTGCGCTAGGCAATTTTGATTTCAATCATAGGCCTAACAATCGCAGAAACGGTGATTACGATCGGTCAGTCATTCGTTTCTCGACTCTTAACATTTGCATTGCTTTGTTTACACCTGTCAATGATGGAATCGAGGAAGAGAAAATGCCTGTCCTTCGAAACAAAACTAAAAACAATGAAGAAGTCGAGAGAAAGCAGAAGAGCAAGGCAGAAATATGTCGTGAAAACTGCATTGCAACAAGCACACTTTCAACATTTTAAAAGGACAGCGACAAAATCAGAGCCGCAGTTGAGAAGGGCAGCCTGAATCACAAGAGACAGCCACCATCGGCGTATGATGATGTAGATAAGACGCTGCTTATCTGGTTCAAACTAGCCAGAAGTAAAGATGTTCCGATATCAGGACCAGTTTTACTCCTGGGTAGACAAGGCGCTTCCGCTCTACCCGCAGCGAGCAGTCTAGCCATATTAGATCTAGTATATAGGTCTCCCTGACACTACTGACAGTTTTTACATGATTTTCAGTGGACCATGCGTGTAACGAGTCATCGGTTCTAACGAGCTCCGACGGGCGGTCCCGGCGACCTCGTTATATCCGAGTTTCACTGTATTAATATGTTTCAAACAGACGAGCCCAACCAGACACAAAAATTAGCTATACTCTGCTTCAATATTTTAAAAAGCTACAAAATTGGCATGTAAAAACTGTGCATCTCCTGGCTGGCAAATTATCAATTTTGGCAGATACACTGAAACTTCGTTATGCCGCCAAGTAAGGGGCAAACAGAAAAATGGCGGTATAACGAGAATGGCGGTATAACGAAAATACCATGTAGAACAAGGGAAATAAGTAATTTACCAACATTGGACTGGCTAACATGTCTAAACTAATGCAGTTATCTCCCTTATCTCTCCACTAGACATAAACCTTCACTTATCTCGCGCTTCTCTTTCACAGTCAGAGCGAGTCTTGAGCGTTTTTCTGCCATCAGGTAAACAATACAACATTAAGGACTTGAGTTGATTTTAAAACAATAGAGTTAAAATTAAAAACAAGCAAGAACTAAGGACTGGAAGCGTATGTGTCAAGTTGGAGAATGAAAAGAAAAGAAGTTGACTACTACACATTACACATCCGGGTCAGAGAATCACACGAGCGCTAGGCCTACGTCATAGATCAATGTGTGCTGTTTGCATCGTACCCGCGACCGGTGCGAACCAGTTGAAGCATCACCTCGCGCGCGCTTACGTTCGTTCGCAAACTCTCTAGGCCTATTGAGCGAGAGGAGATTGAACTGTGACCCGCCTTTCCCACTGCATGCCCCATCAGTAGGCCTATCAGGACTTCGCTTCCAAAAAGACTGTGGCGCCAAGTGATATTCCGTCTGTTAGCTGGATTTAGGTAGAGGTGAGGAGAGGGGAGTGGGGGTTAAACTTACGTTGGCGGTATAACGAGCAATATTTACTATACTCAAGTTATGAATGTAACAGTTAAAATGTTGGCGGATGGCGGATGGCGGTATAACGAGATTTTTAATGACTTTGTATAGGTGTCAGATCCGTTCCACGGCGAAAAGCTGGCGGTATGAGGGAATGGCGGTATAACGGGTGGCGGTATAGCGAGGTTTCACTGTAGTTACAAAGGTATGAGTATTTCTTTCTTAATTTGCTTTGTTTTGTGGTTGTTGTTTTTTATTTCTTCCTTTTCATACTTTCTGAACTGTTGATGTACAGTATTGCAAAGTGATTGGCTTCGGCCTAAATAAACTTGAAACTTGAAAACTTGTAAGAAAAAACGACGAATGGTCGAGGCTAACTCCGTTCGGCGTTTTCCTTTACACAGGTGTAATGTTAGACTCACTAGTCATGGGCATTTATGACGAATGGTTGATGATCTCAGTGCAGAGATTATAATAGAGAGGAGAATATATGCACAATGCTAATTGTAAGATTTGTTTCACACAATATATTTACTTGCATAAGAGAGACTATGAGAGAGAGAGAGAGAGAGAGAGAGAGAGAGAGAGAGAGAGAGAAGAGAGAGAGAGAGAGAGAGAGAGAGAGAGAGAGAGAGGAGTTTAGAATCTAGGCAATCCATTAAGCTGGACATAACCGAAATAAATTTATAACATTGATATTATCGCTACAACAGCAACAACGACTGCTGGCACAACAGCAGCAATAACAGTTCCAACAACAATCACAGCAACATTCACAAAGCAACAGCAAAACAGCAGATCGATAGAAATGCTGAAAAGAACTAAATAAAAAAAGGAAGGTAAAGACCGGTAAAATCATACATTTATTAACATGGATTCAGTTTAAGACTATGGAAAGCAAAAAAAATCATGAATTTTTTTAACTACTGTAAACAAAATAAATTCCTTAACTCGTTACAGTCGTATAATAAAACCCGTCCCTGTTGTCAAAATTCTTATTGTTTTACAAGTGATGCAATATACTAAAGCATAATGCATATCAGCACTTCCAGTTACATGTAATTTTTTGCTTATAAAACTATGTAACCATTATATGGTGAAAAAAAATGAATTTTACGAAGCAGATTAGCTTTTCATTATGTAAAGCAAAAAGAAAAAAAAAAGTCATTTTCCGAGATTCATGATAAGTAAAAGGTAAAACGTATACTCCCCCTCCCCCACTTTTTTTCCCTTTTGATTTTCTAACAAAAATAGTTATTGAAATGAGACTCACTGAGCTTTCAAAACATTGTAATAGATGTATACCCCCATAATGATCCTTACAAGGCATGTCTTTATAGAGTGTCAAAGAAAATGTGTTCATATAAATCTTATCTACAGAATATTTCAGAACCATTTCAATTTATCGTATCCATTCTTTAACGCAAGCAGCTGTGGGTACAAACTTTTGAGCCACTATTTTTATCAATGAAGTAACCAATTTCACGAGTTATTACTTAGAGTGTATCAGAAACATACTTATACAAATGAAGTGCGAGTGTTATCAAATACTGCAGTAAATGGCTCAAATAAAATGAGTATGACTCAGGTATGAGTATAATTATTATTCCCCGCTATTTACATGCAGAACAACCTGAAAGAGTGGAATTGAGGGTCATGCTTATAGACATTTCTAATGCTCATCATCAATACCGCATGGTCTCATGTAAACAGTTACTGTACTTTAGATAAGTTCCAAACTTATTGCATCCTTCCAAAATAATTAAAATTTAGCACATTAGGATCAATCTCTGTGATTAAGAAGATCTCTGCTTTTTGCAGATTCAGGTAGCCTCCACCAGAAGGCTCTTCTGGAGTTCGGCATAAGTGGAACAAGCTTCTCAATAATATTTTTTTTCTTTTTGTCAACACCTCGGGCATTTGTTTTCTTCGTTACACTTGCAGAGTCATAATTCTTCTTAAGGAAGGAAAACGTCATGACATTGGTCTGCTTGTGCGAAGTCTTGGAAAACATTTCGTTGTGAATTCTTTTGAGTTCAAGATGAGCAATGTCATTGAGATATGGTCTGTTTCTTCCAGCCATTCGAAGACTATAATCACTCAGACCAGAAGAAAAATTGGAAAAGTCTTGAGGAGATAGCTCATGTTAGACCTTTCATATTCTCTCCAGTTTTATTTTAACATGTATTATTTCTTTCCCTCTGATGTAGACATGTCCCGGTCTTTAAAAGAAATTGTTTTTGAATTTTCAAAGGAGAGTGGTGAGAAGGCTTGGGTGCTTTTTGAAGCCAACCAAAAATCCCATTCCCCGCAAAGAATGACCAATAATATGCTCTGCAAGTCTACTGAAAATGCAGTTAGACTGCAATGAGTATATTTTAATCAGTACAGATACAATTTAAATCTGATTCCGTTGTCACACCTCACTAGCAACAAGTAATGATATCCCTTAACTTGGATGAAACGCACAAACTAGCTAAGAAATCACTTTATAATGGATAGTCCGCCTAAACGGGACGCCCGCTTAAGGGGGACGATTTGTCGGGAACGGAGCCGTCCCGCTTAAGCGGGTTCCACTGTATACTGTAAATAACCGATCCTACACCTCTGAGGGTTGGCGCGCGTCTCTCTCCAGCCCAAGAGCTGGCCAGGCTCAAAGACCAAAGACAAGCACCCAACCAACCAATCATAACTTGTTATGGTACACTCGCCAATCAGATCCCTGTTTACCCCAAACAATGCACACAATACATTTCAGTTTTACTGACCAGTCAGTAGGTCAGAGCGGAAACGCACATCTGGCCCTATTGTACATCAACAGCTACGCCAGATGGCCACAGAACGAAAGGACGCCAGACTTTCTGACGCCGATGAACCGCGAGGCTGGGCACGAGTGACGAAGCTTGCAAGTTACGTCAACGGTCAACACAAAGCATTGAAAACATATCGACGAGAAAAGCGGGAAAGGGGGGGTGGGAGCAACTCCTCAGAAGAATTGAATTATAAAGTAACTCGTTAGTACCCCTTCCTTACTGGGGGTCGGGCTCTCATGTACAGTATTTCCCGAGATAGGTGGATGGGGGTAACCATGTGCGTAACAGTGACCTACATCCCTAAAGTTACTCAAACTCTATGAGCGGCCTAGCCCGCTCACAACCTCCCCAGTTCAATACTTGCCGTCCCGGCAAGTCAGATAACTCCCTGCCATGGATTAAAGAGGTCTATTAAACCAAGCTCCCTCGGGCACCGTTGCCAAATGACTCCGAGGAAGGGGCAGATTAATACATAACAGAATTATATAAAACGTTCCCCACATAGCAGCTGCCGTGAAGCTATCAGAACTTTAGGTGCCGTGAAGCTAACCTCTAGAGCCAGACAATGACTGAATATGGAAAAGCCACAACTTCGATCCTTAACCTTGGATTCACAATACACTGGGAGGTCATCCAGGAGCTAGCCACTCTCATCTCATACCCATAGCTTACAAAAATATGCTGGTCACCAACGCACAAGGTCACAAACAATCCTGCAAAAGAATATTAGACTGCCTGAGGGCCACCAATATCAAAAGCCCAGCATAGAAAACACAAGGTACCTATGACGAGAATGCTGGGGGGGGGNGGGGGGGGGGGGGGATATGTGCTAACTTCGCCTGCTCACACCTGCCCCTTCTTAACATGGAAGTCGTTCTCGACTTCCCACACACCATTGGGCTAACATAGAAACTGGCTGACCGCGCCACAAGCAAGCGTCACTGGCCTCCAGCCACTCGTTCGTCCTAAACGACAATAAAATCATATAACCATAGCATGTACAGGTAATATATTCATTACACAAAAAAAATACTGTCTTAGATTTGTCGTGATCATCGATATCAAGTTACAACATCGAGTTACAACACCAATACATAAATTCATGAAAATGAAAAGAAAATACAGCTCCGCGTCCGGAGTGAAATAGACATCAAGGCCAAGACATCCAACTAAAAAAAATAAACATTTAAGTCAGTACTCCAGACGAAACAAGATCATGACAATCACTCATACAAGCTTTACAACACATACAATTTGTAAAAACGAAAATTCAATACGGTTCATCTGGCACCAAAAATTCCGAATAGAATGCATAAAAAAAAAAAAACTTAACCCATACTATCTGGGGTCATAACCCAAAAATGTCTGATGGCATCAGCTGTGACCATCATATCATTTCCGTGCACATCTCAATAACTGGCACTCATCATAATGCATGGTTCAAACGTCCACCATTATTAAAGCATACCGTAAGAGTAATGCCATCATATCATTTCCGTGCACATCTCAATAACTGGCACTCATCATAGTGCATGATTCAAACGCCCACCATTATTAAAGCATACAGTAAGAGTAATGCAAGTTCTTGTAGACATTAAAATTCCAAACCGCCTGTTAACTCATATTCTGCGTCCAGTGGTCCGTCATTGAAACCAGCATCATCCAATCCATACAAATAAAAGGTTGACAAAAATCAAGTTTCATATCAGCTCACACAAATTTTAATAACAAAATTGAATTGTACCTTCAAACATTGTTTATAGGAAGGCACTCTTTAGGTAATCATAGTATTCATGGGAAGGGTTCCACTCGCATCTCACTATGCAAGCAATGACAAACTACCAGTACCACACCGGTACACTAAGCCGGGTACGGAGGAAGCTCTCCTTTCCGACTACCCGCACTGTCTCTACCATCTGCAGTGAAAGTAATATTACCTCGTAAGTCAGCGGCACATCACACTGACGGATAGAGATCATACACCCTGGCGGTCATATTAATACCTATATATTCCAACCCATCTGGAAGGTCACAGACGAGTGGTACTAAGTGAAAAATATTTAAATTTGAATTGAATAGCACGTACAATCCTCACTTGACGGGATTCCACTCAAGTGTGGTACCATAATAAAACACAGTCAGCGGCATGTCACACTAACTGGTGATAATGCAGTGTACTCCAGGCATTATATGTACAGTATTCTTGATAATAACTCATTCCAACTCACTGGTAAAATCACAGATGAGTTGCACCATCAGTTCAAATATTATTTACTTGTCGGTAGTCTACATCCTTACAAGTACACAAAATATCAGTACATCCAATACAAAAAGTCACACACTTCCATTCGGCAGTCTCAGGCCAGTACACACGAATAATGAATCAGCGACGTTAGTCTTTCTGAAACATAGTCAACTTTGTCACCAATACCTTTAACAACTGCACCTTGCAGTCCCCTTCCCTTCATCTCCAATTAAAGAGTTTTTACTCTTCCAAAACACGATAAAAAGCTACAACACATCAATAAACACATTATACATAATGTGGCTTATTCCATCAACCTTTCTTCTACACTAGGTCCACATAACATGTGACGGTACATATTAAAACTTCTATCTGAGTACGGACTTCGCACACGGCAGAAGTCATGGCCCAAGATTTACCCCGCCCACGCAGGGGCAATTAACAAAACAGCAGTAACGGTCATGACCATTCGACAAGCGCCAACCCTCAATGGCCTAGATGACCGCTACATGTTACATCACACTAAGACTTTCGCATCAAAAACTAGACTAGACTTGTTTTCTTAAGAGGCAAATCGGACAGGAAACCTGCTCCAGTATTTACAAAACTATAAGTTCCCTTTGAAAAACACTCTGATACGTTATTCCACACTCTCATAGTCTAATTCACTTTCACCTTCCGCCATTGCAACTTAAAATACAACTGGTATGAAAGTAGCACGAGATCGCATAACAACGG
The DNA here is from genome assembly GCA_033807755.1 of Ellobium chinense. Taxonomy (NCBI): domain Eukaryota; kingdom Metazoa; phylum Mollusca; class Gastropoda; order Ellobiida; family Ellobiidae; genus Ellobium; species Ellobium chinense. The sequence goes on along the minus strand of JAWQUT010000036.1, from coordinate 2,700,144 downwards.
ATCGAACAAGGAACAAGCTATGCCCAATCAACCTCTAGCTAGATTCAGTTATGACAACCCACCGTAATAGTAATAGCATAGTATGCAAACTGTTGCTTCAGATATGTTGACCTCAGAAAATATAGACTAGTCTATACAAGCATACATTCATACAAATAAAACTTCAATAATCAACACAACATTGTCCACATCTTTGACTGTTGAATAGTGTGCATTCACTCGGGCACGCCCCTTCTTTTTCCAACCTAGAGGCACACCAAAAATACACAATCAAACACTCAAAAAAACAGAGATCTATCGAACTGAGCTTAACCAACAGCAGCTGCTGCAAAAACCATGGGCACGCTGGGCTTTATAATACAAAAATCAAATCTTGCCACCGAATTTCAAACGGGCTATTCAAAATGGGTATAAAAAAATTGCAACCACTTAGTGACACTTCCTTGTCATCCACCTCAAGAAAAACACACTTAAAACAACTAGACTAGATACCACTCACACAAGCACGGAAGAGTTCTAGATCCACTAACTACAAGGGTTGGCGCGTGTCTCCCCAAAAGAAACAAATATGTTTTATGTACTGTAAATAACCGATCCTACACCTCTGAGGGTTGGCGCGCGTCTCTCTCCAGCCCAAGAGCTGGCCAGGCTCAAAGACCAAAGACAGGCACCCAACCAACCAATCATAACTTGTTATGGTACACTCGCCAATCTGATCCCTGTTTACCCCAAACAATGCACACAATACATTTCAATTTTACTGACCAGTCAGTAGGCCAGCGCGGAAACGCACATCTGGCCCGATTACATCAACAGCTACGCCAGATGGCCACAGAACGAAAGGACGCCAGACTTTCTGACGCCGATGAACCGCGAGGCTGGGCACGAGTGACGAAGCTTGCAAGTTACGTCAACGGTCAACACAAAGCATTGAAAACATATCGACGAGAAAAGCGGGAAAGGGGGGGGGGAGATGGGAGCAACTCCTCAGAAGAATTGAATTATAAAGTAACTCGTTAGTACCCCTTCCTTACTGGGGGTCGGGCTCTCATGTACAGTATTTCCCGAGATAGGTGGATGGGGGCAACCATGTGCGTAACAGTGACCTACATCCCTAAAGTTACTCAAACTCTATGAGCGGTCTAGCCCGCTCACATTCGTAAAATTCACAAATGTGTTCTAAAACTTCAGACTGTTCAGTAATTTAATTTTCATTGCCTCTCTTCAATCTATAAATTGTATTACTCCTGATGGGCATTTCTCTAGAGCCAAGAAATATTTGGTACTTTTCTCTCCTTCTTCTATCCACTTAAGTCCTGCTCTTATTTGGGCACCTTTTGATTTTTCCATGTGTAAAAGCTCCAGCTCTGTTTTTATTTTCCTTACTTTATTTTGTGTTTCAAGATCATTTGGGTTTTCAGAAAAAGTATTTTCATGTTTATTGGGGTCCACTAAAAGTTCTGATATTGTGTCTCTTTTACTTTTAGCTTTACCTTTACTGTATTGTTGGAATTCCTCTCTTACACTAATTTTAATCATTTCCCATTTTAAATGTTTCGGTTTTTACTGTTGTATTCTTTATGATATTAATGCATTCAATATCTGACAGCAGTGACGCATTCATTTTGTATAGTGAAGAGCCATGTTTAAAGGCAGCAAAGGATAAAGTGCTCCTATTGTCTTACCTGCTCTATGATCACTAAAACCCAGACTTTTAATTTGTGTATCTTTCAAGAAGGTAAGTAAATTGTCATCTATAAAAATATAGTCTAACCTACGTGATATAATTGGTGTTCCTCGGCTCCAGGTATGTATTCTTTCAAGTTTATGTTGTAGTCTCCATGTGTCATAGAGAGATAGTTCATTCATGCAATTTTGAAAAATATCTACAGTAGCAGTACAATGTTTTGCTCCAGATATTATCATTATTGATAACTGCATTAAAGTCTCCTAAACATATGATATTGGTAAGGTCTTTTTCAATAACATGTGTTTTTATTACCTGACATAGTTCCGTAAAGAAATTAATTTTTTCCTTTTCAAGACATGGGCTGTAAATGTTGACAATGCATATTATTTCATGTTCTAGTTTCATTGTAGAAATTAATATTCGATCACTTTTAAATATCACTCTTATACTGTCCCTATCCAAGTTTTTATCAAACAAAATAAGTATTCCTTTACTGCGGTTTGTACCTTGGTCTGCGTGATGGGCAACTCCCCCCCCTTGTTTTTCTATTTCTTGCATATCTTGGTCTAACAGGTAAGTTTCCTGAAGGGCAATTATATCAACTTTCTCCCTCTTTAGCATTTTAAATATAGATCTTCTTTTCTTGAGATTTCTAAGACCGTGTACATTCCAAGTAGCTACTTTGAGTGATTTCCCCAGTATTTCCCCTTTATTCCATGTTCTATTCTTTTCCATTCTAAAATCTATTGTCTTACCTGTATTGTTACAGATACCAACCTACATTATGTTTTGCTGCTTTAGTCTCAGTGTTATTTCCCTTAGCTGTTACCTTCACTATTCTCTGTTTCTAGTCTTGCTTTCTGTTTTGGAAGTCCATCTTCTGTAAAGTTCTTTTAACGCGTAGTGACCTGTCCCTGCTTATAAATCTACTCATTGTGCTTTGACTTCTGTCTTTCTCTAGAGCTCTGCCTCTCTTACTTCCTAGGTCTCCCTCTCTTCCTGTCCCCTTACTTTTTGGAGATTGCTTCTTTCTTGCTCCTCTCTTACCCTTTTTCTTTTCCTCCTCCATAGATTTCTTCTGTTTCTTTGCCTCAGTTATCTTTCCACCTGTACTTTTTTCTTTTGCTTCATATTCTTTCTCACTATCACCATCAGTCACTTCCTCTTCAGTCTCTCCATCTCTCTCTTCCATCTCTTCCTCTCCATCTTCTGTCTTTTCATTCTCTTCCTGTCTCTCTTCATTCTCTCCATGTCTCTCTTCCATCTCTCTATCTTCTATCTCTTCAATCTCTTCATGTCTCTCTTCAGTCTCTCTCTCTTTCTCTTCCGTCTCTTCATTTGTCTCTTCATTTGTCTCTGCAGTCTGCTTCGCCTCCTCTTTTGTCTCTTCATGTTCTGTAAGTGTCTCATCCACACCCACTACTGTCTCTTCATCTCCCCCTCTCTTTTCTTTGTCTCCTATAACTAATCTAAAGTAACTATTCTTATCCTTTGACCCGTATCCTTCCTCTCTATGCCGTCCCTGTAGGTACATTCCCCCTCTGTTCCTGTCCTCTGCCTGGTCGCACATGTTAGATCCTCTCCTGTGTCCTGGCTTGCGACACTGTAAGCATACCTCTTGGTTCGGACACAGTGCTGCAATATGTCCTTCCTGGAGACATTTCTGCAAATACTTATAGAGTTTGGATCTTTCATTTCTCTGTGAAACAGAGAGGCCCTAAATGGTGGCATGTCTAAGTATCTAGGGAGAGGGGATGAGGGTAGGTCTATCCATGCCACCCTCCTTCCTGTTATCCATTCAGTCATAGCTCCATCAGGCGATCTGGCTTTTTCCATGATCAGAGCAGACCGAGGTTTAATGCCAGCTTTAATGAGGAATTTTAGAACTGTCTCATTAGAGTAAGAAATCGGAATGTCCCCTACAGTTAGACGCGTTGCAGGAATTTCTTTCCCATCGCTACCCTTAATGATGAACGGGTTTTGGTTTAATAATGGTATTTTCAGGCCCTTCAATTCAATGCCTTTAGTTAGCAGTTCTACCCTACCTACCTGCCCTGAGGCGCATAGTCTCCAGAGGCCGCCAATCCTTTGAGCACCAATGACACCGCCAGGCCCAGTCGTCCACTCCGCGGCTTTACAGATCTGAAAGACACTGGTATCCTCTGGCACATCTTTAGCTAGAATAAACACTGGAGGAGTACCGTGTCGCTCAGCCATTGCTAACAGTAGGCCTACTTTATATACTATATTAATACAGAAGCAGATGTGCAGAATGATGACAAAGAACAAAAAGGGAGAAACGACAGCAACCAGTAAACTTGGAGGGAGGCGCTAAGGCAGGTGGATACACCGTTGACCGACCCTCTAAATAGCAAGAAGATAAGAGAAAGAAAATAAACAAAAATCACACACATACAACCACACACTCATCCCAACAGCAAAGAAAAAGGAGGGGAGGGTAAACAAGTGGCCCAGTGACAACGCACACGAACATGGGGACGCTACTTCGTACCAAGTGATGAGACGGCGAATAGTGACGGTGACGAGTAGATAAGATAAACAAAAGCCAAGCGGGGCGGGCAGGCAAAATGGGGCCCACCAAACCCTACTTAGGATAATATAGGAAACTATAACAAATGAGAAAATAACGCAAACCGCAAAATAAATAGCTATACAAAGTAATCTAACAGGAGCACTCACCTTTAAACAATACCTTACCAAAGTTTGATTACTATAAACACCCTGTGACAGCTGTTTCCTTGGCTTATAGCGTCAGAAAACACAAACACGACCACCACCACCACCGAGTGAGTCGAAACCGGAAGTGCAGATGGCTGAGTATTGTCTCAGCACAATATTGTGCAAAACTTTGATGCTTGCAGGCTCTATAGCGTGCATTAGAGCAGCATCATCAATGACTTCCACAGTTGCTGTTGGCTGGTTTGCTTCATTTTCATTGATTACGACCAAACTTTCTAAAATTTTGATCAAATCAGCTTTGACTCTGGTCTCAAACGCCCGTATTCTGAAATTGATGGTCGAAATGGTTGGTTCTCGTGTTTGAAGAAGTCAGTCAGATCGCCTCCTCTGTTTCGGCAAGCAACGAAGAGTCTTGAAAATAGACCTCGGTCCTCTTTCAAGGTCCGTATCTTTCTTCACTCTTCGAACTTTTACATGGTTGCTGGTGAAAAAGTTCGGGGCTGCTTTTTGAGATTTTGTCGTGGATATTGCGGCGTCCTGTGGATCAAGCACTGGTAAATGAACTCTTCTGCCTTTCTTCTGCCATGCTCTCCTGCTTCCTTTTCTGATCGCTGGGCCTCTTCTGTCATTTTCTCGCGTGTGTGTAGAGTTGTAAGCTCATTCTGTACAAAAGGATTACCGACTTCATTCATAGCATTGTAGAAAGCCTTAACATCTTGACGGAATCTTTGGCGAGATCTTTCCGTGTCTTCGTGGTGGTACGCTTCGACTTTCTCTTCATCCAGTTGGTACTATGTTTGTAGTGTAGACATGAAACTGGCTATTTCGGGCCTTGCAATCATCCAACTGAGCGGTCCTGATTTATTCAGTAAGCTAACTGCCCCACCCTGATCTTTGATGAACTTGGTTTGTTGTTCATGAATCATGACTTCAATCCGAATCAAAGGGACTTCCAAACAATATTGCTTCACCCCTTCCTTTCGTTGTTACTCCAGCACTGACGAGAAGGTTTATCCACCCACTGCCTTCTAGCCAGACACCAATCATTCCTCAAAACTGCCAATTCTATGTGGAGACCACCCATCATTACTACAAGCCTATGTTCTCCAAACTCATCAGGAAAGCGCCGCTGCAACTGCTTTACTATTGCGTAAACGGGCTGGTCTGCAGTTATGACAGGGGTCTGACCTGGATTTATAGCCCCAATGGCTTGCATGACAATCCTCATTGCATGTCTGACCGTGGCAAAAGACTGGATAGATTCTTTGAGCAAAGACATGAGGCAGACCGACACGGGACTAGTCATTCTGCGTGCTTGTTATGAGCAGTAAGACACCCATTGTATGACGTCCTCAAAAGACAGCCAGTCTTGCTCCATCGCGATCGATCTACTTGCATCACTGTCGTCATCGTTCACTGAATGCGTAGCTGGTGATGACGAAAAGTCTCTTAGCGGTGACAAGGACGTGTATGAACTTTGATTCACTATCTCATTCCCAAACGTTGTAGGGCTTCTGGAAATTCTGTGCTGAATGAGAGAAATGCTTGTCCCATGGAAAGACTCTGTTGCTGTTGTTGATGACGGATTGTGATCATTATTGTCGATGGCGGCAGTGGCAAAAACATTAAGATGCGCTTGAGGAGGGCACACCACACCTTTTTGTTCGAAAAATGTGCAAACAGCTCTTGTGGTGTCATTTGACATTTCCAAAATCCTTTCATATGATACAGAAATCCCAAGTGAGGATAAATTTCTGACTATCCTTTTCCTCCGAGTCTCTCAGAATACCATCAGTCCAATGTACATCGGGAGAGGCATCTCTTTTTGGCGATCTCTCCGCCGCGATAAAATGGCATCTGCATCCTCAGTTTGTTGTCTTCTAACAGTAGATCTGTGAAAGTTGAAGAGGACAAGTTCGCAAATGGCCTGAGATGGGCGCGGACACCATGATTGGTCTATGGACGTGACGCCAAACAAAATAAAGTTGATGAGCATGGATAGGAGAGGAGGAATAACTGGCTGAACAAAATCTTTATTTATGACTCCATTCGCTGAGAGTGGTAATGGCTGGAACGCATTTACTTCTCCGGGCAAAAGCCGTGGAACTTTGAGAATGATTCCTTCCTCAGGGCCTGAATTTTCTCATTTCTGTAGCCATTTCGTGTACAACGTCTCCATAGACTTTGGAAATCGTGAAGACGATATCTCTGCCTGATATGTGTTTCGACAGAGATGGTATTCGTGACAAAATGTCATCTTTCAATCTACTTGCATGCATGTAATTTTCTGTATGTTGAGACATGAACTTTTTCAGATCAGATAGTTTGAAAACTGGTGTTTCTGATTCAAACTTCAGTGCATCTTCAATGTGTCTCACTGTAATATCCAAGGCCGTCTCATATTCTTTGTCTTCTGCAGATCTGCAAGAAGAAGCAGCGGCAGATTGTCATCGTTCGTTGTTGTAAAAGGCAGGTAAACAAGCTTTGTGATACCTGGCTTCTGTGGCGATCATGTCATCTTCTGCCAACTTTGCCATAATTCTTAGGTCATTGATAGATTTGGCAGTTTTAAGAACTTTTTGAGATAGTTCGAGTGTTCTTGCCTCTACAAGATACCCTTCTGTTTCTTCACAGAAGAAGCATTCTTTTAAGAATCCAGTAGATTGAATGTGGATCTGGTGGCCTTTTGGTACGTTTCTAGATTCTGATAACCCTCTTTTTGTTTTTCCTTCATTCTATCGAATTTCGACGATGAAAATCTTTTTCGACAAGATTTGTGATATTCAACGTTGTTTTCAGCCAATAGCTCTTCTAGTACCGAGATCTCACATGACCTATCAGCCCTTGGGAACGGGAAAGCATCAGTTTCATGGAATAGTTTTAAGTCCGCAGCCAGTTTTCTATAAATTTGCCTTTTTTCTTTTTGTCCAGTCATTTTATGAGGACACTCTAACTGTTCTGGCGTATTTGATTGACAAAATATGCATCTGCTTCAGTCACAGTTTGCATCTTGCTTTTTCCTCTTGACTTCATGTTCTATTTCAGCCAGCCGTACTTTTTTCATTTTCGACATATTTTTAATCTGAATGAGAAAGGAAAAGGTCATATACGATATTTAAAGCTTGTCCTAACCCTTGAATGTTGCGCGAACAAATTCGTACATGTTAAGGAACACATTCTACTGCGACACTGTGAATTCATAGCTGCTACTTACTTTTTATGCTTGGGCGAAATTGCTTTTTCAGAATTAATTCGATATCGAGTAATTATTAATGGTAGCGAGTACTTAGGCATTATACTTTGAATTCGCAGGTTCTGCAATATTATTATAAGCTTATCGCATAATATGCGTTTAGCAACTAACATATGAAACAAATTAAATGTTAAAGAACTGCTATGCATCAACTGTTACTTAAGCATGACTGAGTTGTTACTTCTCAGTGGTATTCGTAATCGGGAACCAGAAATGGATACCGCCCAACATTGCTACGTGCAAAAGCAAACGCGCAACCTTTAACCTTTCGGGCGATAAAGTTTCGTGTACGGCGCCTAGTTAGCTCAAAAAAGATGGGCAAGAAACAAAAACACATATCATCCAATCAAGGATGCAAAAACAGTGTCCTCAATTCTAAATGAAAGGAGAAGATATCTTCTTTTCCACATACAATAATTTTTATTTACTATCAAAACTGATTACCGTGAATGAAGGCGCGTGGTCTCGGGTGGTTTCCTTTTCACTATTTCCTACTCCCATTGCCTTTAGCCTCCATTAAAGGAAAAAAAAACCGCTTCGTAGATAGGCTCATTTTTCCTCCGCAACAAGGACTGCAGTAAAATGACCTAATTGAGCTGATGAGCGCATCACATTCTTTTTTTAAACTGTGTTCTAGAATGATTTCTTTAAGCTCATATGGCAACAGTGCAAGTGAAACAGCATTAATAAACAATAATACCAAACCTATGTTGGGTGTTTGTTTGTATTCCAAGCAAAGAACCTTTAGAATACACAAACCAAAACACACGCACGGGTGAACAGATGACCAACGATTTTATTCTAGGCGGTGTTGATAATAATGAGACTACCGTGGTATTTTAAGATGAGTATTACGTTTCAATGTCTGTAAGGCAATGATTTTGACCTAAGATCGTGAAAATCCACTTGACAAACCCAAATTGAACATTTCAAACTATTCTGGATTAGATTTGAAACGACTAGTTACGTTTTGCACCTCTGAACAGATAGTTTGTTGAAACAACCCCCGTAAAAAATTCCGGCCTAACGCGTCTTCCAACAAAATAAAACAAAAGATGCTTATTTAATTGATGGAGAACACTACGAAATGCAGAAACAAACATTTGGTCATCGTTTTTAGGCGTTGTGTGAAGCCATTTTACTCGGCGAGGTATTTGTTTCTTCCCATAAACTTAGTAAGGTTAATTAGGAAAACGTCCGCGTTTTTTCATATCTTCAAGACCTAATTTTAGGTGGTTCCAGTGGTCATACCATGACGGCACACCTCGTTTTAGAATCAAAAAATGATGTAGATTTCACCACATGAAGGTCAGTTTGGTATCACAAAGCGCACGATTTGCACTCAAACGTGTCTTAAGCGGCCGGACTATTAAAAGAAATAAATAAGATGAGCTGAGCTGAGATAAGATAAGATAAGATAAGATAAGATAAGATAAACTTTATTAATCCTTATGGAAACTTGCTTTGAACAAGTTCATTACAGCTAATACATGAAACAGGGAATCACATTCATAAGATAAATGTGATTACTTACAGTTATGGCATGCTAGCTATCACACACACACACACACACACACACACACACACACACACACACACACACACACACACACACACACACACACACACACACACACATGTTTGTTTACAATCTTGCATAATATGATTGTAAAAGGCGGTTACTTCTATTAGATTTAATATAGTCTAGTAAGTTGCTAGAGTGTGGGTATTGTCTTCTAGTATAAAGTTTGCTTTTATCAATGATATATTATTCTATCAATAAGATCATCAAGAGATGGTAAGTCGCTATTTATTATCTTTTCTGATTTGCGTACAAGTTTATTCAGTCTTTCTTTGTCTCCGATTGTAACACCTACACTCCAACAACTGATTCCAAATGTAAGGAAACTTTGAATGATGGCATTGTAGAAAATTATTAATACAGATTTATTCACTTTAAATGGTCTTAGTTTTCAAAGGAAATATAGTCTCGCGTCAACGTGTGGGTGTCAGCTTAGTTTATTATCAATGGTAATACCAAGATACTTGTACTGTTCAACAAATTTTACAGATTCGTTGACAGTAATTAGTGGTTCAATCGTTCTTTCAGAAATCGACTACCAGTTCCTTGATCTTTCATACGTTCAACATCAAGAAATTATTTTTACACCAATGTGTGAAAAGCTCTACCCCATTGTGGTAGTTTTCTTCCGAATTTGATAAAAGCCCCTGAATGGTAGAGCCAACGGCAAATTTAATCATGTATTAAAGCACGAAATAATGAACGGGTTTAGAGATTATTAATGAAATCTTTACAAATGACTTTGTTAAACATAATTTGTTTCAAGATTGAAATGTACTTTCAGTCTGGGCCCTTTAAAGTAAACGTTATGTTGATTTTCTCACAGTGGTCTTACACTTCTGCAATGATAGTATTTGCTAAAGCATGCATTTAAGCTGTTTCAAAGCACTCGAACAAGATGTGGAATCTTCCTGGAGCCAGTTTTACACGCCTGCATTAATTGTGCTGGATGATGTCGGGACCATAAAATCAAAATGTTCTCAGAGTGATAGGAATCATTGTCCATGACGACTGTTACATTTTGAGGCGGGGTACTGGACAAAAATCTAACTAGTCCACAAATATGTCAGCGATTAATGTAGTGGCTGTCACAGACCTCCATAAGTCCAATCCTTTCACAAAAGGAGGTCAATGATTCTTTGGCCGATGCTAAAACGCATCTATCTATTTAAAAATTAGACAGCGAGGTAAACTATTTGCGACGATGCCTGGTGTCACAGCATTTCGTGTAGTCAGTTCCACCCCCACCGAGTTCGCCAAGTCACCCCTCCAAAGAACTCAGGAGGGGGAACCCGAGAGTTGCAAAGCGGCATAAAATGAACTCCTGGGGCCGAACGGGTGGTTTTCTCCGGCCAGATTGAAATGGGGGTGTGGAGTCGTAGCTTATCCCCGCTAAGGATCACCAATGACAGGACCTACTTTCGGGCCTCTGAGTGCAATAAGGTCCTAGCTGGCTGCCCCGATTCGCCACTCCACGGGGGTAGTCTGCGTTCGAAGGGACGTGGGATGGAGGGCCACCCGCCCTAAAATCGGTGGCTCTGAGGAAAGCTCCCGTTCTTCCTAAGGGTCTAAGGCTACGAGCGAGCACAATCACAAAGCTGAAATTACAAAGGAATCCATGTGCCACGATGTCACCAGAAGTATCGTTACCAATGGTATGGGGCCTGCGTGCGGTAGTTGTGACTCGATCGGTCCATTGGGTAAAGCCGGACTGGTTTACTGTTGCAAGAGAGCGGGGTGGCGGAATGCTCACTGGATGAACACCCTCCCTATTCCGTATCCTCAGGGCAGCCCAGGCTGGTGTCCCTTCAGCTCACCCCTGCCTCCGGGGCCTGGCCACTCTACCGCTGGGCACTCAACTTGCTTTGGACTGTTGCGAGATACCCTTTGAGAGACGGTGGTCCTCCTGTCTATGGCAGTCGGACCGCCTGGGGTAGAGCTCGCCCACCATATAGGAAAGAGTGTGATGGTTCGTACCTCCCCTGCACGAGCCCATCAATGACTGGCACGGTCGTTACGCCGTCGGGCATGTATGGGCCTAAGCGCTCGAAACACATGCCTCAACTGTGTCGTTGTCCCTAGGTCCTCCCCGCCCATGATGGCGAGACGTAGACTCGATTCCGACCGCAGATCGGTTAAGCAAGACCCTTCGGCCATCTGCCCCGTGGGCCGATTGGCCTGAATCTGTGGCATAGAGCCCCTCAACATTTGCCGATCACGTCCGGTAACACTAACCAGGAGCGCTGATCGTTTCCAGTTGCTACCCCGTGGAGGTATGTGAGGAGATCTTGGGTCAGGCTTTACCATCAGCCAGGCCCCCCGGGCTCGGACACTGGTCGTAGTCTTCCTCATCCCGCAGATACCGCGCTTTTGGGAGATTCGGACTAGCGGCCGCAAAGCGTCGTCGCCGTAGCAACTTGCGAAGATGCCAGTTTTCACAAAATGTTGCAAGTTGTACCGCATAGTTTTTCAGGAGTTCTGCCCAACGGAAGGGTTCACACAAAGTGGTTTCAGTTTCAGCTTACCTCCCTGAACGATTATAAATTCATAGGAGATTTGGGGTTAAAAAAGAAAGCGCTTAAAGGGCACATAGCACTAAAAGAAGAGAATAACTAATTCCATTACCTGTTGGAAAAGTTCTTAGAGAGGAAAGGACAATCTGTAGCTTCCATAAAGATGATGTCTGCCATTATGGCTTCAAAATATAAAAGTAGAAAAGAAAGGAGATTAAGCAGGGGAGATGTGAGGTTGATGGGTTGTCAGAAACAACAACAAAAGAAAGAGGCTTACAGTCCTTGCCACGGTTGTATGCAATTTCTTTCCATTATATACTTTTACACTTTGTGCCTCTGCACTCTAGAGATAATTGATTCTATCATGTTACAAAGACATTGTATCTCGATTGTAAACTGCGAGTGAGAGGAATTTGGCATGGTATTACACCTACCAATGAGAATGAAGTTGATAACTGTTGGTACCTGTGGTAACTACTAGTATGTACAGTACCATAAAATTATGTCTTTTTATAAATAACGACCATACAGCCATGATTAGTTGCCAAGTCGGATTAAGAGAAGGGGAGAGCCTCAGTCCGATACTGTTTTCCCTCAACGTTAATGATTTGCTCGCTTATCTTCAAACTAGGATTGAAAATCTCATATCAGTAGATTATATTAGTAACAATGTGAGACAGTAGATTAGTTGTTGTTTTTTCTGATAATGTTTGCAGATGACTGTGGTCTTGTTGGAGAAATCTAAAAATCAGCTGCAAACTTTACTACAAAATTACGAGAATTATTGCAAACTTTGGAAGTTAAATATTAAAGTCGACAAAAAAAAAATCATGATCTTAAGAAGAGCTTACAGGAATAGTCCATTCGGTAAGTCCCTTAATAGTTCGGATTCGTATTACCAACATACCATTTGGCTTACACGTTGTTTAGAGGACCCGTATAAGATACTGATCTACCCCAAAGCTGACATTCCAACGAAAACACGTATTTTGATGCCTCAAAAATGTATTGGTAAAATAAAATGGTAACGAATAATGCAATTATCGATCGCTATATTTATCGAATGAGCATAGGTAAATATCTAACATTTTGTATGTGCAAATGAAACAGATTTACCTACATGTTTCTTTAAAATATTGATTAATTTTTAATTAGAACAGCTGTTATAGCAAACGATTCTCAGCATAGCGATACTGCAACAGTCGATACTTGTGACAAATGAAACAGGACAAAAACTAATAATATCTGTACATTTAGCATAGTTATGTGTGTAATTATAGTATAGTCCTCAATATCTCCAAATTGGTGTTCATACAAAAACACGAGATTTGATGCCTCGATTGAGGGCGCCTTAATTTACTACCGATTTTTTCATGCAGAAGACAAACATAGCATTTGTGCTACTCATCACCCGTAAAACGATTTTTAGAAAAATGTTTGTTTTCTGACATATTCTTAACAGGAGAACAGCTGAAATATTTAGAACAATGTATAAAAAGTTTATTGGGTAACCATCATGATGACTATAATTATATTTAGTAATTAATGAGAGACGTTTTATTTCAATCCCTCGAACTTGACGATATGCGCATTTTTTCGCACTTTCAAACTCAAATTTCATGTAGACCCAAACAGCTGTCATCTTGGGGGTAGATCGGTATCAAATCTTTATTGTATTAGAAACATGCGACAGGTGGTTTTATGTTGGTAATATTAATTGTAACAATTTGCACGGACTTTGGGTCTTAACAAACGGACTAGAAACTCAAGTTTACAATATGTAATCAAAAAAGTGGAGGTTGTTAATAAAATGGGCGTGGCGTTCAGCATGAATGGGAGTTTTATACGAAGCATGAAAGATAACATAGAGAGAGCTAGAAACGCTTTTTACGCCCTACTTGGACATTGCAAAATGAATGTCATCCCCTGGACTGCCAAACTGATCTATTCTCAAAAACTGTACAGCCGATATTACTATACGGATGTAAAATATGGGGCTTTCAAAAGTGCATAATTCTCGAACAGTTCAGACTGAAATATTTTAAAATTCTTTTGACAGTGAAGTCAAGTACTCCCAGCTATATGATTTATGACTAACTTGGCAAATTGCCATTATCTACCCAAATAAATTCACGCATGATTTCATACTGGGGTAAACTTATTGCTAAGAAGAAAGACATTGCTCAAAGAAATATGCATTATAGAAAAATGAGTGGATTGGGAAATATTCGGTGACTAAATTATAGTGAGCAGATTTTGCGTGATACAGGTTTTTACTATATCTGGACTACTCAACAAGATATTATACATTTTTTGAATACGCAGAATCTGACAAGAATTAAAGATAAGGCTATTAAGAAGTGCTATGAAAACCGGGGCGAAAGTATTATATACTATTTTATATAGCTATAAAGTTATTGTTAATGTTATTAGTAAGCTTGATATAATGGGGCTATTGTGGTAGGAATGACGAGCTTATACAATTCCCGTCTCGAGACAAGAGTCAGTAGTGAGACGCTAGATTTAAATTAACCCTGGTTTTGTAATCGTTTAGTTGTGAGGGGAAGTAGCTGAAGAAGTAATCATGCCTTATCGGGCTTGAAACAACAGAGTAATGTCTTCCAATTAAAACACATGTGATTTTCCTTCCAGTTCTTCTCTAGTTCCCCCGATCTCAACATTTCTTGCCGCCAGATCAGTGAGATAAACGACCTCTGTCTCATTGTTCCTTATCGTAGGTAGTTCCATGTTTCCAACTGAGAATAATGTTTGTTTCCTTGGCACTAGGGGGACACTTAGTTCTCTAAATAATTCAGAGAAGGGAGGAATTTTCTGAGATTAGCAATGAAACAGCCGTTGCAAGCATCAGAAACAAAACTGGCCATTTTGCCAGCCAAATTTTTGTGCTATCAACAAACACCACGGGAAGGCGTGAAAATATGAACCACAGACCTGAATTTTGTACAAAGGAAGCTTGCAACGTAACAAATTTAACACTTAGGAAAGGTTAAAGTCGATGAATCTCCTTTACAGATCTGTTTAAGGTAAGATTTTCTGTATAATAGTATTGTTTAATGTGTAAAAAATTGGATTTTAGTGTCCCCTACGCTCCCCTCAATATTTGTCTATATCGAGACTTGTCTAGCCAGTTGTCGAAGGCACGAGCCGCCACTGTCTTTACTACTCCCACCGCTTCCATTGCTATGATTATCACTATCACCACCATCACCGTCACCATCTCCACCACTGCTATAACTAACTGCATTACAGCTACGCTACTCTTCTTCATCTGCTATTACCACTAATACTAATTCCACTGCTGCTGTTGTTGCTACTGCTAATGCTGCTATAATACTACTACTGCTGCTGTTGTTAGTGCTCCTGCTACTGTTGTTGCAGAAACAACAGCTCTTTCGGCTACATGCATTCATGCTACTGCTGTTGTTGTTGTTGCTCCTGCTACCACTGCCGCTAGTGCTACAATAGTTACTTCCATTACCCCAACTTGTCCTAAAGAGAAATAATCTTTTCTTGTCCCCTACCCCTTATATTATTATTTTTCAGTAGAAGTAATGGTTTTTGATAGAGCAGCAGCAGAGGCAACAATAGCAATAGTAGTAGTAGTGATCTTCGAGTAGCCGTGCTGCGTTTAGTGACATAAGTAGTAGTAGCAGTAGAAAAAGCAGTAGCAGTTGTTGTGTTGTTATTGCAGCATCATCATCAGCAGCAGCAGCGACAACAATGGTAATATTAGTTTTAGAAGTGTAATAATGGTGATAGTGGTGCTAGAGCTGGTGTTGTTGTTGTTGCTGCTGATGATAGTCGTCGTGGCGGCAGTAGTGGTAGTGGGCGTATTGATAGGAATAGTAAAGTGTCTTTTGGACTGGTCAGTAAACTTCCCTTGTAGCTAAAATTGTTGCTTTCTGTGGCGGAGAATAGATTTGTAGACCCCGTCGGAGGGAATAATTTCAACGCGGTGACGTCATATGAGGGTTCTAAAAGTATGCATAAGTGTGTTATTGTTTAGGTGTGTTTGTTTTTCTCATTCGGTGCCTCCATAATTACCGTAAGTTTTAAAATGTGAAAACAATTATTAAATACTTATTCAACGTCTCAGATTTCTTATGAAATGCAGCTGACATCCTGCCTTCACGTACGTCATAGTGCCTGCTAGTGCTCAGTCACTTGGACTTGGATGTGCTTGCCAAATGAATGCTCTGAGCAGAAAGAAAGTCTCCGCTGTTAGTGAGCATGCTTGTTGAGTTAGAGGAATTGATAAGGCCTGTTGCCAAATTTCAGGACCACATGTTGATTCCGAAGAATGCCAGATTAGACAATGTAACATCAGTGTTGTACAGTATGAAGGGTGTACAGCTAGGCAAGCAAACCAAGCAATGTAGTCACACTAAAATATAAATGAGTCGCGAAGATCAGGCTCTGAGTGACAACCACTGCCCTCGCTCGTCTTGGCTGCCGTTGCAACAACCAGCGAAGAGCGCTGTCATTGGCGGTTGGCAAGCTTTGCGTTGTATAAAAATCAAAAATATCAGTGACCGTTAACACACTCGAGAGCTGATCTCCCTAGTTTCACAGATCAGCGCCTTTGAAGCGATGCATACAATTTTTGCATGAGCTGAGTAATATTCATGGTCAGTGTTTACATTTTTGCAGAAAGAAAGCCCTCAAGCTAGATCAACATCTCTCTCAGTTGTTCATAGCATATTAGGTGTTGCATCTTCTACATGACGAGGTAACTTTACAGTTGATGAGGAAGCGCCAGTGAAGAGTATTCCTGCAGAAAGTCACAACACGGTAGCACCGCATCGTGGAGAAGACACCGACAAAGGTGTGTTGAACTCGCAACAGGTTGGTATCAACAGTAATATACATTAAATGCAGAACATCGTAGCATAGAGTTGTCTTCAATCGATACGGGCTAGGACGGCGTAATATTTCTTCATTTTGCAGTATTTAGTATTCAGTTCAACACAGCTGACGAAGATCGATACTTCATGTATCTTGGCCGTTTTATCTCCATAAACATGTAGAGCTGAATATCCCCTTTGCGACCTCTTCAGACAAAAGAATGATTAGCAGCGTGCAGTTGTCCTCTAACTCTCCTGACTGGGCAGGAAGCAATGTGAAGGCACTCTTTTATAAAGTTACATGCAAACTTGGATGATCGAAAAATTATGCAGCGGTCAACAGCTGTACATTCTCTAGCCATTCAGTTGCACGTGCTTTTGCGGCCACTGTGCATGTTTTGCCACCAGCCGGATTTATTCTTCTGTGGCTGAATATCGTGAAGACAAAAAGTCATCCTTTCTGCTTTCTGTCTCCCCCACTTACTCTTAAGTCATTATCATACTCATACATCATCATAATTATGAATGTAAAGCTACCTATTAAAAGTGTCAACTCTGTCTTTGTATTATTACGATCAGAGTTTTGCAACTCACTCCTGACAGGCTTATAAAAGGACAAGCTTACCAAACTTTAGAGATTCAGAACAACGCAGCTCGCTTAGTCCCCACAACAACAGATGCGCTCCCTTTTCCAGATCATCACGTTGGTTACCAGTAAAAGCCATTGAATAGAGTAGCTACATTCTGTGTTCGCAATAAGGAATCTACTACATCAGCCTATTTTGTAATTTTGCTACATACCTTTGTCCCTTCCATAAACTTAAGATCTATGGACTCAGAAGCGCCTACCCATCCCTCGCTCTCATCTGAAAAAGTACTTAAGAGCAGAGCCCTTTATAATCTGGAATTTAATACCATAATTTATTCCTTATTCCAACAACCTTGAATTATTATTGCGCAATACTCAACTAAAAACACTTGTTAATTAAGTACTTATCCGCGTAATAGTTTCAACAACTCAGCTCTAGTGGTTGCTAGACTGTAATTTAATTCATTTAATTTAATTTGGCTTATTTCATTTCGATAATTTGATTTAATTTAATTTAATTTAATTAATTTAGTTAAATTTAATTCCATAATGTGTGTGGCTACAGTGTCTCTATATGTGTTCGTGCATCCCTATGAGTCGGCGTCTCTTGGGAGCATAGTCTCTGTATACGATCCTTTGTATCGGAGGCTGAAACTCATGATCTCCCAACGAGCCCCTCCCCCTCCCCCCTCCACCTTCACAGTCCTTTGAGTATTAATATTATTTTTATTATTATAATCATCATCACCTACTATTATCAGACATTGTGCCAAACTACTAGGAAATAACGTTACAAAATATTAAATAAGAGTTGAATAAGAGGAGCGTGCTACTTTATTGCTTATGAATGTTGACACAACTGCATTGTTATTAACAATTAATACAAAACCTAAAACAGACTCTGCCCTTCTCCCACGCATCTTAAAAACCTATCAGTTCTAGCATATACATGAAACCATCTCCCGCACTCGCAACCAATCCACCTCTTATCATCTACGTTTCCCTTACACCCGTAACACACTTGCATTCGCATCTATCATTTCCTACTCCTGTTAACTAGGCTCACCTCTATCCCTGACAAGTCTCCTCTTGACCACACTCTCAGCATGCATCATCTCACTTATCTCACTGTTTTCCACAACAACAGCTACTTGCAAATCCAAGTCACTTGCACTATCGTTTTGCAAGCTGTAAACAGGGGGAAATGGGATTGAAGGATGATAATAAAAGGATAGAGATGGCACACGTACGCTTAAGGGGAGATGCTACTCATTCCCAAAAGTTATTACTTGGTGTGCAGCTTGACACCATAAATGCATTAAACGTTCTACATAAAATTGCACGCTAAAATGTTTAATGGTGCATGTTTCTCTCTTAAAGGATGATGATCTCAGGTTAAAATGTCATTTGCAGTAGCATTGGTTTTTTACACCAGATTTCAGTCATGTCTTCTAGAAACCTTTATGCATGACTCTACCAAGGCTATTTTGGATTTTCTAACTTGATGAATAATTATGAGGAGTTAATAATACCCTTTGGTATAAAATATAATATCTTTGTGTCTAGACAGAAACTCTAGAAAAACTTTGATAGGGTCATGCATAAAGGTATCTAAAAGCCATGGGTGAAATCTGGTGTCAAACAATTGGTGCTGCTGTAAATAACTGTTGTCCTAAGATCATCATCGTTTAGGGAAAAACATGCACCATTCAGCACTTTGGTGTGCAATTTTGCATTGAAACTTTAATGCACTAATGACGTTAAGTTGCACACCATGTTGTCTGCATACAATTAGTATGAAAGGATAGCACATCGCCGGCCATCCTCTGCCTTTTTCTCCTAGATTCACTCAGTTTATGCTTTTAGTTTTAAAGAATATGTTTGATCACTTAAAATTGGTTGGACGCACAGAGGGCACGGGACGGATTTTTGCACCCAATCTGCGATTATCCTGCACGAAGGCGTAACAGGATTAGACTTCTTGGCTCATTTATGTGTCCAGGAACATTATTTCTCATCACTTTTGCGGTTTAAACATAACCTCGTCGCTCTGTCTACATTATCAAGATTACCGCTTCCATTTATGTTAATTATTAGCATCAGACATCTTAATTGTGCTGAGTTAAGGTTGGGTGCCCACAAAACAGCTGATGATGTCATCAAGAGAAAAGTAACTAAAAGACAACAAATGATGTGTCTGTCCCTTAAAAACGGTAAATAAAGGCAACTGGATTACCCACTCGACGTAATCCAGGCAAATAGTGGAAATGTTTGGGGATTTCTGAGCTTGTGAACGAAATAGAATGTGAAAGCAAAAGGGGACATTCAGTTTTGAAACCTTGAAACGTACGATTGAATCATTGAGTATCAAAAATATTTTATTAATAAATGATAAGAAAATTTCTAAATGAGCTCATGCTTATCTTTGAAATGAATGGTTCTACAATGTTCTGACTCATATAAAGGTTGATGCAAAATTTTAGAGAAATTCATATCAGTGAATCAGGTTTTATAGTAATTCGACAAAAGAGAAATACAGAGCAAAGTTTACTTTCTGAACACAACACTAAGTAAATGAGCTGTTTCTCGCAGTGCTTAAATAAACAGGGTCCGTACACCCATGGTACACCCTTCTAAGCGCTTTTCAAGTTTCAATATGTTGCTGATTTTGGCCAAACAATGTAGTTTTTCTGCCAGTGTCGCAAAACTGCGTGAACAGGAATACAGAAAATGTGCTTCATTTCTACATTTTTGCAATATTTCAGTAGTAAACAGTGCGATATAGCGGTAAATATAATGAAATTACAAAGCTATTTTTGCCACATGTTTGCCAATTTCGTGCAATTTTTACCATTTATTGCATGCAAATTTTGCAATTCTTGATGCAAGTTTTGGGGGTTTGAAATGCAACTTTCCGCAGAGACAGCCTTCTGTCCTTTTGTCTGTTTCTTTGTTTGTCTACCTGTCCATTGTCCATCCATCCATCCATCCATTTGTATCTAAAACTTGTTGCAGCTTTGCGGAGTTGCTGTTAAGCTGACCGATCAGTGGCGTAGCGTAATAATATTCAAGGTATTCACTGAATGCCCCAAAATGTAAGCAAAAGATTAAGCACCCAAATAAAATCATACGCTTATTTAAATTCTCTTCATTTATAATCCAATCTTACTTCGAGCGTACCTTAAAAGCGCCGAGTCGAATAAAAACCTCATAATAACTACTCCATGTATTGGCCTAACGGGATGTTTTTTAGGGACGCACGCTGGCCGCCTATTAACCTTCAGTGTCAGCCTCTGACGTCACACCGCTTGGTCTTATTGAGGCAACGGGACGGGGAGAGTATAGCGCACGAAGTTAAGAAAAGCATTGCACCTTTACACCTTTAGAGCAGATGATTTCTGTTTGTCCAAGACAATACCAATTTGCAGATTTGTTTGGATATGTCTAAGTTGAACACCCCTTTTACCAATGTGAAATGGTAGAGTCCAAAGGAATGCCAGTTTGATAATTTTGATACCACATACTGTATGCAAATAACGTGAGTTCAGCCGCAAGCTATTGGACACCAATAGCTTGTTTGTTTTCTTTCCTGATGAAGATCAAGAACAAACTGAGATAAGAGCGGTCTNGTAACATGAGTTCAAAGGTCATGAAATTCCCTGGAGATTTTAACTCAGCCACTCATAAGTTTGACTCACATTCGGCCAGCATTTTTTTGCTAACTCTGTGATTGCGGAAAAACCTGTCTACTCAGAATAAGTTCTAGTGAGGGCTATTTTAGGAAAAAAAAGTGGGGGGGGGTTCGAGATCAAAACTGATCCAGAATATCGATATATTGCGAGCGTAGAATAGAGCTAACCGAAGCATCCTCTCTTTTTTTTTGTCAACCTGTTGAGATCGTTTCGTCTATATCTAGTCTATCTCTCTTTCTTTTAAGCTAAAATCGAGATCTATCACTTAAGAATTAAGGGAAAAAAACAACGCCCAACTCCCAACTAGAACTACAGTATTTAAAGGACTTGGTATCGATAGTTTATTATTTGATGAAGTTATTTCGAGCCTCAGTTATGAACCGCCACTCGTGCATCCCATGAAATTTCATCATGGCACAGCAAGGAGATGGGGTGTGTTCCTCAACTAAGAGTGAGCCTGTGTCAGTTTCTGAAATTTTAGAGCTGAAAGAAAAGGGATTGTCATTTGAGCAGCGACTCGACATAAAACACAGAGGTAGGCCCAGGCCTAAGTTTTTATTTGAGGGCAAAAGGC
>JAWQUT010000036.1:2646939-2662688 GCA_033807755.1 Ellobium chinense | reverse complement strand
AGAGAGAGAGAGAGAGAGAGAGAGAGAGAGAGAGAGAGAGAGAGAGAGAGAGAGAGAGAACAGAGCATGGTGATGTAAATTGGAAAACGCAACAAGTCATGCAAGAAGGTGATGTACACGGTAGTTTTCAACAGTCAAGCAATTGTACTTTAAGAATAAAAAGTGATGAACATGTAAGTGACAGTTTTTACAACTCGCAGAGTCTTTCTGCAATTACTGATTATTCAAGGAAGCAAGGCCAGGAGTAATTATGCTCCTGCACATGTCAGATTGTGTGACCAAGATCCTGAAGAAATATCGTCTTCAAACTTTAAAGCATCCACGGTATACATCCGTGCTTGCTCTCAACGACATTTTATTTTGTTTAGTTGCAAAAAACCCTCCCTGGGCATGTTTACAGTATCTCAACTCTATGCCAAAAGAAGGTTATGAAACGAGCAAGCCCTAACTGAAGTGAGAAGAAAGATCAGACTTTGCGTGGCTTTTGAAAAACTGAAACTGAAATGCGTGTACGAAATAAAGCGCAATGACTTATAAGGAATATCTCAGTTTGTTTGGTTCTGGTCTCGTATTTCAAGCTGTGCGCCCCACTTCTTACCGCTAATAGATTTTCAGTACAATATAGTAAGACAGCATTATAATATACCTGCATCCTGGCCAACAAACTGTGTCAAAGTATCTTGTTTTTCTATTAAAAGACGTCTTTAAAATGTAGATATATAAGACAGAAATAGACCCTTTAAAAGTGTATAGTCTATATATATACATTGTGTTCCTCATCTCATTGTGTCTTCTTTTTCATTCAAACAACAAAAAAAATTAAGAAGACAACTCTTCCATTTGTGAAACATTTAAATCGACTGTGTTGAACAATGGCACTCAGATAGCTTGTCAGACTCATGGATGTCGTTCAAAAGACACATCGTCGACCAAACTACATGATTTTCCGTCTCAGTATCCATCTGTAATCTCCAGGAGAGATTCTACACAAGTGCATTTTCTAGTTTTTGATTATTCGAGTTGGTGAAATGTATAAAGTCACATCGAAGCACTTTGTTCCTTGTAATTTTGGAGAAGAAATACCGCAGTACGATATGGCTACATCTGCCTGGAGAGTGCTCAACTGCAGATCTGTAGATCAGTAGATAATGGATATAGTGGAATCTACATCAGATACATAAACTTCAGTACTAACGCACTCTCCATCTCAGGAAAAAGTCCTGGTACTGACAGGGTTTCCGACTTTCCGTGTCCATGAGAGGTTAAGTAAGACACTCGACATTTTATTATACTACACCATCAGACGCTTCAAAAGATTCAGGATGTCAAGGTGAATCAGTTACGTTTTTTTTGTATTGTCTTTCAAAGATAAAAATGTGGCTTATCAATTTAAGAAATAATTAAAACCACATTTTGCCGTCCGCCAACATCAAGAATATTATATTGAACCATAATAATATAATATGACGTAATAAAAAAAAAAGGAATATCTGCCTACATGGATAGGGGACTGAAGGCGGAGCAGAAAGTATTTGCGCTCTAATACTCATGTACTGTGGTATTGTTAAACATACGTAGTGCAAGGACTTAGGGATACGCGTTTGTGCTCAGCCATCAAGGATATCATAAATATAGGCCTATACGTATTACCAAGGATATTATTTATATGTATATATCTTCTATACGAGTCTGCGTGCAATTTTTATGGCTGTTACAGGATATGGAACCAGTGAAATTCCCAATGTATAGGTAAACTAAGGATTTCTTTTACTTTATCGCGAACAGACACGGTCATGGCCGTAAACGTCTTGAACGCCGAAAAAGTCTTGTATCTACAATAAGGAATCAACAAGTTTAATTAATTCATAATTTATTTATCTCTCATGCTTAGGGTATAAATGTATGATTTCACCTGCGCGGAATCATTATTAATGTACTTTTTAATTATGACTTCACCTGCTGAGAGTCATTAAAAGTGTACCTTGCTAAGTATGATTTCACCTGCACGGATTCACTATCATGTCCTTTTGTCAGTTTTCAAGTTTTTATCTACGGCCTTATGTACAATAGGTCAAAGAAATCCATACACTGGAAATTTCACTTCACTCGTTCTCGTTTCCTCTCATGCCTTCACGATGGCGTTATAGTGTTAAAAACTCGGTGTCAACATTACTCATTTTTTTCTTAATATTCAGGTCACTTACATTACTGGAATCGCATCAACAGTCTAGGAGTCACTGGCATCTGAATAACTGTACCCCTTTATTTATGAATGGTATTTGCTTAGGGGTCACCATCTTAAACTGAATTTTATGCCAGATTAATGAAAAACACAGGGGTGATAAACAGCATAGCATGTCCACTTTAAATGAATACGAAATCGTGGTTACCAGCTGTTCACCACATTTGCCTCTACCCTCAAATCTGCTCATATTGTTCCCTGACTAAATTCATAAGCTCTTTATATGGCTGGGTGTAGTTTTCTTACACACATAGCCATTTAAAAGCTTAAAAACATAATGTGTTTAATCATCCTCAATATAGTGCGATTCACAATTCGTGAGACGTTTCTGCGAAAATCTCTTAAACGGTTGCACTTACAATGCGTCTAATTTTATATGGCCCGCAACTTGTCTACGCTATTTCATATTTTTTTTTAAATGCATAGAATATAAAATTTTTCTCCTTCAAAAAAAAGTATATAAAAATCGAAATCTCGAAATCAGGGCCTGTAGCCACTTTAAAGTTTTACAGTGCCTGGATGAGCTAGACAGAGATTTCACATATTTGTTATGAGGAATTGTTCTGATATGCATCGTTCGATTAATTGGTTGTTTGAAGTGCCAACAAGCTAACTCGCAAAGTTACTTAAACAAAGTGACTGTAACTTGATAGAAGAGTTGGATCTGTCTTGAATAGAAAAGAGCCACTCTGATTTGTATGAGGTGTGTAAAGTCGCAACAACTTGGGAAGACCTGTCGCAAGGCCCCAGCATCTTCTTCCCCAATTTGTGCTGTAATGGAAGTATGAATTTGAACTTTTTATTGAACTTAGATACTCAAAATGAACAAGACCGGTTGACGACAATAGCAACAATGACTGTTCCGACAAAAGACAAAAATGAGAACAGAATAAGGAAACATCTGTTTTTTTCATTATTCATCCAATTCAGAGGAAGAAGATGATGAAGATGAGGCATGCAATGGAATGACAGCGGCTGAAAGACATCAAAATCAAAGTTTTCTAGCTGACTCTCTCTGTATCTGGTTCTGCTGCAGCTCGGAGTATCTTCTTTTAACCTATCTTCGAATTGTGATATCGGGTACTTGTCCGTTTTACGAGAATGAAACTGGATGGGAGTAGCATTCTCTTATTTGCCTCTCTCTTGTTGCAATTTACAATTTTCAATGTCAGAGATTTCATGCCATCATCATAGGGCCGCGAGATTGTCATACAGCCAAAATAAATAAAAACGTTACTGTTCAGCGTAGGTAAATACTGCTCCACATAAAGGCCTAAAAGGGGACTAAAAATTCCGATTTTGCAAATGAAGATGGTGTTCAACTACACCGTGGGTGTTTGTGTGTAAACAGAAGATACGTCGTAGATTGTTCTGTTGTGACAATTAAAACAGCAGTCTGATCGATCTACAAAGGAAGAAGCATATTTTACATAATTTTAAGAAGGATTTTTTTCCGTTTCTTGTGCAGTAGTGCCCCAAAAATACTTTTTTTCAGTAGCCAGATTGAGATAGGAAGCCATACAAACTTTGACGTCTGTGAAGTCCAAGAGATTTGCAGAAACGATGTCTCACGAACTGGGAATCGTACTATAGTTTGTCATCCATAAAACTTGCATTTGGATAGCAAAGTCGTTTCTTTTGTGTTGCATGGTTAGATGATTGGCACTCTGCTCGTTTTGGAAGTTCACACCCAAATTAAGAGGATATAGTTATATTTGTTCGGTCATATCCTACATTATGGTAAGTAGTGTATGAATGAGCATGTGAATGAGTAAAATACACCTGTAGAGAGTTTTTTGGAAAGTATAAAAGCTCTAACTGTCATATTAAATTGCCTGTAAGTTTAGCCTTAAAACGCTTGTTGTAAAATGAAACTCAGTTTAAGATATATTTTCGTGCAAACACATGAATATTAGTGCCCAAATGCTTTCCGTTCCGAGATTCACCCTATCCATGTAGGTAGACAGAATGTCTTTTATACTGCATCATATCATTCTTGATGTTGCAGGATGGCAAAAGTTAAATTCTTTCTTTAACTGATAAGCCATATTTTTATCACTGAAAGGCAATGAAATGAAAACTTAATTGATTTCAGCTTGATACCCTGCTTTTTTTTTTTTTTTTAAAGCATGCTATAATATAAAATCATAAAATGTTGGGTGTCTGTCTTAACCTTAACCTCAAATGGACACGGGAACCTTGCCAGCACCAGGTCTATGGAGTCATGTACACAATTACATTGAAAAGGCGTTACATCGCAAAGGAATCAACAGGGCGCAAAATCAGCGTCCTCGATGCCCTCACCAGTGGAAAACAGGAGGATAGGCAATTCTCATACCTAAAAATCTGCATCAAAATGTTCGCTTGGAAAAAAGTGATCCAGCAGTGGATATCAGCCCTCTATACTAGTCTTAACGCTCTAAGAGCTTGAATTTCTAAGCTCACTTCCCACTCGCTCGAATTCACTCGATCTGCTTAAAATATTTCTCATCTGAAACTCCAAAATCCAAACCTCACGAAATCGACATTTCACAAACCTGAATATCAACAGCGTCATATTTCTATGCCTATACCAACCCTAACAAAATAAAAAGGCCTCGGTAACTTGAACACCATACGAACCGATTACCGTACAAATACCTTATGAACTCGCTCTGAACACCTATTAATCTTGAATTTCTAAGCAGATTCCTGAAATTAAAAGACAACTCCATCAAACCACACTCTGGAGCTCACAGTGTGTCTACTTTGAGTTGGTGAAATGTTTTTTTTTAACTCAAGGAATGGGCTAGGAAAGTGCTTAAGTTACGCGACGTGTTTGTAAGTTGTTCGAGTTTCTGGATTTGCAAATGCAAGTTTAGGGATCAACTCAGAAATTCAAACTCATCAAGTTCAGTTTTAAGATCGAGTTTGTGAAGTCCTTGAGTTCGTTAGGTGTCTGAATTTTGGGGATAGTCTCAGAAACTCCAACTTGTTGGACGTTCATATTGAGTTTAGAGATGTCTGTGGATGTTAGAATTCGTCATATGTTCGAGTTCGTGACATTTTTTAATTTAAGGGTTCAGCTCACAAATTCAGTCTTGGGGTGTTTTCGTAGGGATTGAGTTCGTTAAGTGTTTGTTTTAGTAGGATTTTGAATTTTAGAGTGGACTGACAAATTCAAATTTGGGTGTTCTGATTGTCACCCGCGACAATAGGTGCTGAGGTTTATGGGTATGATTGTCGCCAATACAATTGACTGCACGCCGTGACACTCCTGTCATATATTAGTGTAGTTGACGAACATTTGTGTCGATGTGCCTTGGTCATATATTGGGCAATGCATGGCTGCTTGTTTTTCCCTCTATTCCTTCGTACTAGCTTGTATAAAGCCTGCCACTTTTACCATTGTCTAATTATTGTCTTAACGCTATTCTACACTGTAGATTATGTTGATAGGGAAACAACCGTCTACTAAAAAAAAATTGTAACTTCAAAACTCAGATTACGTAGAATTTAGGCATATTTGTGATACTTACCATTCGCCTTGCCCGTAGAACTTTTTTCATTGCCTAGGCATAGGCTTTGTTAGCTTTTTCGTATAACCCAAGTTCACACTGGCATTTAGTAGCACAATGGGTTTGTACAACCTCAGAGCTCGGCTTTTTCTTGTCTCCCTGGATTTACGTTCCGGACTCAGACTGTTCTTTTTTTTTTTTTTATCTAATAAACTTTAATTTTCAGTCAGTATACAACAACAGGCTGGACAATGTTGAAACAATAGCAATAATCAAGAATCAATAGGTTATGGTGATAGAAGTGAATCAAAGTGTTGATGATCAATGGTTATAGTGATGAAAATGAAAAAAGCTGAGATCGTATAATTTGATGATGAGCAACTTTAAGTTGTGAATCAAGTGAATTATCTTTTGCGCAGTTCATTTAAGGGAAGAAGGGCAGTTTTTCTGTACTAGTGAGTACATCCTGTATGTCTTAGGCATTCATGAAATGACTAGACCTAGATCAAGTACACTGTACACCAAGCTAGACTGGACTAAACTTGCCTGTCTATACTATGGATCAAGAATAGCTAGAGTCTCAGTAGATCAGAACTAGAGATTTCTCTATACATTAAGAGCAATATAATCTGATATATTTTGAGATTTGAAGACGGGTCAAAGGGTAGGGGAGAAGAATAGAGGCTTAGAGGTGGGAGAGTTGCACGGGTAGATGTTCCAAGCATGTTGACAGAAAATTTTGAAAAACCTGTAAAGAAACAACTGCCCACTACAGGTATAGCTAATAAAGAAGACAAGCTATGAGTTTCTGTTCTGGAAACATTTGAAGGACAGCGTTCCAAGGGCCAGAGATCAATGACGCGACACATATTTTGGCAAACAACAAATTTACGCCTTCCAGATGTCCAATGTCTTCATCTGCACGAATGCTTAATGTGTAATTTTGAAATTCCTTCCTGCCCCAGGTTACAGTCGTCATCATGCTGTCTATATTTAGCGTTGTGGGCGTGATTGGCAACGCTATCGCTTTCTACATCTTCTTCCGGCGCAGAGCAACTTCCACCTCTGTCATTTTCATCTTGGCTCTGGCAGGTTGGTCACTTTCTATTTCTTTTGTACATCAGGGGGAAACTGGTGATTATTGTTAACCATTTGTTGACAGCTTCGTTAGCGTATCCTAGGTTTTATAATTTATAAATAATCAATATTGCATTTCCGACATCTTCCTTCCTGTCATAGCGTCCTAGAAATCTAAATTAGCCCTTAAAATCTTTTATCCTTATAATAACCTGAACATAGCCATGGCTGTAAAATCCAAGTGTGTCACGTTGAATTTATTCTGGTTTTCTCTTGCAGATTTTAAAAAAAATTCTATTTCCTTTCATGATCCAAAAACTGTACTGTTCCTGCCACAGCTTTCATTTATTATAGTCTTAGCCCTTGCACTCAGTTAGATGCTGTCAATTTAAGATCAGACACGGCATCTGAGCATGAGCATATTTGTAGTTTTGCGCAGCAGAGTCATTGCTTTACCTTAAAGTATTACATATCCCAATGACAAAATCCACTGATGTGTTTCATTGTTATAGGCCACCAGTAAATACGGGCAAGACCGTGACATCAGAGAAAGTAGTTATCATAGTCTGGTGACATTCAAAGTAATGATTTCGAAAATTTAACACCCAGTATCATAAAGCTGAATATAAGATAACAATGGAGAACCAGATTATTTGATATTTGAATTTAGCATCCAAAAGACTATAAAATAGAGGAGTAGTCTGAAGTTTTGAGCCAAAAATTTACAAAAAACAAACTACGCCTCACAGATTCCATCAAGAGATTATTTATTTTAGGTGTTTCATTCTGACATTGTCAAAATCGTAATAATTATAAATTAAATAAATAATTTCTGTCTTTATTATTGTACATACCTCTTCCTGACTAATGGACCAGATATTAAGGGAATTGGTTGACAACTAGCAAAGTTTTAGTTTATTTGTCTTAAACGACACAGTTCTGAGAAATTCGAATTTAAAGATTAAATTCATAGTGTCTTGACAATATCAACAGTAAAACATAAAGCCAATAAGTAAATCGGGGCGCTTTGAACACTGAAACCATTAAAAAATGTACTCAGAGATGGATTATACATTTAAGTAAAAAACAATCAGTGATGATTCCGAAGTCGGAAACTGAACACGGCCATAACTTCCTTGTTTGCTCCTCTCCTCCGCAAAACTTTGGCTTGTGTCTCCCCCCCCCCCCCNAAAAAAAAAACAACAAAACCTCCTTACCACCAACTACATTATTGGGTCAACTCTTAAATCAGCGACAGCGGTGCTGGTTCTGCATTACGTTATAGTTTCAACAAGTTACCAACAAGCATGCATTATGAATATTACTCAGGAGCGGATCCAGGGATAGTGCCGAAGGGACGGGGAAAGCTTAATGCGCACCAAGGACACGCATGGGACAGCCAAAGATGGAAGGAAAAACTGATGCGGGGAGAGGGAGGGGATGTTGGGAAGGGAAGGAGGGGGTAATGCATCCCTAGGAAATGAAAAAAAAGAAGGCAGCAGTTTTTTTATTATGATTTGTCTACTTTGAAGATGGGCTTTTAAGGAAAGCAAACAAAAATGCATTCCATGGCCATTAAAATCAATTTAGAAGGGGCCATGGGTATGCTCCCCGCGAAATTTTCAATGAGGAAAAAGCAAAATAAACAATCTGGGGTACTTTTAGCTGAAATTAAAGGAATAGTTGGGTCATGATTTGATTATACTTAAATGTAGTTTTTTTAGGAAAAAAGCAAGCACAAAACACATTCCATGGCCTTTAAAATGAGGGTGATACCAAACTCTGTTAAAGCGAATCAGTACGAGAAGACTGAACGAGATTTCACTCATATGCAGAACAATCTGTCAAAGCATGATAAACATTTAAGTTTAGCAACGGAACCTCTACCTTTTCACAGTGGCTGTGCACCCTAAAGGGTTCTGAGTCCGCCTTTGTAAATCTCTGTCTGTAGTGTTCGAATGCTCGACTTCTTATGACATTGTCCAACATGTACACTTTAAATTTCAAAGGCAGTATCAAAAACAGCCTATCTCAAAAAAAGCAATGTAAATGTGATGAAATTAGTTTCGGCATTTTTTTCCCATCAAACAAAACTCACCATCCGAGCCACCTTCTTTGAAATTCCTCGCATGGCAGCGTGAGAAGTAGAGGTTATGATTGTTCGCAAAATAACTGAAAACCATTAAAATTTGGGTTTTTAAAAAATCCTCCCCTCCTCTCCCCCTTTCACGCTCACATTCAATAATCAAATGATATGCAGATTTTCTCCCTCCCTCTTTCTCTTTCTCTCTCTGTCTCTCACCTTCCCTCCCTACTCTTCATATCTTTACTTTACGCGTCTCCTCTCTCTTCGTATCTTTCCTCTTTATCTTGTTTTGTCTCCTCCTGTCGGTCGAGGCCCTTGACCCTCCGGAGCCCGCATTAAGGGAATTTGCGGATGCTGGTTACGGGCCTGGTATCTGACACTCTGTCTGGCCTAAGGTTAGAATATTCCAGCACTCACGTACTCTCAGTTTCATAGTGTTCCAGGGTAGTAAGCTTAGATGTAGATCTGAACAGATCTGTGTCGACATCATGGAATCATTAACTAGAACGAGTATTCCGATTTCTTTTTAAAGCTGATGAAGAATATGTACCATAGAACAGCATGCTAGCATGCTTAGCAATAGCAAAGCTGGGTGAAGCTTGGAGCGGAAACTAACGTTCCATTAACGGGCAATCCTGTTTGGAGGAACCTGTCTATTTCACTACATTAGACTCTTTCTATCCGGTTTCTCTATGTCTCTCTGTAACTTCTCAGTCTCTGCAAACCTATCTCTGTCCGTTTCTCTCTGTTTATTTCACTGGTTGTCAGTCTCTCTGTCTATCTGTCTGTCTGTATATCAGTCTCTATTTCTGCCATTATCTATTTTGGTATAAATTTTAATTGTCTCTCTGTCTGTTTCTCTGTCTGCCTGTCTATTTGTCTTTTTTCTTTCAATAGATCTCTGTCTCTTTCTCTGTCTGTATCACTGATGTTTCTACAGATCTCTGTCTGCTGATCCTTTTTTTTCCTGTTGTTTTTCTCTGTGTATTTGTCTGTGTATGTCAGTTTCGG
Organism: Ellobium chinense; assembly: GCA_033807755.1. Lineage (NCBI taxonomy): Eukaryota > Metazoa > Mollusca > Gastropoda > Ellobiida > Ellobiidae > Ellobium > Ellobium chinense. The sequence goes on along the minus strand of JAWQUT010000036.1, from coordinate 2,652,775 downwards.
TCTGTCTGTCTGACTGTCTGTCTGTCAGAGCCTGTCTATCGCTAGGTCCATCTGTCTCTCTATGTCTGCCATTCTCTTTACAAATATCAATATATACATGCGTTTGTCTGTTTGCTATTTTGTCTGTCAGTAGTCTGCTTCGGAGTCTGTCTGTCACACATAGGCTTTTACATGCAAAATTTATATAAAGATTAGTATACAAACTGCGATATTGAAAGGGGGGGGGGCAACATCTCTTAATCTGATTTTGTATTGGGCGAGAAGGACATACTCCGGGGAGGGGGACAGGGCAAAATCTAATGCCACACCGGCTGTTTTAGATTGAAACCCAGAGTGTAATTTCCCTATGAGATTACTAATGAGACTAGCGTCACTGTCATGGAGATACACACCAGAACATGTAGACTGACAATGCACAGGGTTTTGGCATTATTAAAAGACTAACACGTTTCAAAAATGTCTTATCAGATTAGACCGATGTTACTGTAACTTTTCTCTTTTTCGGATAATTGTTCCTCGTATTTCTACAGCGTGAGTGTGCGATTTGTGAGTCGTTCTCAGAAACTAAGATGTGTTTTGACTCGCAAGCTGGGCAGTATACGTTGTAGCGTCCTTGGGAAAGACATTTCACGTCCATTTCCTCACTCGATGGAGGTGTAAATGAGTACTTGGCTGGAGGGNGGGGGGGGGGGGAAGACCGGGGCGCTGCACCTCTGGCGACCAGCAATGACTTTGTTATGTATTTCATTTGTAATATTATGTATTTACATGTATGATGTGTATTGTTACATATATATGTTTGTATTATGAATGACATGTATACATTGTATGACATTGTAAAACAGTTTCCCTACGTGGTAAATAACATCGTATTTTCATTTTCATTTTTTTAAATTCTTGATTTCGGTACAATGTTTCTATATCATTTCTTGTTTGTTTTGGATGAGTCTTCCTTGAATTTCCCCACCCTCACCTTTTTTAGTCTTGATTTCGATACAGTTTGTTTGTGGGCACGGAAAATTCACTCTAACCATTGTTGGAATCACTAATATTATTTCATCGACATTTTGCATAAAACACTAATTATTAGAAAAGGTAGTTGGGAAAACTTGTTGGGCCCAGCAAATTAGAGTAACAATGACTTTTAATCGCGTGCGCGGTTCACTTTCTTCATTATTGACTTATAACGACTGTACAGCATCTTTATTGTAAGACACCTCCAAGATGATTCATTCACACTTTATACACATATTCTCGATATCAACCCTGCCGTATTATTGGTTGTAAAATCCTATCGCTTATTACATGTATGAAATGAAACAAAGTTAGATCATTTGCACATCTTTGTAACAAAATTTTCCATAGTTACCAGACCTTAATTTTACAAATATCTGGTGGTGGCAGTATTAGAAGAATCTTTTCAAGCATAACTTACTTGGTTAGCTTCGGAAATAGAGAATAAGAAAGCCTTGGAGAACTTAGAGGTTAATCTTAGACCACACACGATCTTCCACAGATAGGTTTTCGATTTTGTTTAGTCTTTCTGACTCGACATGCGTCAGCAACTCCTTAGAGTTACCGGCTTTATTTCTTTAAACATTCTGACAATGGCATAAATTTATTATGTGATTGTCAAAATTGTCAAGTTTCTGTACCGCTTTTCTCCTTCTCGCGGGATTCGTTTTCCTGCATGAATTTGCCAATCTAGAAAGAAAAGCCTTTTTCAAATCAAGTATACTGCAAATCTTTTTCAAGGACAGGCTCCGTCTGACTGCCAGAGCCTCTTAGGCTTCTTCTTTCTCAAAATATGTTAGGATAATAAGAGCATGAGCGCTACTGCTTTCTCCACATAGACCTTCATTGTCCTCTTATACTCTCCTACTTCTTTTCAAACCTGGCATCATCTGTGGAGGAGTGCAGAGGTGTGCATGCAACAAGTGTACCCGATTTACGGTAAACAAAAGCAATATTATGATTACCGCAGACTGACGCTAAAGATGAAGAATGCGGACTACATACCCAAATGAAAGTCTTCTATGTCTCCTGCTTTTCTAGACCTGATATTTTTTCCCAATTACCTTTCTCAACTAAATGGTGTTTGTGAAAATTCCAATGAACTTTGAGGACTCAAACAAAAGTTAGGGAGAATCTTCCGTGCTCATTTATTTAAATGCAGACTATACGTCTTCCTAGCTCAATTGATTTTTTCCATAGTGAGGTATGTCGGTTTTTCAGAGTACTCACCGTAGTATTTTTCTATTGCAGGCACAGATTTCATCACCTGCTTGGTCACCATCCCTTACACCGTGGTGTTCGAGCTCCTTCGTTACAATCTCGTGTTTGACCTGGCTTGTAAAACGTACATGTTTCTTATCACATCAACAGTACCTTTCTCAGCCTACATCATGGTGGGCATAGCTCTAGACAGGTATTTCTGCATCTGCCATCCATTTCTCTATGTGTTTACCATACCTAGAGCCAAGGCGGTGATTTTATGCATGGGAATTCCTGCCCTTGTGTTTGGAACAATTACGGCATTGAGTCACGGTACATATATATACGATACAACAATTTTCACTACAGAGCAAAATAAAACAACTGCGATGAAAGAATTTGGTCGCAGCGAGCAAGATATTTTGACTGATTCTGATTTCAACAGAGACTTAATGGCTAAAATGGAAGAGGGAAAGTTTGTGATGATAAATAACACTACAAATGTCACGGCGCGCCATGTCATTAAACATTACGGACTTTGTGTGTATAACCATTTCATTTTTAGCGGCGAGTTTCTTGAAGTATACAAGAAGATTCACGCCCTTAACTTCCTACTGGCTTATCTTGCTGTAGCAGCTCTGTACATTCTCATATACAAATCCATCTTTACAAGGCGGGCTAACAAAGCTCGACGCAAAAAGAATAACATTTACTCTACCACAGGCAGTAAAGTGAAGGGAAATCAGCCTGAAGAAACTCAGATGACGATTATAATAGGTGGAGAACAAAGTAGTCCAAAATTCATGAATAACCAAAGTAGAAAGGAAGCCAAATGTGGGCGGAAAATCAAATTTACAGACTGGAATGATGCCAGCAGTCTCATTAAATCCGAAGACCGACAGACTTGTAGAAACGTCAAGGAGGAAGCAAAGGAAGACGAGATAACAAATTTACTTAATGATGGTGACGACGGCATGTTTGTCGCAGCCACTGAGAGCACAGGTAATATGAATACATCTAACAGAGCATTAAATGCCCAAAAGCCCAGAACTGATTATGGTGATCTTGCAAGCTGTGTTTACCTGGGTCCAGCACCAGACCTCGAGCCGTTTAATCTTGAGCAGAAGTCAAAAGGTTGTGACGGCAGTAGCAGGAGAGGTAGCAAAGATGAGATGTTAACCGAAAGCAGTCCCCTTCAAAGTAATGATGGAAAAAGGAGGTTTGCAACTTCAGATACAGCTGAGGTTTATCCGTCAGACATTTTTGAAAGTAATAAGGATGAAGCGAATGTCGGGACTTTGTGTGACGATCGGAGAATAGCAGAAGAAAAGCCTCTCCTTCTTATTTCTCCTCGACCACAGTTCCCAGCCGTACCTCCAACTTCCCTCTCCCTCAGGATGAATAAACTAAATGCAACTTCATCCTCTGAGAGAACGAAAAGTTTGAACACGGAAAGTATGCAGAAAACCGCAATGCTCAACCATACACGAGGAAACAGTAAGGAACGGAGGCCGGCGAGCAGTCCGAAACGGAAACGACCGAGCACAGTGCGAGATCGGAACCTGATTGCCAACATCAAAACGGCGTTCATGCTTTTCATTGTTACTCTTGTCTTCATCATTGCTTTCCTTCCCGCGCTGCTCATGGCAAATGAGCTCATTCCCCTTAATCTAATAGTCTTTTACGGTTACTTTATCTATAATGTTGCAAATCCGTTTATATATGCGTTCATGAACCAGACATTTAGGGAAGATCTAAAAAAACTTATCAATGTGTGCAAGTGATGAGGTTAGGTAGAGGAAAGAAGGTAATTCGTCAAGTCAGTGGCAGTCTCCAAGCCCAGACCAACTCACAAGAGGTCACGTTCATCTCTTCTCTTAGATCTCTCTCTTGAAATCTCAATAGCGACTGATTCAAGGACATGTACTATCAATATTAAAACGATGTTTATTTGCACTCGTAGAGGAAATTAATACAAGTAAGCAGTTTCATAATCACACTCCTGGTGGGAGTGCATTTTAAAGAGACTTCGTTTGGATTTTCTTTCTTTGATCGGGAAAGGGGACCATAATAATATCGTCTTGATAATAAATAGCTGAGTGAAGATGGGGTTTGGAGACATTGTTTGTCACACGCCAGGAAGCTCTTTGGCAAATGAGCTTCACTAGTCTATTTATTTACTTTATTTATTTCGAAATCAAACAGAACTGTCCCAGTAAAGAATTTTTCTACTATTGAAGGAGTTTACCTTGCAGTGACATGTAATTTTCGTTATCATCTTCCAAGCAGGAAAACAGATGCTGGTGTCATTTAGCAACACGGTGATTAAATCGTGATGCCCTTCCTAATATACACAACCACTGAACAACAGACTGGCGAGGAGAACTTTATGTTGTTCATGTCTGGTGTGCACAAAACGCGAGTACAGCTTCTGTGCTTTAGATAGGTGTGCACAAAAGGCGGGTACAGCTTCTGTGCTTTAGATAGGTGTGCACAAAAGGCGGGTACAGCTTCTGTGCTTTGAGAAATGCAGAATAAGAAAAAAAGAAAGAAAGGTATAGGGGGAGAGAGGGAAACAAACAAACAGACAGACAGACAGACAGACAGACAGACAGACAGACAGACAGACAGAGTGAGTGAGTGAGTGAGTTTGGGACAAGATAATGGGACAGTAAGAGTGTAGTAAATTTGTAACCCCTGTCTGCAACTTTAAAAATACAAAAAACGCCAATAACCATAAATCATCACTGACATATAGGATTTATCATTGCTGTAAGTCAGATCGTCGCTGCTGGTCTGGGGCAGATTGACGTGATTGTAAATTTAGAGCAGTATTTTTGCGCGCTATTGCAGGTGTTTTTTTTTTTTGCTACAATTCCCATGTAGTTGAGAAAGGGTGCTGCATCACTAAGAGTCAGAGGCCGCTCTTAAAGCCAGTCATGAATTATGATAATATATTTGTAATACCACCTCATTAAATAAATTTGCAAGAGAATGAAGGCTTCATGATAGACCAGAAACATTCGTTTTAAACTATGGCAAAATTAAATCTACAGAATAAAAAACTAAGAGCAAATGTTAGGCTGCGCTACTGGTTTGGGAATTTNGGGGGGCGGGGGGATTATAATATCTAATAGTTGTACTAACACTAGTATCAATGAAGTTACACGGATGAAGTTCATTTTAGATCTGGATATATTGCTTCACTGGGGGGAGGGGGTGGTAGGAGGGTAAGTAAGGGTAAACTAAGGACTTATAGATGAGGAAAATTAGGACTCGCAAATAGGGAAACATCGGAAAAAGTGCTACCAGGCAGATTTTGATTTTAAAAGTAACTACATTATCTCCAACATGTGTGGTAAAAATTTAAACCATTTCTATGGGGGGGAACATCGTCATATTTGTCGATTAAGACGGCATGGTATGCATAAAAAATTACTCATTTTACACAACAGGTACTGCAATGGATGTTCATACTGCACAACGACTATGGAATGGAAACAAAATATATTCATGTCAATGAATTGTCACTTTAATGATGTTTCTTTTCCATAAAGTTTACATAGGCAACCCTCACATCTGAACGCCATGGTTCATTTGACAAAGAATACATGCTCAAAAA
>JAWQUT010000036.1:2631656-2642531 GCA_033807755.1 Ellobium chinense | reverse complement strand
GGGGGGGGCGGAAAAGGGGGAACTGGGTAGTAAAACTAGATGTGTAAACAAACAATTCCAACTGAAAATACAGTGCTAACTGGTCAAATTACCTCTAGTCTAATCCAGTCATTCAGAGCCTAATTCGACCAAAGCTGGAACGAAGACCAGACAGGCTTTTCCCTGCAATTTGCCACTTTCTGCCACAAAAATGGAAACTTCTACCCCCTGTTCAAGCTGAAGCACTGCATTCCAATTGCACAGCTGATTGGCTGACTGGAACTGGAAAAAAAGATGGGGAAACAGGTTTAGAACAGTTTTAACCGTTCACTATGTGTTCGGGTACTTCTTTCTTAAAGGTATGAAGGTGCGAATGTTTTTTTCATTGTTGGCTGTATAAGGTTTTACACATCTCAATAATTTATCCAGTGGTCCCAAGCCAAAAAACTTTCCAAACATGTTTAGCTTTTCCTCCAAATTTTGACGCAAAGTTAAATGCCCCTAAACCAATTAGACTTTGAGAATTTCGGCAGTGAAGCAGGTTACCTAGCATTTTAGGCCTTTTTACTCAGTAAAAAGGGTAACCTTACCCACCTAGCAACAACCACAAAGTTTATTTCTTGAGTGGCTAAACCTAACCTATTCTGAGTCTACACATGTATTTGCACCTATCTAAGCCTTTGAAATTCAAATGCAGTCCCTCTCCCTCCTCCCCATGGCCAGTTTTCTGATTATATATGGACTATTTAAAATTGCATATTTTTATGTCAGGTGCTATTTTGTGGCATCTTCATACCTAGAACAACTATAAAGAAAGCTTTCAATGTCATAGATAGTAGTGAAATCTAGCTCAGCCTCTGAGTCTGAGGTATGATAGTGCCTGCCCTTAGGAGTGACGTCAGGAAACCATAGGCTAGCCACATCCTTGCAGGCCAAAGGTGGCGGCGATACAGTTTTTGTCGGAAAAAGATGAAGAATTCGACCCAGAACTGTTGTTTATTTTTTCGAACTACAAAAAAAAAAACCACAAACATACCAGTGGAATCCCTGTCGATATGATTTGTCCATGAACAGAGAGAGCACCCAGCACATAGGCTAGACTGGAAAACTGGACACATGGACCAATACCCAACTTTACACACCAATTATTCAATGACAGCTCGGCCTATCTGCATAAATTTAGCATCAGTGGAAAGCTCAATCTATCCCCCCTTTCATATCAGTAACATTACATCTCGATGCGTATAATACCCTAATAACCCCCGTTAAAGACCAAGGGGTAGGCGTCGCACTGTCTGCCTCGCTGTGGCTTTCCTTTTGTTTGAAAGGCATTAGTCAGTGATTAAAACTCCTTGTTGGTTCTCAGAATTAAATGTGAAGAGGATGAATGGACAAAGATCACGTGGCAATGGACTCGTTCTAAATCTCCCCCTCGCGCAGCGATTGGTCACGTGATCAGGGAAGTCAGAATGTAAACAATGGTGGAACCGGCGTATGTTTCTATTCAGAGAGCACCAATGGTGCTGAAAAAAATTACCAATGCGAGGATTTTGGAGTACACAGAGTCCTTAAATCATGCTTTTGCCATCGACAATACCTACACCTCTAACACATATTAAAGATAATACATTGCTTTACCCCATAAGATCTATGGTGCTATATTTCACACAGAATTCGGAGTGCCCGTACATTATGAAGATATGCCATAATAGAAACATAATTCCTCACAGAGCCAACATGCCATATAATGCCAGCTATCATCTCAGTGTATCCAATTATATCAATTTACTTATTATACAGTATATAGAAAAATTGTTTATTTAACTGTATTATTACTGATAGGTCTTGGACGGTTAAAGACTTATTTATTACTGATATAGCCTTTAACAACCTGAGATTGGACTAAATGTTTGAAACTGTTCTCTATCGAATCCCGAGGGGAGGCGGAGATGAGGAAGGCAATCGTCTATCTTGTGACTTGTAGACTCACCCTCGAAGGCGAGGTAAAAATACTTTTAATCTAGATCTAGATGTACAATAATTTCTGTCTGTTCCCATTATAATTTAGAAATTAGATGTCTAAGACTGTGCCTCTAGCTCAGAGTCTAGTTTAGATAGCTGGTTCAATGAATGAATCAGAACTAGTCCTAGACCACTGATTGTGATTAATATATTTCCTGCCGGTAGCAAAGTTAAAGAAATTTTAATTAAAGATGTATGGATCTATATGGCCGAGTGTGAATGAAGAGCGGGCGNTTTACAAAGTCCCCTCCCCCTCTTCACAACTTCTAGTATACATGCCACCCAAGCTAGTCTAATAAGTTAATCTAGTCCTGTTACTGCATACCATCCTAGTATTTCAGGTCATGTTGCTATAATAACTGATGAAGAGGGAATCGCCTAGATATTTGTTGGTTTTTTTTAATTCTTTGGTCATGCAAAGTAACTTCAGCTTTCTTCTTGCCCCCATGTCACTGTTATTACTTTATTACACCCACAAGCCGCACACTAGCGAGCCAGTGTGTCTGTTTTCTTTCTGTCAGCGCTTTCCACATGAAAACAAACGCTACGACTTCCCGGATCACGTGACCTTCCCGAGATTTAGAGCGAGTCCAATCGTCCGAAGTTTCTACGTTGTCTCTGAGAAAAATACGGCGTATCAAAATGAGCGAGGAAGTGTATTAAACAAATGAGACTAACATTGTCTAATGGAAAGTGACTAGACTTGTTTAGGAGTAGTAGACGTGCCATGAAATCCCGTTGCTAGCATCTAATATTACAATTTGTCAAGTTTAGTGCTGATCAAAGGAAAAGATAGATGTTATACTTACCAAATTACCGGTAAAGCTGATCTTCTAAAAGATGTCTACTTCTAGACTAGACAAATATTGGGGACAGGGTATGAGGCGGTTTGGGGGAGGGGTGTAGAGAGAGGAGAAGTTTTGCATACGGAGTGCCATTATTGAATTATCACTTGTCAGCCAGGCATAGATCCAGATCTATTTATTTTATAGGATAAAAGTACTGTATGATATTATTATGGTCAGTATGATGATAAAGATTTCAAATTATAAATCGAAGGCATTTATAAGAATGAACAAGCTTTGAAACTATGGTGGTCCTCTCCTGGTTCACGAACACCTTTTTTAGTGCAAATCTTCTATTACAGCATCTCATCTTAGTCTGCTTCGAACTCTGTGTCCTGGCCGTAAAATGTTTGCTTTCCTTACCATCGATGTCATCTATGATATGACTTTCCTAATAACTGTTAAAATGTTTTCTCTTCTGTCATCACCCTCCATTGTCCGGGGCCAACAACTTTGCCAGAACAAGAAGCAGCTAAACCTGATGTTGTTAAGTAGCGCATAAACAATGCTTATTAAAGACTAAAACAATATTAGAACCCCTGAAGTAAAAATAATAATAAAAGCCCTCACCTACAGCTCATAATAGTCAGAGGTATTGAATTTTCTGTATTTGCTATTATACGACTTTAGCAAAAACAAGAAGAAAATCCCAACCATCAATTGCTCTTACAAGCGTCTCTATAATGGTGATCGGGTCTTCTATGACACGACCACCAATATGGGGGAGGAGGGGGAGGGGTTGTGGTCAGAAAGTAGTGGTCACTCATTAACTTATGGATAGAATTTTGGTATATCATGAGGAAATTGATTTTTAGGAAAAGCCACGAAAGTTTAGATCCGAGAAGTGATTTTTAACAGAATTAAACCTATTTATTGATGCTTCCAGGTCGTATAATAAGACTCGATCACCACTGCACGGGTTAAATTATATTATATTATCATTTTTAAAGGTATATTTCAATTTTAGTTTTGAAAAGTTAGTATAGTGATTTTTTTTAAAAATTTCATCGAGACAGAGACACAGAATAAGCATTCAGAGTGATGATGACGAAACAGCGATGACGATGATGATATGATGGTTGTAAAAAGAATAAACATCAGCTTTAAACTCAGATAATTATTATGCGCAGTCGCTAAAGGGTTTTCAAAGTTCCATACTCATGATACTTGGCAACTATGCCGATCAAAAATTTGTAGTTTAGCTCTTGCTTTCGGGACAGAACAGACCAATACGTAAAAAATCACGGTGACAAAACATAGATGACAATGATGATGGCGATAAGAGGGGGAGATAATAGCGTGGGCTGGAAAAAAGGTGAAAGAAAAAAAGGGCGTTTGTTAGTTACTTTTTCAATTAAGATGTCGAGGATAGGGCAGGAGGGATCGAGGGATGGCAGGATCGAATCTTCCGCAAGCACTGACTGGCCTTTCGGGCTGTGTTGGCCATTTGTCTTTCGGCCGAACATCCACTCCGAGACGCGTTTGTCAACTATACGTCTGTCGGCAAAATGTCCATCAGCGAAACGTCCTGGCACAGAAAACAAGAGAAACAGAATACCAAAGGCTCGTGGCTTACGTGTGTTGCTACAACTGTTCCAGATTCGTGTCCGGAAAAGACTCAACTCACCGGAGAGCCTCCAAGTTACTAGGTTTTCTACACGTTTTCTAGGGCCTTCTACACGTACAGTTAAATCGAAATCGTTCTGCCTCAAGATCGCCTCATCAGGTTTATCTTCAGGTTGCTTCTGTCCACACGGTACAGGTACGTCTGATTTACACCCGGCACGTCTGAATATGTGGATGCGAATGTGTGTGTGTCTAGGCGTGTTTTACGTGAGTGTGTGCTCTGTATAGGTACTTCCTGGTGTCTGAGAAATATCAGTGCGTAGAAATACCAAAGTTTGGTTTCATACATGTATACCATCACATCCTGCACCTGGCTATTTAGATCCTTCGACCTTTTCCAGCTTCTTTCGGAATGTTATTTTGGTGTATTTTTTACAAGAGAGTCTTTGTCTGCCCCTGGCTCAAATTATTTGATAAAACTAACAAGTTCTGATAACCTATCGGAACGAGTATTAACGAACCGTGTGATGTCACGAGTTTTAGCACTGTAATGCCCGCATGGGACAAGTCTGCCTTTATTTTTATTGTACCATGCGGAGATATATACATGACCTAAGGTACACTGTTTTAAATGTCACTGATCGAAACAGAGCGAACAGCTGGTCGTTTGACGTTTGTCAGAAGCCTAGAATATGGTTACATAGGCAATGGAAGCAGACAGACAGACAGGCAGGCAGGCAGGCAGGCAGGCAGGCAGGCAGGCAGGCAGGCAGGCAGGCAGACAGACAGACGGACGGACAGATTAAGAGTAAGAGAGAAAATATGAACGCAGCTTTGTCGTTTGAAGGAGTTGAACATAGGAAGATAATAGACAACTTGCGCAATTGCGTTCGTGAGATTAATGAACGTGAAAATAACGAACGTGAAAAATTCAATTTGTGCAATACAGTTCCAGAAATTCCACGACAAAACACACGTTTGTAGACAATCAAGGACAGATAAGCGTTGTTTACTTCCGGACAGGGCAGCTACTTGTAGCGGTAGGCCGATACACCATTTTGCATATTTCGATACGAAACAGGGCATTTTAATAGGTATTTACATTCTACGACTGCACTCAATAAATCTATCTTTTAAATCATATAAATACAAAGTCCGAAGAAATCATTACAACTTTTCATCAGAATGTGCTGATCCTTGTTCTGTTTTTAAATCCAAAGTTACACCATTAAATTATAACGAACACTGCTGTCTGTAACAAGTTTGCTGCTTCTTGACTTAGTCCTATTTTTTTTTTTTTTATAGAATCCCACTCCTTTTAGGGCACCACGGCGTTGATTAGTAACTTAGTAGTTATTTTAGAGTTATTTGCCGCTTCATCATCCTAACAGAATAGTGATACATTATTATCCGTTCATGGCTATTCCTGTTAGTGTTATTAGTCTTAGTTGTCCTGTGTTAATCCTGAACCCTCTGCATACTTCGTACTTCCCTTTATGAGCGACTAGAATGAAAAATATACTGTTTGCTCCCTTCCCCCTCCCCCCTCATGAGTGTAAACAGTTAATTGTATTAGTTGACTTCTACGTGCATTACGTGTTAGCTGCTAACTTACTGTTCCCAAAATGCTCCGTATACTTGTGTTGAGGTTAGCTATAGACATACAGACCGTAACAGAGAGATCACATTTAGTTTCCTATTCTGAAGCCCCTGCCCCAGTGGGTCACGGGGTGGAGTATACCCTCTTTCCCCGCCCTAGTGGCGCAACACTATGAAGCTTGTTTTCGTCACCAATCCTTTATGCTACAAATTACGGCCTAAATACTGCAAGGGGGGCGCTTCTACTGGTGACATTGTTAAGTTTGTTATCCTCCTACTCCTATATACATGTTGGTTATAAGGTCAGTGTGTCTGATCTGAAGAGTGCTGCCCCCTTTAGCTTCTTTGTAGTGATCTGTGCCCTTCTACGGTCCTCATAATTTTATAGTCGCCGTTTAATCACCACCTCACTCTCGGGACTCTACCTGCTGAGGCTGTCCAAGGACTGGCTTCCCCCAGACCATCCTGGAACACTCTCATAACGCAGACCCACCTCCTGCGGGCCAAGGCATCACTAATGATCCAATAACCCGCTGGAAGGGTGGTCATCATGGCCTTAATGAGAGAGGTCGTGAGCAAAAAACTCCTTCTTGTTTGTTGCATGTTTTGTTGCGTGTTTTCTATGCAGATGCGCTCTATGTTTATAATCGTTAGTCCCTATCATTGTGTTATGACTACATTTCCTAACCCCTTGCAGTGTTCTTCTCGCGCTTGGTGCCGGGCCAAAACAGTTCCTTATCTAGAGGTGTTAACGACATAAAGATGGGGGAAAAAGAAGGACTTAGTCCTATCAAATCATATAGCACTGACCAGGATAACTTATAATGCTATAAGGTCTTCAGTTCAGTGAAATAACCTAGTCGAGTGACAATATTGCTTCAAGTCTACTATTCACTGGATAAGCTTCAAATAATTATCTTGTAATCTTCTCGGTAAGAGGCCTTTAGCCATGCTAATGTAATAATTTGTCAGAAGGTGAACTGAAAAAAATGCTCCCATACAGATATATCTCTCAGAGAAAGAGAGAAACTTGTACACTTTTTAAGGCTGAAAAGAAATGCATAAAACAAAAAAGAAGTAGCCAAAAAGCTAGGCCTACTAGGCTGCAAAAGAGAAATGTTAAAAAGTACTCAATACTTGCCAATACTGGTACCTCAGGAAGTACTATGTTTCGATACCCGTCCACCACTAGAAACCACGCTTTTTTTACGATGTTGATTGAGAACGATGAAGTAGGCATCTCACTCAGATTTAGAAAGTTGAACAGTTTACAGGATAGTAACAGAAAAGAAAGACAGACATCACATTATTGTGAAGCAGTTTCCTTGTGCCCGTTGCAAAATAACATAGATCGGCGGACAGATCTAAGCAGCAAAGAAGGTGATTTAGTCTAGTCTAGTTGATTTGCCACCAGTCTAGATTCATAAATCGGAAAGAATTCCGAATCAGACGCGCACTCCTAACCAGAAGTCAGAAGTCATGCCTACTAACAGAACCCAAACTCTACCCCTAATCCGGAAGGATTTCCATATGCATTGCCAAATATCTTATCAATCGATTAGGTAATAATTACAAAGAGGTTCCCAAACCATTTGCAAATGCTATTTCTCACGGAATAAAACATGTTTTTACACTTACGCACTGTGGAGTTAGCTTCAAGCTCAGCAGAAATTTGATATTTGGGTCAATTAAGGAAATCCAAAAACAGTACCATTCCTCTTTCTTAGTTTATCCCCCATAAAAATCGAAGAACCTCTTTTTTATACCAGCCTCATCAAAATAATTCCTCTTTTTTTGTGTGTTCACTGGTACGAGTCAGGAGTTTGTTCTCGGATTAGGAGTTACCACATATGGAAATGTTCCCCTAATCCTGCCCCCAAAGTCTAACCCTTCCCATAATCCTTACCCTGATGCCTATCAAGACAGAAGCATCGGTCAACTCAAGATGAGTCCCTATCCATAGAGACAGGAACATCAGGTTTGGACTATCTCTGGGAACAGCATCGTTGTGGTGTAGTGATACAAACAATTCATTTAGACGAGTCTTAGACTGGTCATCAAATCCTGAGAGTGAGAGGGGACCCAGGTGTGATTCTCATCTGGAATTCCCACCCATAGATCTGATGGTCTAGCTTGGCCACAACATTTTCAAAGGAGATTAGATCTGATCGCGCACAAATTATTCCAGTATACCAGGTCTAAAACGCTAAAGAGAAGAAGACAGCTATAATATTATAGTCTAATTAGAAACTTACTTTACATTTCTCAGAATTTACTTTTGTGTACAACCACATGGTTTGGACAAAAACAATATTGCGCGTCATAAGAAATGTAGTTTGTTTCTGCGCTGAACGAGACTCCACAACACCCCCGACTTAGATGGTTCGAGTCGATCACAGAGAGAGCTGGCGGAGTTAGACGGTTTGTTAATTTTAATATTTTTTATAGTTCTTGTGATTTCTCTGCAGAAATATTTATAGTATAGACATGATGCGCAGTGGTATAAATGCTATCTATCGAGAAAAAAAACAAAACGCAGGGGCCCCGATCTCGGACTTACACGATTTGTGCCCGACTCTATCGATATGTCGTACATAGAAAACTGGTTAAGCCATCTTCATTTTTCAGATTAGAAGATCTGAGTGCCATAATATCCACATTATTCTCCCAAAGAAATCTTGGGAAAAAAGAATATAAGATATATTATATATGATATGTTTACTTATGACTGCCGTTAGATTTGGTGCCCTGAAATAAATATGATATTTGTTTTCTATTGTCTAAATATGGATAAATTACTTCAAATAATAAACAGGTAAACAATAGAGTCCTCAATGTTGTATTCCATATATTTTTTTTTTAATCTGTAGTTTATTTTTTTCCTGATACAAATTACACATTATGTTGGATATGAAACTCTGACTGTACTGGCCAAAAAAAAAAAAAAAAAGAAAGACACAAAGACTATGCTGATCTAAATCCTCTTTAGCCTTTTTAAAATGAAGCAACACAACATTTAAGCACATTTCTTACATGTTCTGATTACAACTGTTCATTCCACATTTGCCTAAGTCATTTTCTTGATGATTTGAGTTGATTATATTTCTATGATCTTTCATTCATCCTCTTTTTCCCATTAAAGAGATGTAGAGTTTGACTTGTTATTATATCTCAATTTTACCAGCTAAATCAGCTCACTGTTTTGCTTTGAGCAACAGGTTGAAAGTATTAACTTTTTCAAAGCCCCTCAAAAAAAAAGACTTTGGCAAATGTGGAATGAGCGTGACGATATCTATGAAAACCAAAAATGAAGTGAGACACACTTGACATGAAGTGAAATTCTGTTTTCCTACTGTATGTCTGCATGCAACTGTGTTTCTACTGAACCCAGAAACATGAAATGTATCAACCGATGAAAACTAATGTTTTGTATTATCTTCCCTGAGTGAACATTTGCAGGATTGTCCAAATTGTAAATGTCCACCTATTTCAGACAATTTATATTTTACATGGGCTTTGTCTGCCCAAAATTCAGAATTTTATAATTTATCAAAAGTGTGAAAACTGCTCTATTTTAAAGACAAAAAATCATTACATTCTGTTAGGAATGCTTTATTCACAAAGATCGTCAACATGCATCTTAAACCAAGCCACAGATTTGAAATGCTAATTTTAGGGAAAGTATGTCAGATTTGACTGCATATCCTGGTATTCAGACTTCGTGAAGTTCATAAGATGTGAAATGTTTTTTTGTCATTATTTCAGCTAAACCAAGTGAGATTTCCTTAACATACTCTTAGAAATTCTAAATTCAACAATGAAAATGAAGGACCTCTCACAGCTCTTCTGATGGATCCATGGAGACAGTATTTTATATTTATACATTTTGTGAACAGAATATAAGCTTTTTTCTAGTCCTTTCAAATCATCAGTGCCTCTAGAAAGCAATAACAGTGGAACCTTGTAAACACAACCATTACTTCTGACTTGTTGAAGTGTTGCTAGAGACATCACCACTGCACTCAGGACATGTCCAAAACACAGTCAGTGCTTAACACAACCCCCCTCATCCTCCTTTGGACACTTTTATACAAAAGTCGTAAATGTTTTGATTCTTTGAAAAAAGCAGCCAGAATAAACCCAAAACCAGGTAACGCACCCGCAGTATCGCGATCTAAAGGGTGGATTTGTTATCAAGGTTCCACCGTATCTTTTGAAAGGAAAAATTCATTTCACCTGTATTTATTGCATATAATTTTATGGTCTCTGTAGCCTTGTGTGTGGTGAGCTTTATAAATTAAACATTTGGCAGCAAGGGATGGCAAATAGCTGATTTATAAAGATTTCTTTTTTTGCATTAAAAAAAACTTTGCAACATTCTGCCATCTCTCACAGACCTTGAGGCATTAGTTTGTAGCATCTGGGGGGTGATGTAGAGAATTTTTAAGTTTTGAAGGATGCTTGCGGTTAGTTTGTGGCCAGATAAATAAGAAAAGAATAAATTACATTTATAACCGTTATGTTATTAGTTTTTATTTTCATCTGATTGAAATCCAACAGCTGCATCAAAATACATTATGAACATGAAAAATTGTGATTCATTTTGGGGTCAAAAGGAAAAAAAAATTACAAACTGCCACTGAGATATTTAAGTAAAGAAAAGGGGGCTTTAAAACAGACATAAAAAATACTGAAAACTGAAATGCAGACTAGTCCATCAACATCCAAATGAATAATCATTCAGATGAGAACTACTGATTTGAAACAAATACATAAAATTTTCGCAGGACTCCCAACAACAAGTATCCTTAAGAATGAAGGAATAAAGTGCAAACCTCAGCATTATTCCTCCCTGCAGTGCTGT
>JAWQUT010000036.1:2592214-2602717 GCA_033807755.1 Ellobium chinense | reverse complement strand
AAGGAGAAGAATGCACCATTCAGCACTTTGGTGTGCAATTTTGTATAGAAATCCAGTGCACACATGGAGATAAGTTGCACACCAAGTCATGTGCATTACAGTCTGTGGATAAGGGTGGGAACCCTTAACTTATAGTTCCTAGAACCCGACCATCCCAATCTTTCCCCTTCCGCCCTCCCCCCTCCCCGGTTCCCAAATGTGGCGTCTCAAGGGTATAGTGTAACTTTACTCGTTGACTAGACATGATGTGGACTATATGTATTGCATATTTCATGGTTTGTGATCTAATTGGTATGTTGCTCTGACATATACAGTATAAGATCTACTTGAAGCTTCTTGTAACCCAAATAACTTATAGGTTGTATGTGAATGGGTATGTATTGAGAGAGAGATGCTCTTTTAATAACAATAGAACCTTCAGTGGACATCTCAACTGACGCTTCATGGCGGTAACTGTTAAATCCTGTTTAATTCATTTAGTTCTTGATATTTAGCTCTAGACTAGCTTCTAACTCCCCGACCTCAGTGTCGGACCCAATCGCTCGAGCTAACCGTTGGACAGCAATCCTATAGCTTCCGGGAACATGCGCAATCACTCATAACAAGCAGGTCCATAGATAAGTACACCGTGCCTTGCCGTCACAATATTTCATCGAAGGATATAGTCTACCAGTAGCGTTTGTACTTTTATGGCGGACGGAGAGCCAGTCTATGCGCCTCCTTTGTTTTTCCATTAATTTCACCTCCCTTTCTTGTTTTGACGTTGCCGTCCTGACGCGACATCACTTTAGTAATACAATTATAGAATCTCTGTACTGACTTGTTGATGTTAATGCTTGCACAATAATTATATCGACATGACCTTTCTGAATATCTGACAGTGTGCCGTCCCATCTACTCGCCGTCGTTGATAGATCCTTAGGATTGGGTAAATCCCCAACCTCCCCCCCGTCCTGTTCCTTTTCCCCTATTTAAATCACAGTTGTAGTCCTCCTTAACTTAAGACATGTAATTAAGTGCCTGCATAATGAGACTGAGCAATTTTATCATGGCTTTAAGTTTAATTAAGCCACCTGTGTTGTAATCCTCCTGCAATAGCATAATTCCAGAGATAGATGCAGATGGATGGAGTGGGGGAGGAACGGACGGACCGACAGACCTAGGGATGGGCGACGGACAGATGGATGTATGGATGAGATGGATGGATGGGTGGATGGATGGGTGGATGGTGGTTGGACATGGTGAAAGGTATTGATAATTATACCCTTATTCTTTTTATGTTTCCCCTTCTTGCCGATTATCTGATTTTCTTCGTTTTTCCACCTTTGCTAGCCTACAGTCCCCCCTCCTTTTTTTTATCTTTTCGTACAGCTCGCATCTCTTTTTCACTCTTTCTCTCTCGCTCTCTTTCTCTTTCGCCCATTTACTCTCTCTCTCTCTCTCTCTCTCTCTCTCTCTCTCTCTCTCTCTGTGTTTCTCCCTCTCTCTGTTTTACCTTTTAACATGACCTGCCTCGAGGCCCAGCCTTCAATTTTTATATACTGTTGTGAATTATTTTTGTGTGTGCTTGAGAGTGGTTTGTTTGGTTCAGCACCTTGTCTGTTTGGTTAGTTGTTAATGTTAGTCTCCTGAGGAAGCGCGGGCGAAAATTCGAAACAATAAATTTAAGATTCAACCTGTCAATACGGTTGTTCATTTTCTTTGGGTTACAGGGGCGAAGGGTCCATATAATCAAATAATCACTGATTACCAGCCGAAAATGCCAAGGGTCGACCTTGGCCTTCGTGGCAAGTTAACAAGAACACCGCCGAATCCTATTCATTTGCTAAGTCTTTCTTTGAACCACGTTCAGAACCTGATAACCCCTCAAATGTTCTCTACTTAGATTCACTGATTAAAGGGATAAAGAAGAACCTGGACACCCCTACAGCTAAATTAATGTGGAGTGGCCTTACAAAAAAAACTCAACGAACGCAAGGAGATTTCACCGGCTGGTCAAGAAATGCTGCTAATCAAGGTCTCCGCTTGATTCGTGGTACTTTCACCTGTTGCGGTTTAATGTGATGGGGAACAAAAATGACATACTGGTAAAACGAGACACTATTCTATAGCATTTAGTGAAATTCATTATTATCAAGGGCTTCTATATTCGACAGTAATTAACACTGTTGCTGACAAGTGACATGCCTTCAGTCACAAGTTTATGACCACTTTTAATTTTCGCTCAGTTTAGAGATGAAGCCACACTTACAGAAAGCCACATTAACAGTCTCGCCACACACATACCTCCATTCACAAGCCTAGTGCTAGTGTTGCCAGGTTGCCTATTTTATTTAGTGCAGTGTAGCTGGTTCCCAAAATCTTTCGTTGGGGTAAGCACCTTGGGGTAGATTTATTTTTTTATTAAGAGAGGTTTCTGGCTTTATGAAACATACTAACAAACTTAATAAATAACATAAATTCTTCTTGGGATATAACATGAATGACAAAACGGCTTGGAAAAGTAATTGAGTTGGCCCCCTGTTCTCAAAACCGGCAAGGTTTGACGATGGCATCATCCACATAGGCCTTGAGGTTACAGACCTGTAATGGCATTGAACCCTTTTTTCCTCTATGGGCTATATTAAACATTTTGAGCTGCCCTCTGAACCCAAAGTCTTAGCTTTACCCAGACCCATACCAGATTGAAGCTCATTATGTGGCCCAAATTTTAAGACTTACAAAACTCTACCAAGCTCATTGAAATTTTGAGCTTGGTTGCTATTTGTAAACAGAGCCTACAATTTTCACTGGGCAATGCAAAACCCCTCCTCTTCCGCCTGAGCACACCCTTGACCTGGCACTTTCAGCCCAGGACTAAATAGTGCCTGGCAAAATAAAGTAAAATGGACAGTTTCCCATGATATCAAAATTTCTCCTGAGAGGGAGAAAAAAAATGATGTGATAGATCACTCTTCCTTTTAACTCCAAATCAAGTGACCTCAAAATTAATGCAAGTGTGTAGCCTGTAGAGCTGGATGTATAATGCAGATCTTCTTGGGTGGGCTGTTGAAAATAAATACCATTTCTATCTCCTGTTCTTTGCTAAGGTAGATGGATCAGGTAGCCGAATTAATGCCAGCTATTAAATATGGACTATTTTAATATTATAAATTTGATCTTGTTTGTTTGTTTGTTTGTATGTTTTGATAAAATTTCTTACTTTTAGATTATAAGACTTGATTTTCTTTTTTCAATATCTCTCCACATAAATTAGATGGAATATGATTTCATGACCTCTCTTCAAGTAAGTGTACAATGTCGATGAAGAAAAAAAAATCGCTGCTTATGGATATTCACTTTCATGTATCGATTTCCTTCGACAGAACTGACAAGTCTTCCGCCCAACCTTTGCGTGGAAAACCCTCTTCCGGAAAGAATACCAACAGCGAAGAAACAATCTGAAACAGACAACACCGCCGGAGGACAGCGATTGGATTTTGTCATTTTGAAGCTCCACTGTGACATGTCGCGGGTTGAGAATTACAGGGTTCTATCTTGCTTTTAGGTTGTTTCGAGAAAATGAGGATTGAAGTTTTGAGGATTAAGAAACCGCACTTGAAATAACCGTAGCTCATTGATATTCATGCAGGGGATGCATTATATCTATACTGATACATCTGAGCATATTTTTTGATGTTTGGAGTTATGAGGAACGAACCAAGCTGTTTTGAAATTTCAGATAGAGCCTTGTTACACTGACTATCACCACAATACAAAGAAAATACAAGGTACTCTGCATTAAAAGATACAAAACGCTGCATAGATGGAATGTGAAAGCTTTATTACAGTTTTGATTGACAAGTCTGATACAATAAAAAAGACATGAAGTGATGCTTCAGTAATTTTAGACAATTCCCAGACTTCTGTAAAATTCTCTGTCAGTAAGAGGTATGAATTTCAGCATGTCTTGTAAGTCTTTTTTCTTTGCTTCTGTCAACGAGCATGATGGATTTAAGAAACTTGAAACAGGTGGTATAAATGACCGAGCACGTGCAGCTCTGGTTCTTGGTTTGGGTTCAACATTAATACTCACATTTCTGCAGTAGAGTGTTTAGTTGTGTACATGATATTTGTGGAGTGAGGTGCAAAGGAGAGGGATGCTACTTTGGAGAAAGGGAGTTCTTTGAATGAGTAGCATTCTGAGTTTTTTTTTGAAGTCTTTAAACGAGGTAGGTTTCAGCTGAATTATTTTTAATGTTTTTTTCCTGTTCACCTTCAGGAGGATCCTGATAATAGAGATGGGTGAGTAGTACTCTGATGCCAAGAGGTGCTTTTCAATTTGGCTATGCATGTTATCTACCTTTTGTACTGCAGAGTGTCCAGGAAGGCTGAACTTCATGCACAAAGATGTTACACCGGAAACTGTGTTTAAGAATTCCATAATGGCCGTAGCCATGATAGAGTTTCTATTTTGGGGTACACAGATGTCACTCCACAATATCATTCGTTTCACTTGTGGATATTCTCGGATCAGAGAGTGCAAAATTTCTGTCATGGCATTAGCCAAGTCATTACCAGCACGGCCTGCTGTGTTTTCTGCCCATACAGCACAATAGTATGATTTTGATTTACCGACTGTGGCATGCCCAGTTAAGTTGTAAACATTCAGTTTTCTCTTATAAAAGAAACTGCTGATTTCAGCCCTTAGGCATGAAATCACATTCTGCAAATCAAAGCAAAGAACGGCTGTTTCAGGGTCATTTATTTGCCTATCCCTATCCCGTTCTTCTTTGGCTGCAATTTTAGCAGCCAGGTGGTTGTCCAAAGTGGATTTCTGGTCTTCAGTTGTGAGCCCAATGCTTTCTGATACCTTGAATGCCTCACATAGATCGCAGCGATCCTTTTTGGGAACATGAAATGCTAAGGGAAATGTATTAAAGATATATCTGTACATAGAGATCTTCACAGGAACTCGTTCATATTTTGTGCATTGCTGACAATAATCATCATACATTTTCTGAATATTAAGAGATGGGTCAAGATACTTTTTTTGGGAATCTGCTCTGCAGTAATGGCTGTCAATGGTAGGAAAGCTCTTAATATGATCTTTGACAAACTCGTTATCCCCAGATGGTACAACCTTCTTGGCATATTTACCTCGCCCATCTGGTTTGGGCGTACCTGTGATAGGGTCTTTTTTGTTGTGCACATTGTATACAATTTTTTGGCTAATGCAAACTGTCTGTAAGTAAAATTCCTTGCATACACGAATGTGTTCATGCTCTAGATCAAAATAAAATGAAAATGAGATTTTCTTTTTGCTGCTCTTTGGCTTGGTTGGTTTAGCTTTGGTTGTTTTTAGAATAAAATGGTTTTGATCATTTTTGTCCATTTTATAGTAAGCTTGCATAAGAGCACGACGGTCGTCTTCGCTGACAATTTTCATGCATTCATATTTGCACTTATTCATGCAGTCTTTCTTATATTATTTGTTTGCGAGCTGTCACGCATTTCCCACGGACGCTCCTATAAGTTTCACCTATAGCCTATGTCTACACTCCGGTATTGAATAAGGACACCTGAACGAGTGTTGTAATGATTGGCTACACAACCATCAGTTGTTAAGTCCGAGCTATTTCATTGGTCAGATGCAATAGAACTTTTTAATTCTGTTCAACCTAGGATAGAACCTTGTAGTTATGAAAGTAAACCTTGAATACGCGATAGCATTTTGTAACATTTAAAAATACACAAAAATTACTTGAGAAAAGGTTTCATCTCAAACCAGGATATAGTCTAGTTATGATGCTGAGCAACAAGAAACCATTTTTCACAAAAATGCGAGATAGAACCCTGTAATTCTCAACCCGCGATGTGTATTTCACAACGTTAAATGGAACACAAAAAATCTTCAATCGCAGAACAAAGGAGAGCAAAATGTAGTAAAGGTTTGACCAAGCGAGAATTGCCATTCTTTTTTTTTTCACTCACAACGAGCCTTATTTAAAATCGTTTGCTAAGTTGCTACATAGTGCATGCAGCACATCAATTTTGAAAAAAAATGTCGAAATTAAAAAAGATAACATCAGAAAATTAGGAAACGAACATTAACAACTGCGCATAGCACGGTGAGTAAAAATCAGAGTAAAGACAGGTGGTTGCGACCTCCTGCTTGCGCTAGGAGTTACTTAATTATTGGCTTTGATGGCCTGATGCTGATCTTGGTGGAGGAAAACAAACTAATAGTTTTCAAAGTTTGTATGCATGCACTTGGTATTTCAAACATTTATGATAAACTCAGGACTTTGATTTATATCATCAGTCATAAAATTTATTATGTATGACAAATCATTATGTAAAGAACCGATCGGAGTGCACCCATAGAGTATTCGACATAGGTCTCAAAAGTTTAGGCTTTCCGCGTCTAGCATCTACATGTAAGCAATATTTCATAAAACCTTCCAAACAGTCCTCAAATTACTTATAAGAGACCAAGAGGACAAGGAGAAGAAACGTTTCTAGAAGCCCTGAATGTACCATGTAATCTCATTACCGTCAACAGGGTCAAAACGCACGGCTCATGGAACCAAAACAAAACAGAAGCGATAACACCCCAGCAGGAGCAGCAAATCAGTAATTACTGTTAAATATAACACTTAATGCATAAAAGTGATTTTTATTCGCGATGATCTAATTTCACGAAAAAATCAGGAATGATTTCACATAATCGTTTCTCACGTGTGTATGAATAGTGCAAAGGTCTACAATAACCCGGAGTGACATCTCAGGACCTCTTCTCCCTCACCTTGCGAAGTTTTATGTGCTAGAAGGTCAGGTCTGCGCCAAAGACAAACTGGTAAATACAAACAATAGAAAAGCTGTCATATTTTACATGCACTATGGTTGCACACAGTATGGTCAGATTCACTCTGTTAGAGTCTGTTTACTGCCTTTTTGACACATTTGAATGGAACTTTTTTTTAGCGGGAAACGATTTTCGTGTGTCAAGTTCGTCATATAATTCGCGAAAATTAGATCGTCGCAAAAAAAAGGTATTTTTAACTGCAAAAACAATAGTTTAGGACCCTTCCTCCAAGGTGAGCTGAGGGGGGTAAGGCATAGGGTAGGGCAAGGAATTCCATGTTATATAATAATATGATATACACAAAGAGGATATTCATAGTCCTTCAATCTTGCTGTCACTCTCTGTGATCCATATGGATTTTACAAGGAATCCGTTAACTAAATAGTATTAATGAGAGATAAGCTTTCAGTACAGTTTTACGCTTTGTTTCTATTTTATAAAATTTAATTATACACACCAGCAAATCCTTCACATTCTGAGGGCTTTTGCATTTCTACATCATGATGAAATGACCCTTAATAATGTGTGCACTTAGTGAACTTCGGAAAATCAACACTGTGTACAGAAATGACCTCGTTCAAATTTACAAGCTTTGGCACATGAGCTGACAGCGGACCTTAGGATTAAAAATTTGCTTGGGCTTGACGGTGAAAACATTAATTTTTCCCAAGCCTCTCAAGGATTTTATTTTCCAACTACCTCCGTTTTTAGAATATGTCAAACTTTAAAGGACAGTAAAATCATAATCTGCCACGTTAATGTCTCCAGTGTGACCACTCAATGGCTTCCTTGCCAATTTCAAGTGAGCAAACTGGCGAAGGGAAACCTTTGGTTTAGCTCGTGATAGGATTATACATTACTTTTCAAATGCCATTGCGAAAAAGAAAAGCGTAGTTCTTCGGATTTGAGTAATGCTGATTGCTGAAGCGGGACTGTAATGTACAACTAACTGTGTGTTTTTGAGACTGCAGAGAGCAAGCACAATGACAGTTATTATATTGAGCCATCTATGTTCACTTTTCATGTGGTTTGAGTATCTACATACATTAGAATATGTCAAACTAGAATACACAATTTATACTGGTAAATGCGCAGGACTGTGCACGTTTTGTTTTCTTTTTTTTTGTTATCAACTGTATAAATATTCAGTCAGGCACTTCATTCATGCCAGTTAACCACTACATCTAATGGGAACAAGTGGGGAACTAATGACTTACTGTGGCATGAAAGCCCTACTTTATGCTCTGATATTTTTTTTTAATGGTGATGAGATGTTAGCCCCGTTCTTCATACTTGCAGAATGCAGATTTGTACTGTTCGAGTTTACTGTACCTAAACCCAATATAGGTAACACGCAATGACATTTTTTGAATGCAGAAACTTCACGGTAGTGCACTGTTTTTGTCGGCCTTATCAGTCATCACTCATCACCCTACTATGTATTTTTCTAGTATGATCTAGGTTTCCAAATTTCGCCACATAACAATTAGGCGATAATTAAATCATCATTTCGTCTTAACAGAATTTCTGTTAATGCGGACATGTGAAATAACTTTCAATTTGACATCATGCAACTCAGCCCTTTTTCTGTTTTGTTGTCACGTTTTATATGCCCTGCGCCCACGGGTGAAGTTCCTAGGAGTGGGTGCATATTCCAGTGACGCTTTATTTTGGGTTGATTCTTTATAATTCAGGCGTACCTATTTGGCCTGGGTATCAAAAACAAAGTCGCAGGATCCGGGTTTGGACCTGTTAGTAAAGGAGAGTGTTTTTACAAACCAACCAATTTAAAATCCGAGAACCTAAATTTATCAACAGAAGCTTGTGGAACGAAATCATTGGGGAATATTTGGCGCTAGGGTATGCATTCCGCCATTAAAAAGTTTTCCTTTTTTTTTTCAGAAGTAATATTCTTTTCCTTGTAAATTTCCTTTGGTCAACAAAACGTCCTTGTTTATTTTCTTTGTACAACTGATTTTACACGAAGTATACAATAATATCAGGAAATACCATCATGCATTGCAAACTTTGCACATCAGCTGTGGGAATTAAAAGTTAAGGGCAGAGGGTCAGGTAACGGGAATCCAAAAAGGTTGTGGTAAATGAGAGATAAGGAAAGGAACACTGGCTGACCAGCAAGGAGTTTCCTGCAATAAAGAGAAAAAAATCAGAAACCTTCTTACGCAGAAAGTAAGAATCTTAGGCCTGATCAGGATACAGTCAAACGTGACAAAAGTCCCACATCTATAGTCTCTGTGATTGTTTATAGCGCGTATGTGTTTGACTTTGAGTGGTTTTATGTGACCAGCAGAGCGCCATGCAAAGAGACTGAAGTGTTTTCTTTGTCTGAATTTCAGTTCACTTCTTGAAAAACTTACACAGCTAACTTATGTAAACGTCACAGACTGGAACAGAATTAAAACAAGGCGAGTAGAAAGAGTGAATGTCTTCTATCCTGGAGACCTCAGCAGCTACTAGCGCCATCTGCTCTCTGCTCACGAGAGAGAGAGAAAGAAAGAGAGAGAGAGAGAAAGAAAGAAAGAGAGAGNGAGAGAGAGAGAGAGAGAGAGAGAGAGAGAGAGAGAGAGGGAAGAGAGAGATCTTATTAACGTAAAGACCCCAGAGTTTCAGGTTTCAGCATGGGANAGAGAGAGAGAGAGAGAGAGAGAGAGAGAGAGAGAGAGAGAGAGAGAGAGATCTTATTAACGTAAAGACCCCAGAGTTTCAGGTTTCAGCATGGGATATTAAAATATTCCAAGAGCGGGAAGGACGCTGACAACCTAGGGAACACCGGGTCTTCACCAATGACAGGAATCAATATTCCTTGATAAGACGTTGAGACAAAAGTAATCCTAGTGCGAGGTATCACTGGGTTTAACGTATTTTACAAATGGATATGGATGTCAAAGACACGGTGGCCAAAATAATACTTAAAAAAAAGAGTATAGAAAAGAATAGGAGAGAAATGACTCTTATTAGTGACAATGAATGAACTACTCAGTGGACAATGACAAATGAGTAGAGACAGGAAAAGTATAGCGGCGTTTTGTCAATGTAAGGCAGACATGCATAGTTATGTTCAGGTCAAATGAGCATGAAAATAGGACATTGTGATGAAATTTAGTGAGCGCGAAAAAAATCGTTAAAATCAACGAAAGCAGCAAGGTATAGTAGTTCTGTCACTAGAATGTAGCCGAGTTTTAAAAAAATTAACTATTAGTTGTTTGTGAATCTCATAACATGTTTAAGCGAGTTATCAGTTAAAAACAAGTATGACGGTTATAATAATATAAGCTCTTCTTGTTTTCCTTTCTTGTCAACACTTAGCATTGTTTAAGCAGCCCCTCTTTCTGGGATTTCCCCCTCCCATTTCCTCTCAAATACGCTTTTCTTAGTTGTAGTAATAAGCAGCCAAAATCCTAGGCTCCTGTAGTGAAATTGTTTATTGTACTCATTATTTTAGATTCTTTGAAGCTTTTTTAACTGTTTGACTATTCTCAGAGACAGAAACGTACATTGCTGTTCTCAAGGAAGCGGAAAGCAATTCAAAGGAAAGAAGAAAAAAATGCGCTCTTTTCAAGACCCTCTAACATGAATATCGAATGAGCTGACACATCCCGTAATCTGCCATGATACCCCACTGTTTTCCTTCCCCC
>JAWQUT010000036.1:2581247-2592207 GCA_033807755.1 Ellobium chinense | reverse complement strand
CCCCAGCATATCCACTGCCGCGCCGACGCCCACCGCTTCTGCTCACCCGCTGTGGTGTGTTACGACCATGGCATTGTCCGTTTGACTAGAGCTAGACGTATAGAGAGTGCTTGCGATGAGCTGTATTATACATTATCGTAAACGAACTTACCACTGGGTGCACATCTAATGTAAGTGGAGGTCCAAGTATTTTTGTTTTAAAATAAATAGGCACGGAAAATTTGTCCTAACTTTTGTTTCATTTCTCAGATTTCGTCGACATTTTGCGCAAAATGGTAACTGGGAAAAAAAATTCAGGGCTTGAATACTACGGCAACATGGATTTTAGCCAGCTGCGAGGAGGCTGACAATGATAGCTTGATTGTTTGACTGGTTGATAGAATAATTGATTAATTGATTTTTTATTGATCGATTGACTGACTGATTGATCGAGCGATTGGTAGACATTTTGCGTAAATTATTGCTCGATTGACTAATTGTTTGTTTGATCGATCTATGAATAATTCTAATGTCACCCGATCGATCAATCAATCAATCAATCAATCAATCAATCAATCAATCAATCAATCAATCAATCAATAGGATCAATCGATTGATCAAATCAATCGATCGATTAAAAAATGAAGCGGTCAAAATCATTCAATTTATCAAAATAGATCAATGGATCCAAATCTATTAAAATTTGATCGATTGTTTTCAAAAGCTCGATCGATGATTAAAATCAATCGTCGGTAAAAATGGATCAACCAAAATCGATAGGCCAATCGATCGATCCATCTGGGTATCGCTCAATCAATTATCGTTTATTATTCAGTAAATCTACCAATGGAGTAATCAATTAATCAACTAACCAAACAATCAATCCAAAAAATAGATCAATCAATTACACAATGAATGTGAATCAATCCATAGAAAGATGGATCGATCAGTCAGTCTGTCATTTGATCAGTCAGTCAGTCAGTCAATCAATCGATCGATCAAACAAACAGTTGATGTATCGATCGTTCAATCAATCATTCAAGCACTTAGTCCATTAATCAGTCAGTCAGACTGATCTGGCAACAACCAACCAACCAACCAACCAACCAACCAACCAACCAACCAACCAACCAACCAACCACACCTCTGCATTCCTTCATGGGTGATGCGTCTTTTGAAAAGATGTAGAATAGTATCAGAGGATAATGAAGATCGGCACGAAGAAAGAAGTAGCGATAGTGCTCCTATTATCCTAACTTTTCTTGAAAAAGGAGCAGCCTAAGAAGCTCTGGCAATCAGGCTGGACCTGCCCCTGAAAAAGGTTTGCAGTATACTTGATGTGAAAAGGACTTTTTTCTCTCCGGATGGACAAATTAACGCAGCGAAAAGAGACCTGTGAAGAAAAAAAAACATAGAAGAACAAAAACTGGACAATTTCGAAAGAGAAATGATGAACGAAACATAACTGTCAGATTGTATAAGAATATAAAGCTGGTGAGTCCTAGAAATCTTTTGATTATAAGTCAGAAAGACTACCAACTGCGAAAATTTTCTGTGGAAGTTCGGGCGTGGTTTAGAGTTTACCTAAGATCGATTGACCGAAAATAATAATTTGTGATCAGGGCCCGTCCAGCTGTTTACTGAATACCACATCGCAAAGTTTGAAAGTGGTTTGTTGTCCAAAGAAGCCGGGTATTGTTGATGTGAACGGTTTGCATAGCTGGGCCTATGGACTTCAAAAGCGATTCTAATAGACAGAGTGAATACTGCAGGTTACAAAAGGGGAATTTGCATTTTCAGCACATTCCGAAGTGAGTCGTGATCCATGTTATGGAGGACAATGAATTCTTTCCGATGGCACCTATTCTCTAGAAACGGCGACGGAAAAGCACAATGTTCTAACCACTAATGACCTTATGTCATTTTAAATTTGTTTCCTTTGTTCCGCTGGAATTTGGCGTGTCAAATAAATTGTTGGTAGATCTATATGCTTCTTTGCAGAGGCATTTATAATCAAACTGGACGAGGGTGGGACATAGTCTTAGGTCTTAACTGCTGACCAGCCGTCCAACCACTAGACATTATAAGACGCAAGTGCCGCCAGAAATATACGACTTAGCACCGGCCAAAGAATCATTGATCTCCAACCTACGGTGCCAGCATGGGTTTTATGGACGCCTGTGACAATATATGTATTCAGAAAGTCATGTTGGAGGCCAGTGCATTCATGAAATTAACGCTGAAATATTTGTGGACTAGTCAGTTCCTTGTCCTATGTCGTCTCAAAATCCAACGATCCTCATGGACAATAATTCCTACTACTCTGAGAAACATTTCGACTTCAAGGTCCCAGCATTATCTACCATCATCTAGTATAAATGCTGGTGTGAAAATTTGCTTTAGGAAAAATATTGTGCGAGTGATTTAAAAAAAAGGTGAAATGCGTGCTTTAGTGAATGATTTATAATAATGTATATCATTATGCATGCTCTATGATACTGACTGCGTCATTTGAGAACACGGCCAAGTTATCCCTAGGCCTCCCTCCTACAAGTCTGACCTTAATCCTGTAGAACTTAGCTTGGCCCATCTGAGGAATGAAGCTACCAGTTCCAACATAGATTGAAACTTTTAACATATTATTATACTAAAGTTCACATCACTCGATAATGCGATAATGCAATCAGTCATGTCAGAAAGGTTGACCACATAGATGCTTCCTTTATTAAATCATATACGGTTTAACATCCCATTTGAAACAGTCATTGAGTTTATTCGTATCACGAAATGTTTGCTTCTACAAAATCCTCAAGAATCTGTAAACTAGATTCGCATAAAAGCAAATCCAAATATTTCGGATAAACGCCATGATCTTTTTTTAGATACTGATAGATGGTGTATACCCACTATACAAAACTCACGTCACTCGCACATGTTTGGCCAGTTACTTACAGCAGTACGTGCCCATCCTTGAATTTTGCATCATTTACACAACTCAAAATTTTGTATAACGAATATGCCAACAACATTTTTGTGCACAACAACAAGTAGACGTCCTCTAACACTTCATTTGGAGGCACACATAAAGTGCAATCACATGCCTCGACAATACAACCCAGAGGTCAGGAAACTTGCCCTCAGGGCACTTACATACCGTGAACAGGAAAACTCTTCACGTTTTGAACTCGCCCATGCTCACAAATTTTCATTTTCGGTTAATCGGTCTTGTGATTCGTCAGTTATTTGTTAAAACCTACGCAGTATACCATCTCACTTGAAACATATACTGCATGTTTGCGTCGACGGAAGCTTCGTGTCCGCACGTCACACTCCTTGAAACTGTAATTAATAACCTACGGTTAACCTTTTAGTTGTTTTCGAGTGTCTTTTTTTAAAATAAGTTTAAGAAGAAAAAATTATTGCCAGCTTACTTACTTACTTTTCTATGTAGTAGGCACATTTAATTTATTGATTGTATTACATTCACATACAGTCTGAGCCCCCCAAAAAACATCTCATTGTGAACTGCTATAATTATTCAAAATTATTTGTGTTGCAATTACATCATCAGATGCGCATGAAAAAAATGTATATGCCCTCGACTGTAAGGACTGAGGCCGAGTGTCGAAAGACTTACCGGTACTTTCGTATAATACGCAGGGGCGAAGGCTGACTTTCTCAACAGGGTAATCATAGTTGAACATGATGTCATTTATAGTCACGTATGCGGTATTAGTCGAAAATGCTATTATACCCGTTCGTAGAGTCACATTCGATGTATGATACTGTAACACAGTGTATGGACTTCAAAAATCCGTAGGCATCCTTACAATTCCTGAAAAGCTACAACAAAAGTTTGAGTAGTTAGAAACAAGTTGGCTGAAAAGGCACAAAAAAGTACAGATTAATTACAGGGCCACGATCGCACAAAAATACATGTATATTATCACTCACCAAGGTGTAATGGCTCCAAAATTGTAGAATTTAGGTCAAGTTAGGCTAGGTCTAGCAGGCATTTCTAAACATTGGGAACACGACCTTGCAGGAAGAACCCATCCAGACAATAGGGGAGTAACAATCTGTCAAGCTTTAAAAACAATGACCTTTGGTTGCCTCGGTAGCAGACTGGCTACCATCTCTGAACAAACCGCTCTATACTCAGCGATCCCCTCCTCCACCCCCGTTTCCACCTCAAGCCAAATAAATATCCAGGACTAAAACAAGAAGAAACTATTGTGCGTCCCAAATTAAATGGAACGGGTTTTGTGCGATTTGTTCTGAAACGGCCCAACAGAAATTATTCAAACTTTGGCAAAGTGTCTCTCTCCGTTTCTCTTGACTGGAATAGACTATATTTTTTATCTTAGAATTGGTCCACAAACGGAAAAGTTTGCTTCTTTACGCTATATAAATTTTGAACTTTGTCACTTTACGCAATAACTAGGGTGTTTACGGTTTGACGTCATTGTTTTTCACGCAAAGGAGAGATGCATTAGCTTTCAGGTAATTGCATCATTATTTACAAAAAGTCGACGGGGAGATTAACTCGCTTTTTATACAGTATGACATACATGTTTGCTCTGTTTTGTTTTGCTACAAACAGCTCTGAGACTCATGGTGTGTCCCGGAGGTAACATAAAGTCCTAAACGTTCGTTTTATCGAGTAGGCCTGTTCAACTCCTATATTCACGCTGCTGAGATTGCACAATTAAGGTGACGCCACTGCTTAATTAATAAACATGACGTAATGAAGAGATTCAGGGGTACACTACTCTTTCCTAGAGGTTTTTGTGCAGATAGTGCGCAACTTATCAATATCACTTCAAGTGCATAGGTACTTCTATGCAGAATTACATGACAAAAATGCTGTGTGATTCATTATTGTTACATGTATTTTGGTTGCAAATTTGTCACAGAAACTTTCGTTCACAATCCCAGTGACGAACTTTATGATAAAGAAGAACAAAATTTGATTGTAGCAGGACGTTCAAGTTTTTTGACGTCTTCAGAGCACATGGCTGATAATGCGCACTGTTGTTAAATAACAGGACTTCCATACACTGAAACAAATCTGCTTTTTTTTTTTTTTTGAAACTTTCTTACTGTTGATACATATAAAACGTCTCACTTCAATTAAGTGAACATAAACACTTGCAACAAAGCAAGCATTTGTTTCTTGTGACCGGCAAATCTTCGCCTGGTGACAAACGTCAAAGTTCACCCAATCGAAACAACCGGATAAAGGACTGTTGCAAAACAAACGTAAATAAATAACAATACGTAAGTCAAATACAAAGATGGAAAGTTACGGGTTGAAATTATTGTTAATCGATGTATCAAACTGAAGTTTCACATACTACAAAAACACAGCTAGTCATTCTCGTCAGACGAGGATGATGATGAGGTGGATTCATCAAAATCTGACATAACTGATCTGGTTGCTGTCCTACGTAACGAAAGGGCTAATCGATGTAATCTGTGCTAATAACAACTGAATCACATGATGTATGCTTGTTTTGGTGCGTGGCGTTCACATGATTTGTCAGTGCGGAAAAAAACAAATTAAAGCACTTTCTTAACCATTGTACGTACATTTTAGCACTGCTGCTAGCGTTGTAAAGAAATATAATACAAATCTTTCAAATATGAAAGCCCAGTTTCTGTGCACATATTTATGGGAGTGGCTTCGTTCACAGCTTGCCATGATTGCATTGCTAATAGTAGGCAACAAAAGATATTCGGAAATTAATCACATATTACTATCTATATGTTTCTTCAATATCGATGCACACTTTCTCAGCGATTTCCGCCACTCTTTTATGAGGGGTGTTGCATTTATTTGAAGTCAAACGTTTGCAGTTATGTAGAGCTGACATTGGTATCAAATTGTAGGCACTCTAATCTTTGCGTAAAGTGGCCTATTTCAAACTTTATATAGCGTAAAGAAGCGAACGTTTTCCGTTTGTGGACCAATTCTAAGAAAAAAATATGTTCCAGTTAAGACAAACGGAGAGAGACTCTTTGCCAAAGTTTGAATAATTTCTGTCCGGC
Source organism: Ellobium chinense (assembly GCA_033807755.1). Taxonomy (NCBI): domain Eukaryota; kingdom Metazoa; phylum Mollusca; class Gastropoda; order Ellobiida; family Ellobiidae; genus Ellobium; species Ellobium chinense. The sequence goes on along the minus strand of JAWQUT010000036.1, from coordinate 2,586,177 downwards.
AGTTTCGGAGCAAATCTCAAAAAACCTGTTCCATTTATTTTGGGACGCACTATAAATGTATAATTTTATTGAAAACGTAATTTTCAGGCCCAGTCTACTCTACACCACGAAGCTTAGCCCACCTTTTTGCAAATGGGCGGACCTATGTGGATGGTGCCATCGTCAAACGTTGCCGGTTTTGAGAACAGGGGGCCAACTCAATTACTTTTCCAAGCCATTTTGTCATTCATGTTATATCCCAAGAAGAATTCATGTTTATTTAATACGTTTGTTTGCATGTTTCATAATGGCAGAAACCTCTCTTCATAAAAAAATAAATCTACCCCAAGGTGCTTTCCCCAACAAAGATTTTGGGAACCAGCTACATTGCACTATAAAATAGGCAATCTGGCAACACCAACACTGGGCTTGTGAATGAAGGTGTGTGTGTGGCGAGACTGTTCATGTGGTTTTCTGTAAAAGTGTGGATTCATTTCTATACTGAGCGAAAAATAAAAGTGGTCATAAACTTGTGACTGAAGGCATGTCACTAACCCGTCAGCAACAGTGTTAATTATTGTCGAATAAAGAGGCCCTAATTAGAATCTCACTAAATGCTAAAGAATAGTGTCTCGTTTTACCAATGTGTTATTTCTGTTACGCATTACATTAAACTGCAATAAGTGAAAGTACTACAAATCAAGCGGAGACCTTGATTAGCAGCACTCTTGACCAGCCGGTGAAATCTCCTTGCTTTCGTTGAGGCTTTTTTTTTTTTTTTTGTGAGGCCACTCCACTGTAGGGGTGTCCAGGTTCTTCTTTATCCCTTTAATCAGTGAATAGAGCGGAGAAAACTTAGGGGTATCAGGTTTTGAACTTGGATCAAAGTAAGAATGGGCCTGACAAGCGCAAATAAATAGGATTCGGTGGTGTTCTTGTTAACTTGCCACGAAGGCCAAGGATGATCAGCGTCATTTTCGGCTGGTAATCAGTGATTATTTGATTATATGGACCCTTCGCCCCCGATAAAACGTAATACATAGTAATCAACAAAGCATGAAAATTTTTGCTTAAATGATATTGGAGCTATTCAGTTTTCGCACTGGGCGGAATACAATGAAAATAAGAGGACCACAATTTTAACCTCGGACATTCAACTTTTTAGTTTTAGCATAAAACGTGTTTGCTACTTAACCGATTTATTGAGCTTCGTTCAGTTAACAGTGCAATCTCAACAGACAAAAATAGTGGACAAATCTATTCTGTCTGCATGCACATGAATAACGATTTCAGGGATAGTGTGATCGTGAATGTATGATTATTTGTAATTACCGGTACATGATTATTTGATGGACATCTGTGGGGGACAGAGAGCAGACTGACAAGTAGTCGATTCGACATCGCGTGAGAATGGGGTGGTGTGTTCAGAATGTGATTCCAGACCACATTAAAGGGAATAACACTTGATGGACAATGATAAATCACGTTATAGTAGGGAAGCTGGACCTCTGATTTTGATAACAACATTGCAGAAGAATGCGTATGCTTTTGATTTTTCCTTTTTTCAACAGAGGCTTAAACTTTGACGTCATGAACTCACCAAAGTGCCCCCACACCCCCCCCCCCNCACCCCCCCCCCACCCAACTCCCTTATCCAAAAAAAACCTCCAAAAAACTCCATGTAGACATCCTTCTATCCGACTAATCGAGATAAAAGTAGGACAAAACTTTAGGTTTAGCTGTCAGATATGATTTGTTAATGTTGGCAGTGTGTACGCGAAAGGATTGTGACAAGCCTAGGAGGATGCGCGTATGAGAGGGTGAGTAAGTCTAAGTGGAAATTTTGATCTAGAATCGTTGGCACTATTTTCCACCAAAGAGATCATCAAGGCCAAGAAACGCTAATTGAAGGTATAAAGATATTATTATAAGGTTTCTCTCAAGGCTTCTGAGAATTCTGGACCCGAAAAGCTCAACCCAGCAACTATAGTGCGTTTATAAAAAGATGAAAAAACGTTTTTGAAAAGTATCTTTATTCTTACTGAATAGATTATTTCCAAATAAATTTTGCAAATACTAAAAAATATGTTTTTCACATCGTCTCTGATCCTGAAAAATATTTTTATTCACATCGTCTCTGTGTAAAAGTTTTCCACCAAAATGTTATAAAATAAACGATATCAGGAAAGTTTCTCTGACTGTATGAAACTTCAAAATATAAACAGTGGAGAAAACGTATTGGTAGAGACTGCTGGCAATGAATACAACTAAAGTATTCAAGAACCGTTTTTTGAGGCATTTACAATGCAACGAAAATGCAAGGACGATAATAGGGTAGAGAGTGAATATCGAAAGGTAGTCCAGTGGTGAACATCATTTTGACATTAAGTACCAGTAGAATGGCGTTCGACAACGCTGACAGCTGTCAAGGCAAGTCGGTCATTTAAACGCAGTATGCTGTGATGTTTGTCAAAAATACTTCAAGCCAAAAGAGTTGGGTCCGCTATTCAGTTTGCAAGAGAAGAATAAACTTCAGACCACTTCCGATGAAAGTACACTGACCCATCCATCTCGTACGTCTAAATATAGAGCAACAAGCCCTCAAAGTCAAACAAATAGATTTTTTTTATGCAGTAGACGGCACCTGACCCTGCAGCTGTATTCATTAGAAAGTCGAGATTCTTATCAATATTTGGGAAAGAATTCCGCATGCAACTCATAGCCAGATTTTACCAAAAACACTTACACACGCAAAATATATTTCACGAGGTTTGATGTCAAAGTCAGTACTTACTATAACTCAACTAAAAAGTTGATTGGTTCAAAATCTTTGTAATTGATCCAATAGACGTTATCCGGAAATCCGATTGCGGGAGGTAACTCCTGAAAGTTAACACTTAAAGGAGTTATGTCCCCTTTCGAGTACCCACTCGACAATACCCCGAGTTGTACACAATGTGAGGAAAGCGTGTTGCAGAATGGGTACCCAGCGCATAGACAGACTGGTGAACGTGACATACGGACCTGTTTATATAATTTTATACGCCATTAACTTATTAACCGCTCGGCCTATTCGCATAACTTTTAGCATCAATTGCAAGCTCAATCGTTTCCACTTGGTTTCATATCAGTAACAGTACATTCCAATACGTAAAACATTGTAGGCCTACAGCTCGATGCATAAACTTAATCACATTATACATCAAAATTAGGCCCAACGTCTTGTGCAGAGTGCAGATCTGTAAAGATATTTAATATACGTGAGAAATTTGAAAAATAAACTTGTATCGAAGGCCAAAAAGGGTGTAAGTCTAGGCCTAGTCTAGCACAAATAGTCGTTCGATGCATGTGCTTTTTTTTTTTTTTTGGTGTGGGAAGGGGAAAGGTGGAGGCACAATGGGCACAGAGGCATGAAGAAATATGGAAAATATAGAACTTTATAATAACCCTTTCCACAAAGACACTTTTTTTCTCTTATTCAATGTGAATGAAATCATAAATAACGGTTGCGGCGTGTCTGTTGTGTTGGGAGGAACACCCAGTAAACATTCTGACACACCATAAAATGTTTAATCACAGATTAAGAGTTATCGTAATCTGTTGAAATGCCTATTCTTTAAACAAAAAATATTAAATCATTATACACCATCCTTTATACATCACTGAAACCTGGAAATGGCAACATTCTGACACCGATAAAATTTTTAATCACAGATTAAGAGTTATCGTTAACTCTTGAAATGTCTAATCCTAGAAATAAAAATTTAAATCATAACACACCGTACTTTACAACAAAATCTGTGAAAGTTGGAAATGACAACATTCTGACACACCGATAAAATTTTTAATCACCGATTAAGAGTTATCGTAACCTCTTGAAATGCCTAATCCTAGAAATAAAAATTTAAATCATGACACACCGTACTTTACAAAATCTGTGAAAGTTGGAAATGACAACATTCGAACACACTGATAAAATGTTATCAAACAGATTAGGAGTTATCGTAAACTGTTGAAATGACTCGACTATTCTGAAAAAAAAAAAAGGAATTTGAATCATTACACACCGTACTTTACAAATAACTGAAACTTGTAAATTGCAACATTCTGACACACCGATAACATTTTTAATCACAGATTAAGAGTTATCGTTAACTCTTGAAAAAAACTCTTAAATCCATAGAAAGCAAAATCTAAATCATGACACACCGTACTTTGCCTATTCTTTGAAAGTTGGACATAGCAACATTCTGACACATCGATAAAATGTTATCACACAGATTTAGAGTTATTGTAAACTGTTGAAACGCCGAATCATTGAACAAAAATTTTAACTCGTGACAAAAGTGTCCAGGTCTAGACCTACCTGATATCTTTCATATAGTCTATATAAAGTCCTATATTTCAGAAATTCTACGTGTAATTTTCACCATACTAAAAATGAACGTGTTTTCTGAGTCTAGCCTAGACACTAGTCCTTTCATCGTCGTCTATCACGCGCACAGAGAACTCTTTTTAGATCGCGATTTTAAGCATCAAACTTGTTCGATGTTATCACTGAAAGACCAGGAACATAAAAAATATTCAGATTGATGCAGTCTAATCATACATACCAGTTCTGAGGGTCACAAAACACAATGACAACATTCAGCAGAAAACAAACAAAACCCAAAACTCAGGGACGATGAAGATGGAAATGAGAATGTATTTAAGTTTCGAAACAGGGATTTTGGTCAGCTGGGACTGTGAGTGTGATTACACCGGACCTTTCATACGAATTTCACGTCAAAAACCAAACTATTTTCTCTTAGTACAATGAAAACAGATGCGGTATACTATACATTGTTGTTAAGAGCAGTACAGGATGTCTATCCCGGTGTACCGTGATCAAATTACCCCCCTCAATTATTACCCCCCGGTAATCTGATACCGGTATCAGATTACCGGGGGG
>JAWQUT010000036.1:2563001-2574822 GCA_033807755.1 Ellobium chinense | reverse complement strand
GGGATTTATGTAGGTGAGTTAATGTTAAGAGGCAACAATAAAATAATTAGAAGAGTGAACGGGATCCTGACCTTTTTCTCAGAAGTTACTGGCCTGAGGTAAAGGGGAGATCAGAGAACAAGACAGTTACTGAAAGATATAAATCAGGCTACCTGCAACTCGTCTCAAATGTTTATTGCAAATCATCCATCGTCACTACTCTACTGGATATGCTGCAGCAATAGACGAGGTGAGTCTGAGGGAGGACGCACTGTCTCATGATATGCTGTGCACGCAGACAGAGTTTCTTCCCTTAGAACAGTCGCCACTTCAGTACGCTTTGTAAACCAGCATGTTGCCATCTTCATCAAAAAGTTCTGCTGTAGGTTTTGCTCTGAAGTTATAGTCAGTTCTGGTCTACATCATTTCTGTGCTGCGTGTAGAGTCACTGGAATGCCCGTCTATCTATTCAAAGCGTCATCAGTCTTGATATGGAGGTAGTGATGACGAGTCAAGGGAGGACACACTGTCTCATGACCATGAAATAACATGGAGACAGAGTGACGTCCCCTGACTCATTCACCATGGTAGACCATCCTGCAACGGTGGTTTGTGGTAAGGAGTGCCATAATCCTGGTGATGATATTACATTATGGTTAATCGTGACTTGACATTGATTTGACAGGTCATTATAAATAATTGTATGATAAAGATATTAATAATGATGACAAGTACTGTAACTTGTAAGATGGAGCTCTGGTTTCTGGAGAAAGTTGTTTATGATAACTTCATGTCTGATTCCAATACAAATGGCGCCGTTTAGTGCTTTGAGATGGCATAACATTTACTGAAGATTTTAATGATGAGCCCCTTGGAATAAATATTACTATTAGATAATGTAGATCTGTACATAATAATAGTGAGATGATAATAGTGCTCATGCTTTCGACCTGTTTGTGTCAGATAGAGATGATAATAAGGATACATAAGATATTGCTGCTTGAAATGATGGTGATAGCTGTTTAGCTGTGATGTGGGTGACGTGATACTGGTTGAAAGATGATTGTAGCATTTCATAAAATTTGATGAAAATTAATGCATTGAATGCATTGTTAATGCAGCTGGGTCACCAACTGAGGACCTGGTCCGTGCAAATGTTCAAGGGGATCATGAGGATTATTAGGTAACAATCTACCACAAACAATTTATCAATTAATTAACAGCGTTCGCGGCTGTGCATTTTCTCAGAAGTTACTGCTCTGAGGTAAAGGGGAGATCAGAGAACAAAGACAGTTACTGAAAGATATAAATCATGCTACCTGCAACTCGTCTCAACTGTTTATTGCAAATCATTCACCGCCACTACTCTACTTTCGTTAGATAAAAAACAAACAAAAAACCGAAATGTCATTTCTTAAGTATTTTCAAAAATACGAGTGAGTGATCAAGCTTCCCAGCAGAGCATCACAGTTTTCGCAAAAAGTGAGAAGTGAGTTTCGAGAGCCCCTCATGATAGTTTTCCTGTGTGCGTATGAGTGCAAAAGTAAGCCGGAGCGACGGTGCAAGACTGCCAAATTTCCAACCCTATTCCCCACTGATATAATAGTTATGTTATAACGGACAGTGTCCAAAAAATGAGGAGCAGCAACTAGAAAAAAACAACGCATTTATACTTCCCTTAAATTATTTACTATTAGTAAGCGCTTTGAAAATTGTGACCGGAACCTTGTTTCGCAGGAAGACATTTTCGCGACTCGAGCTCAACTCGCTAAATTTGCAAAAAAATTAATATTTTCGCTAAAACAACACTGCTGAACTCTCATGTCATGTATTTCTAATACATCGGAGACAAAGCAGAACTAGTTCTATGACTTGAAAGGGTCTGGTTATTATACAGTTTATCTGACAACGACTGTACTACAGAAGTGGGAAGTAAGGCTTAGGCCTAAACATCTCTTGAGCCCCTTTTCCATCTGTCGAATATTCAAATCCCAGTAATCCTTGCTCCACTGTCCTTGCTCACCAGGAGGTGGTAGAAGGAGTATAGAAGCTGGCTATTCTTTACACATTATCTTGCAGATGTGAAAAGTAAAGCCCCTTCAACATGCACAATCTCTACAATATGTAGGTTGCCTTCAAATTTGGTACTCGTTCCTCTTTATCACTTAAGAGTTGATTTGTTTTCCTCCCGTTGACATTATTCCGGCTGCTATTTTTTTTTTCACCTGGAAAAAAAGTTGCCTTTTGTGTCAGTTGATTTTTCCCAACCAATAAAATCTTTCCTCTGCTCTCCTTTCAGAGTTTGAGGATACGGAGATCGCAGTCAATGACTCTTCTTCTGAACTGCCATCATTTTCATAGGGATGCGACAGAGAAATAAATGGATGAAGAAAAAAACTCACCCACTAGTAGTTTTTTTGTGTTAAATGAGTGTCCCGTGCAAGCAGGAATTTGACACACACAAGGCAGATCTACGTTTCTCCAATGTAGACCATGCTTTGCCACCTTCTTGATTTTCAGTCAATCTTCTTTGCTATACCTCGATTTCTTCTTTCTTTTCTCTCGTTAATTCTATACCCATCAGGAATTTTTTTTAGCCCCTACATTAACATAACAGCTTCCTGATCTTCTTACTCCCTCTCCCCTACCTCCTCCCCCCTCCTCCACCTCTCGTTCCCCGCTCAGAATGTGAGGATGCGGGGATGGTAGCCAACGATTCTCTCTCTGAACCGCCACCAGTTCTATAGGGAAGAGATAGAGAGACAGAAGGAAGAAGATGACAGCCGCCTGCCCCATCATACCCGCTCTTCTGTCGCCTCCCACCTTTCCCTACGGCCCAGTTTCCCAGCCCTATGTTTTTCTGAAATCATATATTCACACTTTGTTAGTTCAGTCTCGTTTCTCCTAGTTTGCTTCGCTCATCCATCCAGTGGTCTGTGCGCCTGCCAGATAGAGACATCACCATGTCCAGCTGTCCCCTTAGGCTTCGTGTGACAGATGACAGAGAGCTGAAAGTGCGATGAGGCGAATGTTGAAAGTTAGAGCATAAAGAGCACCCCTGTAAACTCCTGACTGATCTAGTCAAAAGGAGCTCTCTTGTCGAAGCCTTACATATCACAAAGAAATATCAAGTGGAAATGCAATACTTCAGAAACATAGGATCCAGCAATGGGCAAAGACCACAGGATGTAGAAGATGATTTTTGTTTTGTTTTGTCTTGTTGGATACAATTTAAATTTACTTTGTCTTTTTAAATTTCTTTTGTCATTCCGTAACATACATGTAGATCAGTAATTACAGAATTCCATTGATTTCACCCTTAAATATGGTAATATCTCTGTCTAGCAGGCGCAGGATGAATGGGTTAAGCGGACTAGGATTACGATTATACATACGGTAACTAGAAAGAAGTGCCGAAACAGGTACAGTTTTATGGGTCTAAAAATAATGCTTACACAAGTACTGTTTAGACACATACAGTTATACCCATCTACATAGACAGGTACATTAATTCTAAAGAAGGTGGAAACAAAGGGAAAGTGAATTATAATGAATTTACCCGCTGGTAATCACTAGATTAGTAATTTTAGATAGAGATATGTAGAAAATCAGTGCAGAATGAAGTGCAGCACCCACTGCAAACTGTGGGTACTGAAAGTCACACTCTGACTGCTGAAGCTTGCATAAAACAGTAAGAACAAAAGGTATTTTGGCACAGTGTTGAAAAATGTACTGGCGTCAGAATGATGAGATCGACCAATACATATTTTTATTTTTGTTTTTTGGATGCTGACTTTCTTTTCACTATCTATCTATCTATCTATCTATCTATCTATCTATCTATCTGTCTATCTGTCTATCTGTCTGTCTGTCTGTCTGTCTGTCTGTCTGTCTGTCTGTCTGTCTATCTATCTATCTATCTATCTATCTATCTATCTATCTATCTATCTATCTATCTATCTATCTATCTATCTATCTATCTATCTATCTATCTACACACACATACACACAAACACATTTATATTTCACATTGTAAAGAATATTACCCTCATGGGAAATGAAGGTTGATTTTATTTTTTATCATCATTTTTTTTTCTTTCGCATATAACCTAACACAGTTAACAACTGCAACAGCAGTGACAATAATGACATTGACCGGCTGCTAAAACCACACAGCTTAAAGCAAATGAATGTTCAGGATAGACTAACTTGGCTAGGTAAGATTCCTAGTAGGGCATCACACTGTCACACTATTGCATCGAACCACATGGCTAATCTGCCGTTGATCATGTAGCTACATCAGGCATGTTATACTTTGGTGAACAATTTTAATGACAGCCATATTGATGCAGCTTGGGCAAAATTTAGTTCACAACTTGAAGTGTCCTAATAATTTTGATAATTGCAGTAGTGGTCGACGAAGATTTTCCGGAACACGACATTAAAGCATTAACATGCCTTACGGCAAAACGTACGGGATTTCACTATTTAACCAGCCTGGCATTTGGCTTGCTGGCGACGACTTTTCCCATCATGTTCATAAGAGTCCAGGCCAGTGTTAACAATGCGTGGAAGCTGCGAGTTTCAGTGGTGCATCAAACACAGGAAAGGAGTCTATGCAGTGCCAGTGTCGCCACCATTATGACAAAAACAGCACGTGACCAACACATGCAATTTGATTGGCAGTGGCCTATTTCCAAATATCATTGTGTTGGACCCATTCTGCGAGGGGTGTTCAAAATTAAAGTACAATCATTTGTAAATGTAATAATATTACGATACAAATAAAACACTGTGCATATTTACTGGCATTACTCTGCTCTGCTGCATTTCCATAGAGTCGCCACCAAGAGTGATTCACTCGTCCCCTTGGTCCAGATCCCATTAAATACTCTCCTCGAACAATATGCCGTTAAGCGGCTATGCACACTTATACCTGTGCATCAACAGCGTCATGGGTTAAATCGCTTCCAGATAAATGTCGTTTATGAGACCCAACCCGACCTGAAGAAGCCAAGTCAATTCTATGCGGGGAGAGGCAATAAACTACCCACTCCTTCTCCTTCCCCCAACAAACTGTATCGCTGGAACCACTCTTTTGTCAAGCTAACCGTGTGTGGGGTGACCTTGTCATGAAGCTGGATGACATGCTTACTCCAAAGTGATGGCCACTGTGTTGATGGGATGCAAAAGGTGCACTTCTCGTGAGCATCAAACTGCTTGGTCAAACAGTTATCGCTGTCAGATACTGTGAAACACTGGAAAGGTTGAGGAAGCTGTTCATCGAAAAAGACAACGACGTCTACATAAGGGTGTCACCCACTCACGGCAAACTTGACAAAAGAATGGTTCGAGCAATACAGTTGGTAGGTTTCAACATACCTAGTCATAGTCATGACTTGGCTCATTCAGATTATCATCTCTTTGGGTCCCTCAAAGACAATTATCCGTGACGCATTTTCACTCTGATGATACGGTTCTTGCGGAGTGGCGACTATATGGAAATGTTGTAGAACGATGCCAGTAACCTACGCACAATGTTTTATTTGTATACATTATTATTGCATAGATAAATGTTTGTACTTTACTTTTCGGACACCTTTCGTACATAGCCCCCTTCGTACTTGCCTGAATCGCTGCACTGTACAAACATCAATTGTAGATGACGAGTTAGTCCCATGTGCAAATATTTGTTCACCAATAAGAGGGTTTTGCTGACCACAACCACTGATTTAAAACATAATAATATATGAGTTTCCAAACTGAAATTCTTAATTATTTGAAATTATGGTATCAAAAGATAGTGTTAATAATATTTTGCTTTAGAATTACTGATTGTTTTAGCTGCTGTTGTAAGAGGCGTTTTTTTTTCAAGCAGGTACTCTGACATCGAATTAATATTCTGCTTTCCACGTTCATAATAAGGTAGGACTGTCGGCCTTTGACTGTGATTAGAAGCGATTAATATCGTTACATTAACCGAGATCCTAGTAGGAGGAAGACCGTACGGACAACGACAAGCAGTATTAATAAGACAGCATAGTCTAAGAAATTTAAATCGTGAATGTCTTGATCAATGAAGATCAGCGTGCGGTTCCTTGGTACTGGTTTGTGGTTGTTGTCTCTGCCGCTGGTATGTGCTTCTAGTAATACCTGTATACCTATAAGGTGTTGTCGCAAATAAAACAATTGTTCCTAGAATATATAAATCAGCATCATTTAAGACAAAGGTCACAGCTAGGCAACTGAGGACTGAGTGGAGCCCCAAATTAGAAAGAAAGAAAACATTATTTACGTGTGACACTTAACCCCTTAGCACAAGGGACGGAGAAAATTGGATTGTCGCTAGATTTCTGTAGATACTTGGTCTTAAATTAGTGTTGCCTCTAAGAGTAATAGTTTTACAATTCTGGTATTACTGCAAATGTTAGTTACAATGACAAACAACGCTGAACTACGAACGTATTAATAGATATACTATTACTCACTAGCGCCGTGTCGCTTCACAGTAACACATCTAAAAGGCTGGAAACTTAGAGAAATATCCCGACGGAGCACGAGAGAGACCATTTCTCACCTGTCGCACAAACTCTGACCGTGAAACAAAAAGGAGATTGTAGAAAACACCCAGCCCAGCCCGGATTTGCTCGGCCTCGTCACGCTAAATGGATGCTGTCACACTTAATAGATCGCGCGCACTTACCTGCCGAGGAATGTTCATTACCTTTCCTCCTAGCTTTTTAAACGACCATGTTACGATTGCTAGTGGCCCTTTCTGGATGGAGGTGGCTGAAAAACAAGACTAGCATAGTCTAAAGTTATGTCAGTTCATCTGTCTGTCTGGCCGTCCGGCCATTGGTGTACACTAGCTGTCTATATGTCTATCTGACTGCCTGCCTGCGTGTCTGTCTGTCTGCCAGCCCATCTGTCTGTCTGTCTGTCTGTCTGTCTGTCTGTCTGTCTGTCTGTCTGTCTGTCTGTCCATGCGATCACTAACCGTGTCACATTGTTGGATGGGTGGAATAAACCTTCTGTAATAAACCACGCTTGATATTTAGCTATCACTGTATGATAATGAAGGTGTATACATTGTCATTAACGAAAAGTTAGTGAAAGTAGCTTGGCAGTATATGAATTTATAAAAAATTAATTATAGAAGACCTTACAGGTTAATGTGCAATTATATACCAATACACAGTATCATAATATGACAATCGCTAAGCCCTATCAAAAAGTACATCCCTGGATTCATTATACCTAAGCATGTGTAGTCCAAGTCTTGCTAGCTCAAAAGCTGTAAGGCATCGTAGTAAGCAGTTAATAGAACCTCTCTGTTTCTATCCTGAACTAGAAATTTGATTTCCCAGGAAGCGGGGATGATTGTTGCTAAACAGTCCAGTAAAACATTCCAGACTGAGCTTTAGAAATGTGGCTGGATGAAAGATTCGCGTATAATATTTTTTAAAAAGTAAATGTTGAAAATCCCAAAACAAACTTTAATAGTGAAACGTCAATTCCTGCCGTATGTGTCAGCATATTTTCAAAATAATGTTTCATTAGGCCTATCATATGTAGTATTTCTGTTACAGAAATTTTCTTATACAGACTTTCTAAAGTTTACGACGAACGATTCCGAAGAAAGAGACTTACGATACTACTATAGCTGTTCAATGACACAGTGTTGCAGTGCTGATACTGAGAGCAGCGATATCAAATTCCCATCCTATAACACGGACCCACACTGTTGAATCGAGTTTTGATGGCGTGACATTGACATTACCTGTGTAAACAGACGAGCTATGGTTGGTCTCTAGCAAACTGCGTGGGCCCTTAAATTCTGGAGTTTATTTACACCACACTTTTATGGACTTAGCTTTCATCTGGGCTAATATATTACCCGCCATAAACACGACACTAGTTAATTTAGGACCCATAAAGGCAGGCCACAGAAAGCCGCACTCTTGGTTATAACCGCCCAGCTAACATGTTTCAGGCACCTATTAATCCGCTAATATTATATAAAATCCCCCATTTAAAGGCTCTGGAAGCCAGAGCCTGGTTGCAGAAATATGTTTAAAAAATGTCTTTTTTTTAATTTTAAAGCTTCAGGCTTTTTGAGCATTATGATTGTAAAAGTAAAGTGTGTTAAGCCTATGTATTAGCCAGCAGTGAAATCCAGCCAAATGAAAAATTGGGGACCAAGTCAGAGGGAGAAGTTACTATTATTCAAAAAGATTTTTGAAAAATGTTGGGCGATAACTCCCCCCCCCCCCCCCCCCNACCCTCACTTTTTTTCCCCGTAAAAGATCGAGCAAAAGAAGTCCAAGGGAAATATATTCCCAAACCACAGCAGAATATTCTAGAATAGCATATTTTGTTTATAGCGCCGAAAGAAGAAAAAACAATAAGTCCAGTAACCTTAACCAGCAGCTAGTACCTGGCATGTATCCACTTGGATATGTTGGAGGGAATATACTTAGGCTATCCTGACTGTCTGTTACACTTTCCCTCCCCCAGTGGCCCTCCCCGCCCTACTTCTCTCTCCCCACACCCAATCTCCCCACCCAACCTGCATGATTTTTGTGTTGCAGACTGGCTTTACATGACACGCGCCTTTTTTTTTTTTTTTTTTNTTTTTTTTTTTTTTTTGGTTCTTTCTTTTCTTTCTCAAGATCGGGAAAAAAAATTACTTTATCCTTCATGGGAAAAAATATTCCCAAATGACAGTAGAATTTTCTAGAAGAGCACATTTTGTTTATAGCGCCAAAGGAAGAAAAAACGATAGGTCCAGTAACCTTAACCAGTGGCTATAGTTCGTTTCACAGAAAAAAAACAACAGAGTTTTGTGGCAATATTAAATTTGTTTCTTGACGGATTTAAAAAAAAAAAAAATGTGCATGTACGGTGACACTGAGTAGTCTTAACAGTGTAAATCGCTAGTCACTAGAGTATCCCTTGTTGCGAGAGCCACGCGACGCCACTGTGTATAATCACCATTCTTTACTGTAAAACTGTAAACTATCCACACACGTTAATGTTCTAACAGAGACAAAGAGAAAAGAACGGTTGAAACTGTACTGACCAACCTGGGAAAGTAATCGCTATTAAGACTACTTGCAAACCTACGACTACATACAAAATTTCGTTAAAATCATGATAAATACTAAAGTTATAACGAAAAATGCGATTTTTTTTTTCCGTGAAACAAAATACAGTACCGGGAATGTACCCACTTGGAAACATAGGATCTCTTTCTAGGCTTCTGTGTGGTTACAAGTGGATTTGGCCTTTACGGGTTGCAATTATGGTCAACTAAACACCATCTGCTCATGCCAAGGTGATTAAATGGAAACAATGAGTACCATCAAAGAGTCACTCTCCCCCTTCCTTCCCAATCATTTCCTGGTGACCTTCCTCTGACCACTCCCTACTAGTTTCCATCCAAATAGGCTACCATGGCCAAATATTAGGGTTGAGCTGTAGGTTCATGGAGGCTTTCAAAGTAGCATAGTGTATGTTACCACGTGAACAGGCTGTTTTGAGAGGTATCAAACGCTAGACTGGGCCACAAGAAGGATCTGGGATAGATATTTCAGCAATATTAGCACTATTTTGTGAGGAAATGAATGTGCTTGGCAGTTGACAGGTGCATATCTCTCCAGGGAACTAACAAAGGCTGTCAATACCCCATCCACTTCATCCCTGTCAGTCAAAATTTTCATCAAATGTTGTGTCCCTCTCGAAATATATCTTACCACAGGAATATCATTCTCTGTCATAAAAGAAGTAAAGATGAAACACTTCAACAGTGAAGAATTCATCACCATTGACTACTCAAAACCAGGGGCGAAGGCTGACTTTCTCAACAGGGTAATCATAGTTGAACATGATTGTCACTTATAGTTACGTATGCGGTATTAGTCGATAGTGCTATTAATATCCGTTCGTAGAGTCACATTTGATGTTCACAGTATGATACTGCAACACAGAGTATGGACTTTAAATATCCATAGCCATTACAAAATTTTCATAATTTTGACATAATTAAATATGGGAAGAGGTTAACATTTTAGGCATCTATTAAGAAGACTAAATCACTCATTTGTTAATCCGCTAATATAATATAAAAAAGTTAAATGTCCAATCACAATTCCTGAAAAGCTACAACAAAAGGTTGAGTAGTTAAAAACAGGTTGGCTGAAAAGGCACAAAAAAGTACAGATTAGTTACAGGGCCAGGATCGCACAAAGCAGGCCTATATCATCACTCACCAAGGTGTAATGGCTCCAAAATTGTCGAATTTAGGTCCAGTTAGGTTAGACCTAGCAGGCCTAGGCTAATAAACAAAACACTGGGAACACGACCTTGCAGGAAAAACCCATTCAGACCGTAGGGGAGTGGCATTCTGTCAAGCTTTAAAAAGAATGACCTTTGGTTGCTTGGGTAGCAGACTGACTAACATCTCTGGACAAACCGCTCTATGCTCAACGACTCCCTCCCCCTCCCCCGTTTCCACTTCTAGCCAAATATCCAGACCTCAAACAAGATACTAATTTTATTGAGAACGTAATTTTCAGGCCCAGTCTACACCATGAAGCCGAGCCCACCTTTTGCAAATAGGTAGGCCTATATTGCCATCGTCAAACCTTGCCGGTTTTGAGAACAGGGGGGCCAACTGAATTACTTTTCCAAGAAGTTTTGTCATTCATGTTATTTCCCAAGAAGAATTTATGTTTATTTAATAAGTTTGTTTATAAAGTCAGAAACCTTCTCCATGAAAAAGCAAATCTACCCCAAAGTGCTTTCCCCAACCAAAGATTTTGGGAATCAGCTACATTGCACTATAAAGTAGACAACGTGGCAACACCAGCACTGGGCTTGTGAATGGAGATATGTGTGTAGTGAGACTGTTCATGTGGCTTTCTGTAAGTGTGGATTCATTTCTAAACTGAGCGAAAAATAAATGTGGTCGTAAACTTGTGACTGATGGCATGTCACTTGTCAGCAACAGTGTTAATTATTGTCGAATAAAGAGGCCCTTGATAATAATGAATTTCACTAAATGCTATAGAACAGTGTCTCGTTTTACCAATATGTTATTTTTGTTCCGCATCATATTAAACCGCAATAGGTGAAAGTGCCACAAATCAAGCGGAGACCTTGATTAGCAGCTCTTCTTTACTAAAGGGTGAAATTTCCTTGCTTTCATTGAGTTTTTTTGTGAGGCCACTCCATATTTGGCTGTAGGGGTGTCCAGGTTCTTCTTTATCCCTATTAATCAGTGAATAGAGCAGAGAAAATTTGAGGGGTATCAGGTTCTGAAGGTAGGTCAAAGTAAGAGTAGGCCTGATAAAGAGCAAATAAATAGGATTCGGCTGTGTCATTGTTTAACTTGCCACGAAGGCCATGGTCGACCAACGGCATTTTCGACTGGTAATCAGTGATTATTTGATTATACGGACCCTTCGCCCCTGCTCAAAACATATTAGGAAATAATTAAATATGGGAAGAGGTTAACAATTTAGGCATCTATTAAGAAGACTAAATCACTCATTTATTAATCCGCTAATATAATATAAAAGCCCCTTTTTTGGGACCCTGCCAGCCAATGTTAGGGTGTAGGATTAATATGTAAAAACACCTGTGGTTTAGACAAATTATCCAATTTAAAAGTTGCAGGTACAATTTAAGCCTTACAAACCTAGAAATAAAGTGTGTTAGGCCAACGTATTGGCACGCGGTCAAAACCAATCTAATGAAAAACTGTACATCAAATCAGAAGGCGAAGTGACTATTTTTGAAAGAGATTTGTGAAAAATTTTGGACAATGACACAGCCCCCC
>JAWQUT010000036.1:2528221-2562985 GCA_033807755.1 Ellobium chinense | reverse complement strand
ACTTTGGATGCCATGAAAAAGTCGGACCACGGCGGGCGATAGGAATCATCCTTATCAATGGTCAGAGTAAAAGAGGTATCTGCGGATTAAATTAATCATTTATAATATGAAAACATTTCTCCAGGAAGCCAATATGCCCAAGCACATCTGCCGTGTCATTAATGCCGCTTTGCAGTTTCAGAAGTTTCGGTGCCTGGGAAAAAAAAAAATTTAAAGAGTGAACAGGTTTCTAACTTCTCGCATTATAGTGAGATATTAAATAGGAAGTTCTAAGAAGACACAAATTTTTAGCCATTTCTCATCATTTCACGAAAACAGCAGTATCATACTTGCAGTTTCACCGAGAATCATTATCATACTTGCAATTTCATGCGCTCAATCTCATTGGCTGATGTCGGCGAATGGAGAAGAGGGAAATCACTCATCTGACCTTTCTTGGGCCCGTTTATGATCCGTAGGCATTTAGATTTTTGCCTAAAGGCATGGAAATTCTACATGTATCACTGGGGCTCAGTCTAGATGCAAATGCTGATTTTTGCGCTTAATACAGTAGAAGAAGAGCAGCCCGCGAATTATCTAACATAGTCAAAATCCAAAATGACTACTTGGCCAGCTAGGCAGCTGAGCAATGGCTTAGGACTCAATAGTCTACGAGGTGCGGTGCGAGGGGTTAATATTTGTGGTAAAAAATTCCAAGTAACTTGCGCAGCATTTTTTTTCTTTCTTGATCTACCGCTAAGCTGCCAATTCATGATGGGCGATGCACTTTTGTGATAGTTATCTGTATTTTAATGATTGTATTAACCATTCTTTTTCCAAGCGGTAGTCAGTGACTATTTGACTACATTACGCTACGCCCCTGCGTTAGGAAAAAAAGACGTAAAAAAAAAACAACCAACTTGTTCATCTTTTAATGAACGCACTATAATTCTGTAGTTTTGGAGCTTTGGACGTGTACAGATTACAGCCTGCTGCACACCAAAGCCATACTCTGCATTTCAGCGCTTTGCACTTGACCACTAAAGCTTTAGCACCACACTGCTTGTATATGGAGAGTGCCTTTGTATTCTCATTCCTTAGTCCACAGGGGTTTCTCTTCCGCGTGAGTGGTAAACGATATACTCTATATATATGGTCTTGTCAAATTTGGGAAATTTGTGAAACGGCGTTGATTTGCATACCTAATAAACAAACAAATATAGTAAGTCAAAGATTTTTGGTTTATTGATTCGCGATATTAAATTTCTTTATAACATGAGCTCATGAATGATATCTAAGGGGTATATTTTAAAAACCAAGAGAAAATTAGCTCCAAATGTCTCTGGGTTGTTCGTTTCCTACACTTCTGCCTATTTATTATCTAATATTGATTTTAATTCAAACTATATTCAAAGCCTACTTCTCGGTCAGAGGCAGCTCTTTTTAAAATCTCATTACTTATTTTTTGGTTGTCTGTTATGCGTTTGCAGCGGTTCTTGTATTTTATGTACAGTATCATATGCACATTGTCTGCTCAATAAACTTCGAAATGGAAAAAAAAGCACATCAAATGAACTTTGTTTTTCTACAGTCATTCAAGTATTTGCCATTTTTGTTCTACTCCCTTCAAGTTTCCAAAAATGAATAATTCAGTATGGAACTGCATCAGCACCGGAATTTTGGTTAATTCAAGCACCCAGCTCAGGATTCCAGTGTCAAGATACATTATACTTTTATATCATGGTCGTTCAGCTAAGTCATCTTAATACATAATCATAATCATAATACAAAGTCAGTATTGAAAATAAGGAGTACACACAATCTTATTCAATTGTAAACAAGACTAATCAGGTATTACGGTTTGACAAAGAATGTTGTTTGGAGCTACTAATAATCTCATATCATTCGAAAATTGGCCCCTTTCTGTTCTTTGCTCTGTCCATCATCGATAGTTACCCGCTAGAATAAGAAATATAACAGGGATATTAATCATGTGAAACAATGTCATCAAATGCATATTACAAACTCCAGATCCTTCCTCTGTCACATCGCCGTCGAAAAAGGTTAACATCATATATGTATTTTAGCCAAATCATAATTAATATTCATCACTGCTTATGAGTACTAACAGCTGAGTCCATGTTACCACTTAAGATCAGACGGCATATCACTTTGCTAGATTAAATGTAACAAGATATTATTGCCACTGCAATATCATTAACATTTTGATTTACAAGCTCTCAGCAGTTACAAGTTAGACACTGGCGGCTCGACAGCAGACTAAGAACAAACTGAGAAATTACGGAATAATTTAATCTGATGTCAAGGCATGTCGTAAACTCGTTTATGGCTGGATACTAAAGATTGCTACGAAAAATTAACGACATTGTTCTTGGGCCCCACTGACATTAGTTTATTATCATTAATGTTGCTGCTGACCATCGCGTTTAACCAATGTGGCGAATGGCAGGAAAACTGATTTATTGTGACAGTACTGGTAGTTCATTCCGATGAAAAGTAAATTGCTCCATAATATGGCCATCAGACTACCAATCAACCCAAGGCATCGAACGATCTAACAACTGGAACAACAAAGACAAGAACAACAACAAGACAACAATGACAACAAGAACACGAACAAGAACATTTTAACAACAACAACAACAACAACGAAAACAACAGCAGCAGCAACAACAACAACGACGACGACGACGACGACAACAACAATTACAGTAATAATATCAATACAACACCTTGTCGAAGTTGGAGCTAATTAACAATTTTACCTCAAAGTACACTGTACTATCTGTCCAAACTCACAACTGCCATAATGTTTAGACCTCGAAATAGCCTTCAAGCAGTGACTAACTCTGTGTCAGACAGATGTGAGAGGAATCAAGGAATCAAAGTAATGTAATATAATCCTGCTGGTTCACATTCTCCATGTTCCACTTTGTCCACTTTATGCTGTGTCGTAAAAAAATCGTACAAAGAATTTTCTAGTGAACACTAAAATGGACAGTTAAATATCTTATCTTGCAAGAATTACCCAAGTATTAAATTTGTAAGGTGATGGAGTATTCAAATTAAGGAACACTTTTGGTTACATATTTTTGTTAATATCGTTGTTGTTGTTGTTTTTTTTTAACAACCTCTGTTGTCTCTAAATTCTGTACAGGGCCATTAAAAACAATATTATTATATCCTTTGTGATGTATTTTTTTCCAGCGATTTTCTCCCGACGTGTGGAAAGCTTCAGCCGACACTTGAGCACGGTACAGCAACGTCATAAGGAACATATTCTCGCGTCAGTTCGCTATGGATAGTGTCTATCCATAAATAAACACGGAAACCCTATTAATAAGCACTGCCAAAAGCGTTGAATCAGGAGTTCTACTTTTACTTGTCTTCAGAATAGAAATTGTTCATATGCCTACTGTATGTTCATAAGCAGTTTTACTTTAAAGTTAAAGGAAACGAATAGCCTTGAACACGCCCAATCGAGCATGTCCTGTAAACTAATAAACATTATGAAAGACAACACAGTGTGTTTTATGAGAAAGGCAATGAAATTCCATGGCTACAAGTTCATTATGACTGACTGAAAGTGTGTGAACATGGGAACGCATTGATGAAGACGTCATACTGTCTGAAATAGAGCGTATATGGTCGAAGCCTATTCTATCGTTAAATTATTCATCCAGTTTATGTCAACATTGGGTGGTCGAATATCGCGACCCCAACGATTCGTGGGAGAATATTTTCGAAAATATGAAACCAATAGCAAATTGCTCCACTCAAGTTAAATAAAGTCCAAATCCAATCAGAAAAAAATTGTATTTGTTTCGAATTCCACTCCATACAGCTGAAGTTCTTAGCTATAATTAATGTTTGTCACTGGAAAGTTTGCGTTCTCTCCCGTCATGTTCTTGGGATCGCGATGTATTTTAAAGCTAATGCTACTGACATTTTTGTTGCATGTAGATCTAGACCTATCATGCAGCTTCATGGCTATAGGCTCAGAGCTCGGCGTTTCTAAAGAAAATCTTCAATATCAATCAAGTTAAGTGAAATAGTAATACAACTGTCATTCAAAACATAAAAGAGATGCCAGACCAAAATTAGCGACTAAAAGACATTAAAAAAATGGCAACAGGTACAACTGGTATCTTTTGTCTGCCACTATAAATTGGTGATCCAGATACTAGATTTAGTACAAATAAAAAATATTTCATGAGCTCAAGGGTGTGACAAGGTGTTGCAGTTTTTTTCTAAACTTCAAAAATGCAGACTTTTAATCTGGGTCACAAAGTATGAAAATCAAATAAGAATCATAACCTGGCCTAAAGAAGGTTACTGCCGAAAACAATGGCGCCTTCCTGAAAATGCCGTAAGGGATTCATCATACAAAAAACCGAGATGGTCCATAGAAGCGGCCTTTTGGGAAAGCCGCCGTGGCAGTTGATTGGAGAGATGCATTGGGGATTAGCTGTCAGCAAATTTTGCATTAACTTTGACAATAACTGTTGTGAAAGTTGAGCATTATTTGGTCATAAGTAAAAGTGAGCACATTCTGTACCATCATATTTTTTTGTTCAAAACTTACTTTTAGTCACACGATATCAACGACAACAACATGCGGGACAAAGTACGTATCGGCGGCGACCAGACGAGTGCTACTTCTATGATGAAACACCGAAACTAACGAGATTGGGCCGTTTCGTTTACCCTCTCGATTCATAGAACACTATCGATATTAGAACCCTTCACTTTAATTATCTTATTAATAAATATATATTAATTATGTTTATATTCTCCTAAGGACGGCACTTTGCATGTTTCTCAGACTATCATGTAAATCGCATCTTCTCATCATTCTACTCAAGTTAACCAGTATCGAACAATAGTGTCCTTTTCTTGGAATTATATCAGAGGGACGCGATTCTTTTGTTTTACACAATTCTCACTGAAGTGGATTTACCAAATCAAACTTGCAGTTGCTGATCTGTGAAGTTTAACAAAATCGTGTAAACCTTCCGTTTTCAATTGTATGTAGTTTTTTTATCGGAAAATAAAAAAGTAATTATAACTGGCATCAGAAAGAAATACATTTCAGTAGAACAACGATTCTGAAAGACAGACGCACTTTGGTAGAAGTCCGTCAATAAGTAGTTGCGCTATTAATTTACAAGCTATTGTCAAGAAATTTCTGCCCTGATTGTAATGTTTTCAATGTCATTATAAGCACAGAAGTTGTTTTGATATATGCCACTCGAGAAGTTTTTCCTTCATACGCTATGCCAAGCAGTGATGATGCAAACGGCACGACACTAATTGGGACTTACGACTTTAGATGTGCTATTAATGTACTTCAGATTTTTGTGAAGTCTCTGTGGTAAGATTTTCATATATAGCATTTCCAGAAAATCTTTCCAAATATCTTTTAAAAACATACATGTATATCACAAAGGAAAGTGTAATCAATGCTACCATGCAAATGTGAGCAGTCGGGAAGTGTGTTAGGGTCACGGGTGAACACTAGGCTCGCACGTGGAAGTAGGGACCGATTCAGGCAGTGTGTAATAAATTGCTGTGAATTAAATTGCCGTGAAGTTGGCGCCCCTGTAGTGTAGTGGTAACACGCTCATCAGACTTGCAAGCTGAGAGACCCTCGTTCGATTCCCGGCAGGGACAGGAAATTTCTGGTGTAGGTTTTTTTCGGCCCATCTTTTCAAAACTGGTCTGTAATTTGGTAAAATCCCTGGTGACATACTCTCCTAAAATAATATGTAATACCTGAAAAATTATCAGACTGAGTTCACATTCCTCCCCCTTAATAATAAAGAAAGAATACTATATACCTTGCCACCCGGTTACATTTGGCTAATGTCGGCAGGATGTCTCACTGGGTCTTGGGGATGCAATAACGAGAGTATAGGGTTCTGTAGCGTATAGACAGAGACATAAGACAAAGTGGGAGGTAGTATTCCAAGAACTGAAATAACCATATAAGAATGGCCTCAGGTTCATTGTGGACAGCATGCCGAAGGAGTTTAGATATCATATAAGAATGACCTCAAACTCATCGAGAGCTGTGACATGGATAAGCAGGGGGAAGTGTGGGCAGTCGGGAAGTGTGTTAGGGTTACGGGTGAACACTAGGCTCGCACATGGAAGTAGGACCGATTCAGGCAGTAGGTATTTAAGGACTAAATTGCTGTGGTTAGCGTCCTTGTAGTGTAGTGGTAACACATTCAGATTTGCAAGCTGAGAGACCCTGGTTCGATTCCCGGCAGGGGCAGGACATTTCTAGAGTAGCTTTTTTCAGCCCCTTTTCTTAAAGCTGATCCTTCACGGTAATTTGGTTAAATCCTTGGTGACACACTTTCCTAAAATGCTATGTAACATCTGAAAAATTATCAGACTGAGCCCACATTCTTCCCCCATGGTAATAATGAAATTGATACTATATGCCTTTCACCCGTTACACCAAGTTTCTAGACTCTGGAGCTTGCCAGAAGAAAGATATTGACGAAACTGAGTGACAAAAAGTTATGACAGACTATCTAACCTAGAAAATGCGGTGATTGTCAGTCCTGTTCATCAATTTCTTTCACTGGACGAATTTGATTTCGCCGTAAATGAGCTAGCATTTGTCATTGTTGAACAAAGAAAAGGCGTTAGGGAAAGGGTTGAATTACGGCGAAATCGAGCACACTGCTTTCACTAGCCCATTCTCAAAGTGACGAGAATAAATAAACGAGTAATGAATATTAAAATTCATCCTAAGTACCACCCATGTTTAAGATAATGGAGTTACTCACAAACAGCAATAAAGGAGATCTCCTAATGCCGAAGTGACTGTCTCCGTATTTCAGAACTAGCACTTCCGGAAAATCATANATATATATATATATATATAAAAGGGGAAGAAGAAGTCAAGGGGTGAGGTTCAACACTATAGTACGTAAACTTTGCTTTGCGCACGCCTTTTACCGAATTACTCAAAAACCTCTCATTGGATGTTTCTAAAATTTTTCATCAGCCCTTGTATGGGTCTGGATGCTATGAAAATATTGATTTCGATGATCAGCATTTGGTAATTTAGAAATTTCCTTATCATTTATTAGTGAAAATGTTCTCGATAATCTATCACGTTGTACATTACAAAGTAGCATATATGTTTACCTTAATAGAACACATCATTTCCATGTTCCGTTCAAAACTTCGTGTACACTGTTTCCTTTTATATAATATTTTTTAAAAAAATCATTACAATGGCCGGTGCATGTAAAAACCTTCATATTCTCATGAGCACGGGGGAGCACTTTTCTTGAACGCGTTCATGTGTGACGCTCACACTGTTTCTCATTTTTAGGCGTACCTTAGTCATCGGCGGCTCTGCTGTTTTGTCTGCACATGGTAGATCTAAATAAATATGTCTTTGAAGGTAAAATTTTTAACATTGCAACGGATCACCCTACATTTGTACAACTACTTTTGTAAAGAGGCTAGGCGTGGTCACCTGTATCACAAGATTTCGAACCCCACACTGTGAGTCCAACATGCGCTGGGCATTTCAAGACAAAGTTTTCGTCGCTGGGTAAATGATGAAAAAGAACCATACGTGAAAATAACAAGCAAGAAAGGAAAGTTAAATTCTTTTGACCGAGGTGTTGTCCGTCGTATTGTTGTTGATTTTTTTCAAAGGAAAGAACTCCTTACCATGAGGAAACTGAAAGTTAGATTAAGAGAAAACAACTATATGGATGTGTCCAAACAAACTCTTTGGAAAGTTGTGAGAGCGATGGGATTTACATTCCGCAAAGCCTCGAGCGGAAGAAAAATAATGTATTCTCATTCAATGAGTTAGTGTGGGCAAAAGTAAAGGGCACCATTGCAAGTGAAATTGTAACATTCAAAATGAAAGAGACAAAAAGCTTTGACGCTGTCGGCGTTGTCTGAAATAGACAGAGAATATTGGACGAAATGTGTTGATTGCACTGTAAAGAAGGAAGATGAGTATTGGAAAAACGATGGCCTTCATTTTATTCAGCCATCAATTGTCGTAACCATGGAGTCGAGTGATTCGGAAGAGGAAAGTTAACAAGACACTGTGAGTCACCACTTCACCTTAAAGTGAGGGTACTAATACATAATTGCATTATTTCCACCCTTTTGTTTGTGTGTATGTTAGCATTGTCACGTTAGATTTGATCATTTTGATATCTCCATTTTAGTAGATCACAGATACGCCCCTGGTCGATTTTTCACCCTCTGAAGTCTAATGTTTGTACTGTAAACCTCCTTATTGATAAAAATAACCCAGAAAGATCCAATTTATGTAGATTAAAGAAGGGAATTTAGATACCCGTTATTATTCTGTAATATCTGTAACGTCCATAAGGAAGTATAAGTTGATGCAAATATTCAGAGAAATCTAACAGCGGGATTTCGAGTAATTCGATGAATAGCCTGCACAATGCAAAGTTTACGGACTATAGAATTTTTGGAATAATGCGGGATCACCCCCGATAGTAATACTGTAATATAGCGGTGACGTCACGTCCGCCAAATACGGAGACTCCCGAATGGACCATGTGACCTATTTATTAATAGGCAAATACACCCCATAGTATGTATACACATAAAGAAGGCGGGTGTGTTCGTGCATTAATATATTATTATAGGTCACATGGTTCATTCGGGAATCTTCGTATGTGGCGGACGTGTTCAAATTGTAAAAATAAAACATACAGTAAATATTAACACATCAATAATGCGAGGGTGTTTGCGCGCAGAGAAAGAATCTGCGATCTTGAGGCTTAATAAGAGAAATAAACGGGGCTGTATGTGCATTATTATATTATGAATCCAACTGCACAGCTAAATGGGCCATGGCTATTTTGGTGTTGGGGGNGGGGGGGGGGGGGGTAGCAAAAGTATAAGAAAGAGGAATTTGAACGAATAAGTTAGGGGGATGTTTGCGTATTAATATATATAGTGAGAGACTGGCATTTATTCCCGTACTCTCTACTGTCTTCTCCTGAAAAGGGATTTCTTTTGGGGAACCAAATGCACAGCAAAAAGGGGCTTGGCTGTTTTGGGGGGTAGAAAAAGTATAAGAATAGAGGAATATGAACGAAAAACTCACGGGGATGTTTGCGCATTAATATATATAGTGAGAGACTGGCATTTATTCCAGTTCTCTCTACTGTCTTCTCCTGAAAAGGGATTTATTAGGGTAACAAAAATGCACAGAAAATTGAAGCACCGATAACGTGGTCTATTTTTTTTTTTATGGGGGGAGAAGGGGAGGGAATTACATTGCACAGCACTGGTGGAAAAGCTGTTTATTGGGAGTGAACTATACACAATAAAAAAGGAATGTTATTGTTAATTAACAATATATAANATATATATATAAATGTAGTTGTAACTGTGCATATGAGTATTTGTAATGGGTAAATAAATAGTACATAAATAAGAAAACTTACAGGTTTATGCAAAATCGGAGTCACCACTCATCTCTGGCATGTTGCCGCGAGGCATCTCACAAGTTTTAATCTTTTGGGTTTAGCTTTATACCCCTTAGGGCATACTAGATTTCTATCTTTCGACTTTCCACCTTTGTGCTGAATGTTCTTTTCCTGTGTTGATGACTCTGTTGTAGCTATGCTCAGATCCTCGATATAATTTTCATCATTAACTGAACAGCTAGCCCCTTGATGCTGTTGTCGTTCTATTTCTGATATAGACTGTACTGCTTTAAATGCTTCATCTTGTAACGGAAGAAATGAATCGTTAGTATCACAAGGTGAAGCTGCACTGGATATCTGACATTCACTAACAACAGTCACATGTTCATATTCTTCCCTGTTTGTCCAAAGGGCAAAAGTAGGCTTTGATACCTTGTACTCTGCAGGCTTGTCTAACGGATACAATTTCTTGAGGCACTCATAAAAAGCTACATGAATGTTCTCTTTGTGGTGCCAATTCCGCCATACAATTTCGCACAGATATGAGATTCAAATGTAGATGCTTTGCATCCATATATTTTACGAAAATGTAGTTTCGCATGGGACCATGCTCCTTCAATGGTACTGGTGTGCACAGTCTCTTGCTTTTGGGTTACAGTATTTATATAACATTGTTTGAAAGATGTCTTATGGACGACAGAAAAGTGAGTATATCCAAAATTATTCAACTGTAAGTATGCTCCCCAGCCATCGCTATAGATTTTGCTTCCAACAGCAACATGTTTCTGTATAATAGGCCAAAGAGTTTCTTTTGATCGGTTTGCGACTGGGATGAGTATGATCTTCTTACTTGACCGTTCTGTTCTGCCAAAAATCCACACCCCGTTCTGCCCTTTATCTCCTCTGCCATACTTCTGCTTAGATCCAAATTTACTTTCATCTATTTCTACACAACCGTGAAATTGTACTGAATTACATTGGGAGATAACATCTTCTACCATAACCTCCCGCAAAAAGTTTGCCCAGTCAACAGAAGTCCTGGTATAACTAATTCCAGCCTCAGATGCACAAATTTTAAGAGAATTGCCAATCAAGTATGATCTGATAAACACAATCAAATCATGAGGGTTGACTTTCACACGTTCAAAAAAAAACTATTAGTTGCGACAGTCTTTTCGTGGTTTTTATTTCTACCACACCGAAATGTAAATTCAAATGGAGTGTCTTTACGTGAATTCAGAATGCAGGGAGCACTGCATTTTGCACAATCTTGTTCACCTCTTATTAATTTATTTTTAATAAACCAATTCAAAAAGTCACGAGCAAAAACGTCCAAAAAATGGGTGCAATGGAAAAATCCTCGAAAGTCACTTCTTCACAATTTAATTTTCGAGCTCTGTAGTGGCCACTAGCCATGGAAATGGAACACTAATGTTCACCAAAAGATAGTGATGTGAATGTATAGGCAGTGAATACTGCGAGTGCTTTTCTTTATATACCCTTACCTACCATCACAGCAGGCACAAGAAAATCATGAAAATGCATGCATGCACTATGAGGACAAAGGATATGGAGAGGGGGTTGAGGTTTGGGCGAGGGGGGATATGTAATAATGGATATCTAATAGTATGTGAATATTACTAATGCAGGTGAAGGTTCCTAAAAGTTATGCAAAAAAGCATGAATGGCTTTGTTAGTCACTGAGTGGTAAACTTACCTATCTCATGCGCCAAATGAACCTTGGTCTTCCATCTAAAAATAAATACCGTTGATCGATGGTAGACCAAACATATGTGGTATGGACATATCGTCCGGCATCAAAATAGGTGAACAGCGCTTTTAAATGTTTAAGCGCGCTGTCGACCCTGCACAGGCAGATCAGGTCTACCCATTCAAAAAATAAATCGTGGGGAAAGGGGTTCGACCAAACGAAAGCTGCTAATATAAAACGATCAAAATGTTTAATATTTTTTGTCCAAAATTATTTCCGTATTCGGGATGGCCACCGATTTGGTGGGCCTAAACAATCTACAATTTGCGACCACGTTTCATAGACTTTTCTTTTCCTAGAAATTTCAGACATGCTTGGTCGTGCAGAGACAGATCATAATAAATTAATCCTGTACTAAATCACCTGCGTACACTGAATATTCAGTTAACACAAGGGAAAAGCATGTAGGTTCAATAATACAAACTCACATGCATGCCCATTACTCCAAAAAATTCACAAAGAACACAACAGAGAAGCATGCTCCATTCTCTCATGCTGTGTTTTGGGCCATAGACTCGACACTACAAAACACACAGTAAGGTAAATATAGGGCAGGTCATAGTGCAACATGAATAAATTAAAACTCGGAAATGTTTACCAGATTTTATCCCGGGCTATTTACATATGTCAATGCCACATAATACTCCTGACGGGGGTGATCTCGCATTAAGCCGAATTTTTCACAATCTTTTTCTTCAAAAATAGTCACGTCGAATTCTGATTTGGCTTTCCAGTAGGCTGGTTTTGACCGCATGCTATACAAAGGCCTAACACACTTTATTTTCATATCTTCAGGGCTCAAATTATACCTGAATTTGTAAAAGTGAATGCTTTATTTAGATTACAGGTCTTTTTACATATTTCCACACCCTGATATTGGCTGGCAGGGTCCAGATCTTTGACACCTATTGTTTTTTCTTCTTTTGGCCCTATTAACATTTTGTGTTATTCTAAATATACCACTGTGATTTGGGGAAATTTCTTCCATGGAGGTTAAAGTACTTCTTTTGCCCGATCTTTTAACGGGAAGAAAAAGGGGGGTCAACGCCCAAAATTTTTCACAAATGTCTTTTGAAAAAGATCACCTCAAATTCTGATTTGGTCCCCAAATTTTCATTTGGCTGGTTTTGACCGCGTGCGAATACATAGGTCTACACATTTTATTTTTTTATCTAGAAGGCTCAAATTGTACCTGAAACTTTAAAATTGGATGCTTTATTTAGATCACAAGTCATTTTACACATTTCTACACCCTAACATTGGCTGGCAGGGCCCCCAAAAAGGGGGATTTTATAGATTAGCGGATTAATTGGGTTGTACACTATGAGTGATTTGCCCTTCTAATAGGTGTCACAAACCTTAACCCCTCCCCACATTTAATTATTTCCTACATATGTTTTGAGTAGTCAATAGTGATGCATTCTGTACTGTTGAAGTGTCTCTTTCTTGCTTCTTTCATGACAGAGAATGATATTCCTGTGGTGAGGTATATTTGCATAGGGATACAGAAAATTTTCAAGAGTCTCACTCACTGAGATGGATTGGATGAGGTGTTGGTAGCCTTTGTTAGTTCCCTGGAGAAATATGCAACTGTCAGCTGTCAAGCACATTCATTTCCCTACAAAATGGTGCCAATGTTGCTGAATTATATGCCTTAGATCATTCTTATGGCCCAATTAAGAGTTTGATACCTCTCAAAATAGCCAGTTCTCTTGATGGCATACCCTATGCTACTTTGATAGCTCCCATGAACCTACAGTTCAACCCTAAAATTTAGCCATGGTAGCCTGTTTGGAAGGGAACAAGTAGGGAATGGTCAGAGGGGAGTGACCTGGGGGTGATTGGGAGGGGAGAGGAAAAATGACCCTCTCTTGGCTGGTCATTGTTTTCATGTAAACACCTTGGCATGAGCAGATAGTTTTTAGTTGACCATATTTGCAACCCTTGATGATAAAATCCACTTGTAACCACACATTTAAAACCTAAAAGTGATCATATTGGCATTTCTTAAAGGGTGATTGTGTTATTGATTGGGGAAGAAGCCCTGGAGAAACAAAAGTTTGGTGCATCTGCCCAAAAGAATTTTTAAAAAATTCAGCTTCCTTTGGCAATACCATATGAGCCTATGGGGTGGGCTGAGAAGGGGTGGGGTGGTGATTTTTCTTAAGGGTAGGGGTGGGGTGGGGTGGATGGGGGTAGGGGTTGATGGTGGGGTTGGGGGTGGAAGTAGGGAAGGAAAAAGGAACGAATGAAATCTTAAATTTAAAAAAAATGGCCAAATTTGGTGCATTTTTTGGCAACACTGGGTGTGTGTGTCAAAGGTGGGGGGAGGGGGTGGAGGGTGGGAGGAAAACAAGAGAGACAAGGACAAAAAGAGAACGAGAAAAAAACTATTTTAAAAAAAGCGTGTGTCATGTAAACTGAGTCTGCAGCACGTAGATCTAGATCTAAGTCCCATACAGGCTAGACTAGGGAGTGGGTAGGGGGAGGGCTGGGGAGGGCCTCAGGGGGAGAGGAAGTTTAAAAGACTGTCCAGATAACCTAGATGACCCCCCTCGACCGCTATGATGTAAAGATTGTGTTTCTAAGTGGAAACATGCCAGGTACTAGCTGCTGGTTAAGGTCTTTGACACCTATTGTTTTTTTCTTCTTTTGGCCCTTTTAACATTTTGCGTTATTCTAAATATACCACTGTGATTTGGGGAAATTTCTTCCATGGAGGTTAAAGTACTTCTTTTGCCCGATCTTTTAACGGGAAGAAAAAGGGGGTCAACGCCCAAAAACGTTCACAAATATCTTTTGAAAAAGATCACCTCAAATTCTGATTTGGTCCCCAATTTTTCATTTGGCTGGTTTTGACCGCGTGCGAATACATAGGTCAACACATTTTAATTTTTTATCTAGAAGGCTCAAATTGTACCTGAAGCTTTAAAATTGAATGCGTTATTTAGATCACAAGTCATTTTACACATTTCTACACCCAAACACTGGCTGGCAGGGCCCCAAAAAAAGGTGATTTTATATATTAGCGGATTAATAGGTGCCTGAAACCTAAATGCTGTATATTGTGGCTTATATTCAGGATCAAATTAGATAGACGACGCTCGTGTAGGTCGACGAACAGATCTACAGCACAATTTATTGTTACCTAACCTTCTCCATAAGTTAGTAATAAATTGTTATTCACCTAGCAGGTGTACAGTTTAAAACCAATATACAGAGTAAGGTCAAATCATGGGGGAGTTACCTTCTCTGGACTATCATTAGAAACGCCATGTAAATTGTAAGCGATAATATTGTGTGTTTCACCGCATCGTCTGAGGGCACTCTTTTGTTGGAGTATCGTACGTCAGTTTGTATGTACCGCATCGGTGGATCTAATCAGGTATCTTTAGGCACAGATGATTCCCGAAAATAATGTTTGAATGCTATAAACTATCATCATGGACATATGCAATGCAATATTTACAAGACTACAGTCGCGTTCAATCTATTTCCTGATGACAGTTTTAGTTTTTAATCAGCTGAGGCATAGACATAAAAGATCATTGTCGTCGGTTTGAGCTCGTCACACCACGAGGTGTCAGGTGTGCTCTTTGTGGCATAAAGTAGCCTAGTCAGCGCAGAGAAGTCCAGATGGCCTCTAGCGGAAACTGGTAGTGAATGCTGCAAGAGTACTTGCTTCCAAAAGTCGAGTTTGTCGACGCTGTTGATGCGGTCGTTCCATTAACTTTACTTGGTGATTTATGTTTTATGCAAAGATAAGCACAAAAATTATTTAACGCCTTAATTCTCTAACGACTTTTGACTGTTAAACTCATTGATTTCTGCCAACAGATGGACAGTAATATCTCGTAGAATAGTTGTGATATCAAACCATCCATATCAACTATCCACAAGGATAAGATGGTAAGTACAATGGACGTCGTAAAGCCGAAACAGGTCAGTCGGAAACCCCCTTTTATCCAAACGATTTTTAAGGTCCCACTGAGTTTTCTAAATAGTCTATCTAATTAAGCTCACTCTGCTTTTACGAAAAAGAAATAGCTCGAATTTCTTTTAACCGATTTTTTTGCTACGATTTCTCATCCGTCTTTGTTCATGGCGATATTAAATCGTCTTATTCTCGTTATTAGCAGTGACCGCTCGAAACAAGTCGGCGCCCATCAGAGAAGGTAACTTTTCTACTGTCAGTGTATTGAGAAGTAAATTGGTAGGACACTAGTTTCATGTGTCCGTTTGTCTCCTTTCTCAAGAGACGGTAAGGAGGAACAGGCAAGTACGATTCGTCCATGCTAAATTAAATATACTTTCAAGAGTGGAGTAACCATATCCACTGACATAGTCCGTTTATGTTGTTTCATTAGTAAAGTAATCCAGTACCAACAACCAGTGATAGACTACGATGCAAGTGACTACCCCAAGTGGGGCGGAAATTCATTCTTTCCTCCTTCCCCTGCCCCAATTCTTTATCTGCTATCGTATTCTTTCACCCATAACAGATCCTGGTAGATCTATTTAATTTTCCTTTCTTTCTTAACAAGCACAACACAGATAATTTAATACATATGAAATGCAATACTTTTTCTGTCCTCTGTTGTTTTGCTGAGGTTGCAAAGACCATTCCTTTAATCCAGAATAGATATAATCCGAAGTCATTTTCCCAGTCCTTTCATTTTCAGTTTAACCGATGTTCACTCTATCACAGGCTTAAAATGTAGGCCAAAGCTGTTTATGAAGAGAGGCAACGTCTTAATATGTAAACTACTGTATTGCCAGTGTAAGGCTCAATTGCGGTTATATACATCGCAAAGGAGGTCATGCCAATCGTCAGAATCGCAGTTTCGTTAAAACCGCCAAAATTTGACCCACTATTCAGAGTTGGGTTAAATATTTAATGGTGTCAATTTGAGACCAGACTTAAATATTCCGCTAATATATTACCTTGTCGACAGCTCAATAATTAAATAAACTCGTGTGAAATGTGAAAATTTAACCTCCATAGTGGCGTTAAACGCCACAGTATTGCCTACATTTTATTTCTGTCAAGCAGAAGAAATCACCTACTTCGTTGGTGCGTATGAGTGCAGTCCCTCTATCTGTACACTGCCAGCCGACTCTTCGTACAAAACTTCTCGATTATCCTTTTAAATTCTCATCACACAAGAGGCAATAAAACTCTTTTGACACGCGTGACTGTGAAATAAATACGTTATATTTTCATACACTAAAGCCCACCAGGTTTACAGGCCAGCACATAATTCCAATCGCATGGATACAGTTAGCCCTCAAGCGCCAGATTGTTTTCCCTAATGAAAAGCACACATCGCTGTCGTATAAATGCCTCAACTTTTATTTCTATTTGTCGGCATTACACCCAACTACGTAAATGAGAAAGCATGATCATAATAGTATGTGACGTGAGTCCCTTTATGACTGCTAATTGCCAGATGCCTGTTCATTATATCAAATTTTCAAGACCATTATTTTTATCATAACGAAGAAAGGATAAGTAGAACAGAAAGCTCATCAGTTGTATGATGTCATATCTGACTGACATTGTTCACCATGTCATGTCTGTAGAAGGGCTGAGGACAGGCGTGGATGCTAATGATGATGTTCACTGTGAGCAGCTAGAAAGAAAACCAATGCATACAAAAATGCTTTGTGTTTTGTCTTGCGCTGTTCTGAGTTGAAAGTAAGCATTTTTCACTTAGCTGAAGTTCAGCTTTATGCGAAGCGATCCACAAAATTCCCAGACTTAGTGGCTTCATCATAAAAACTAAAACAAATATAATTTGAAACACATAGAGACCAAAGTGTGTATATGTATTGTACTGCATAGATTACAGTTTCTCGTGAAAAACTCACTCAGACTAGATAGGCCTGTTACCTGAGGAGATGCTGTAAAACTCACAGGCAATCCTGGACCAGATGTCCTGTGTACCAATATTTCCTTGGTGAGATTAGTGACAGCAGTGCAGCAGACAAGCATTCGTGAACCTGCTTACAGTGAGGTCTCAGTCAAGCCTCGGAAATGCTGGTAAACAAAAAAAATCTGGCCTAAGAACCTATGTCACATTTAACAACAAAAGAAATCTTTGTTTTAGATAGGCTACTTACAATGGATTTTATTAACCCCTCAGGCTGGAAACTGTGATGCCCATGAATATTCTGCACATAATGACCATGTCCAGTGTAAACACTGTGTGAGCGTAAGCTCATAATATAAACTTACTTAATATGATTACTTAGTCTACTTAGACAACTGAGCTCCTCTTCACACCATCCGTGAATGTGTGATATTCAGATATTCCTAAGACTATATACACATTACTGTGGCGAGTAACAAACTTGTCTATTGGCGCGCATTCAGTTAAAAAAAAAATGCCTAGGACTTAACGTCCACCCTCTCCGATCCAACCCGAGAGTTGTTCTCAAGGACGGATAAAGAATGGAGCTCCAAAAGCTGTCCTGCTCATTAGCATCATGGTGTTCACGGTACGCGTTTTAGCTTTTGTATTGACAAGGTAGAAGTTCCGATGCCAAATGGTTTTCACTGCTACGATAGATAGACAGGTGAATCATTACGTGTGAATATGTTCTTGTTACTATTCTCGTTCAGCTGACTCAGGCAAATTAGGGTGCTATCTTCATGTCAAAGGCAGTAAAACGTCTTTTATGTTTGTTTCTCCAGAGACCTCACCATACAAATATGCAAATAATGATAAACATTTCATTATAATTTCAGCTAGAACTGAGCTCAAATTGCTCCTCTTTTCATTTCTGAAAACGTTTTTGGAAAGCATGGCCCTGGGGTTCCTATATTCAATTTAAGGGCCCAGGAATGGCTTTTATGATTGTTTTTTTTTAAAGATCTGAGAAATGAAGAACTTCTGATACAAAATTTTACATTTTCACCAGAAATGACCCCACCTCTCTCCCTTAATGCCCTTTTTTTTTTGAGGGAGTGGAAGGATTTTACGGCGAGACATGGCCTTGGAACCTGCTAGATTATCTTTAAAGATCTCAAAATGGATTTTAAGATATTTTTCCTAACGCCTCACCATATTTAACCAGTCATGCTATAAATTGTGTTTCCTAATTCAACAATAAATGGCCTCAAAGTGCTCCTTTTGCTTCTCTTCCCATTTGTTTAACTTTTCCGAGGAATCATGTCTCTAAGCCCTCCCCCTCCGCCTTCGACGTTCGAGCACTCTCACTTAGCACGCATTTAGCGCCTTCCCCTCCTCTACCCGATTAGACAACAATTGTGGATCTGCCTCTGGCCTCCAGTCACCCATGAATGTAGAGCCATTGGTAGTAGTTTATTTACGTTTAGTTAGATGTTTACTAAAATAAAAAAAATAACCGATGTTTTTAACCAAACTTAGTTTGCTGAAATGAGAAAAAAAGGTCTTTATCACGCCTGTTGAAAGTGGGTGTATTGAACAATGGTCTTTTGACGCGAGGAGTCTTATAATACCAAAAGATGTATGTAAAATTGTTTAAAGTTAATGCCACAACCCTAACAAGTAAACGACGTAACTGAAAACATATTTAGTATTTAATGAAACTTGTCTGCGCCACCGTCGATACTTGGTATTGATCGAGTAGCACTAGTACTTCTGGACCAGTCCTCGTTTTGTTATTAGCTTGACTGTGTTACTTATTGTGTGAGTGTGCTTACGACTGTTGCCATTTCTCCATTTGTTAATGATTTGGTAGAAAATCCTTCACCAAATCATTAAAGCAAGGAGAAAAGGCATATCTCTAATCTACGATGGAATGGTATCCTGCCTTCTGCAGAGGATTCCACGCATTTATGAAAAACATTGTTCATAATCTGGTTCACTTAAATTTTCCTTACATTTTCTTCGGGTTAAGTCACAAAGAAAGTCACATGCCCAAGAAGAATATTAAGAATAAAATTTCTCTAACACAAAGCGGTAATGCATTCTCAGCTTAAAATCTGGGGCGATGTGGTTTCAGTTTCGTTCGACGAGACAGTGCAAAACTTAGTTCAAGTTGATAGAAACATCTCATGTTCTGAGATCAGACAATTTTTTAAAAAATATATCACTCAGCATCTTCCGGTGTGCTATCACAAATTAAGCAAACACAACGTTTTCATCATTCTCTGCTGTAATGGAATTCGTGAGTAAAAAAGAAACTCGTAGAACAAAAGAATAAATGTATTTACGTTATAGTATGCTCGTTGAGTTTCAATATTAAATTTTGCATTGATAATCATTATTACTCTGCTGTGACGTTTGAAATCACACTTCCAGCAATATACCTAACGGTGTTATTCATTGTGCATGCTACCGATCCGCTTGCTGAGCCGCTTTTCTTTATTACCAACTTCAAACAGCTATAAACCGGTGCAAAAAGTCGAACGACAGTCTTTAAAATTCAAATACCAAGTTTTAAAGTCTTTCAGCGCTGTCCTACAACTTCTATCGCCTGTTTCATCACACACTTAAAAAATGTGGCGAAATGTAGATCTTACTTCCCTATGTGTGAAAACAGAGATCTTTCAGCGGATATGAAAATTTTTAAATTTCTAGATATTTACTTTCAGTTTGTCGTAACAAAGTCTTAGTGGATTTAGAAGGCTTTTCGGACTCCACAAAATCTCTACAATTTGAAAATTGTGTAAATCTCATTCTAATAAAGTCTAGATCAGCAAAGATTTAGTTTTAGGGAATTCAGGAGGGTATGACAAATTTGAAGAATGTGCAAAGAGATCCAGAATTACACTTTGTCGGTTTGTCAGAATTATGCCATTTTCAAATGTTAGATATCTCAAAGATTCCAAAAAGCTTTTATTTTCACAAGTGCATGAGTCCACAAACATTGTTACGAAAAAGTTGAAAAATGCATGATTATCTTTATATTTTGTCTGATATTTTGCCGTTTTTAAATTTCAAAGTATTTTAAAGTTTAAAGAGCTTTATTTTCCATCCTGTGTAAGCAGAGCTGCAAAGATTTAGTTTTTTGGACCGGCGGATAATTCATAGAATCTGAAAAGCCTGTGCACATGATTCTGCGAGAACATTTAACTTTAGTCTCAGTGATCTCGGCATGTTGCGACAACTTGAATAATGTGTGATTTAGGTATATAATCGGTTGGTCTGAATTTGCTGTTTGAAGATTTCAGACGTCTGATTATTCCAAGAAAACCCATTTTGCCACCCTCAGCAAATTTTCTAATCTCAGGTATTCTCTCTGAACTCTTAAATAATACAATAATATGTTCACCTGTTTCATCACGTTTTATTGTTTTTAATATTTATTTGATTTACGTAATCATGCCCTTGTGTGTTTGCATTCGAGTTCGGGTATTAAAAAATGCCCTATATTGATATATATGCGTCCGCCTTATCAGATCCCACTATTTTACGACATTTATATGTCACGGGTACGAAGTCCATTTCAAAAGTAAGTTTCCCTCATTCATAACGTGAAAACTATTTGAACAGGATTAACGATATTTGGCACCTTTATTATGTGGTCTGTTCAACATAACAACCGCCGTTGTCTATACACTTCTGCATTCTTCTCAGCCAGCCTTCAAAAGCGGTGACGTAAGTGACTTTGTCCAGGTACCTAATGTCTTCTTTCGTAGCAAAAACAATGTCCTCCTCTTATTCAATTCGTTGTCCACGAAGGTGTTCTTTCATCTTGGGGAAAAGAGCTAGATCGGGTGAATAACGTGGATGTTCTAACGTTTCCCAGTTGTAGCTGTCCAAAAGTTCCGTCGCTATCCTGGCAGTGTGGACTAGCGCATTGTCATGATGAAACACAACTCCAGATTCCAATAGTCCAGGTCGCTT
Source organism: Ellobium chinense (assembly GCA_033807755.1). Taxonomy (NCBI): domain Eukaryota; kingdom Metazoa; phylum Mollusca; class Gastropoda; order Ellobiida; family Ellobiidae; genus Ellobium; species Ellobium chinense. The sequence goes on along the minus strand of JAWQUT010000036.1, from coordinate 2,541,917 downwards.
TTTTTTCGGATGGGTGGTCTCAGTTTTTCTTTTAATACTATTTTATAGTAATGGGCATTGATAGTAGTGCTCACAGGAACGAGCCAGCGTAAAATTACCCCCTCTGTGTCATAGAAAATCACGTGCAAGACTTTCAGGGATCCCTGTTTGCGACGAGCTTTCTGTGGAGGTGGGGCATCAGTGTTTCTCCATTCTGCTGCCTTTTTGATATGATAAGATAAGATAAGATAAGATAAGATAAGATAAGATACGATAAGATAAAACTTTATTATCCAATTACTGGAAATTTGCTCTCACGGCATGTTTGACAATAACACAATACATTAATCCAAATACATAAATGACATTACACCCATTCACGACTACAAACACACACAAATATTCACACACATACATACACGCCTCGCGCACACACACACACACACACACACACACACACACACACACACACACACACACACACACACACACACACACACACACACACAAAAGTTACCAGCCACATCATTATATACCACGTTCAGGAACTGCTGCTGATGCCCATGGCGGATGGTAAAAAAGATCGCCTGTATCGCTCCCTATGTGTTCTTAAATATAGTATACGTCCACTTCTTAGCGATCTTGTTATCCGATGGTTCAAGGGGTGAGAGCTGTCGTTATCAATTGATTTGAATTTCTGCTTGCATGACTGTATGTATAAATCATCAAATGTACTACATTCACAATTAGTTAAAAGACAAGCTTTTTTCATAATAGAGTTGTTGAGTTTGTTCTTATCTTGCTCCCTTGCATTTCCTCCCCAGGCTGTAATACAAAATGAGATGATACTTTGTATAGTTGATTTATAAAACATGTGTATAAGTGTTCAATCACCATTAACTGATTTTAGTTTCCTCAAGAAATACATTCTTTTGTTTGCCTTAGCGTGAACTGAAGAGGCATGGATGTGCCGGTCAAGTTTTTAGTCAATGTCCATTCCTAGACATTTATAAGACTTAACTCTTTCAACATTTTCATCGTAGATGTTAAGCAACGGCAGTGACGTTCCGTTTGTTCGAAACTTTATTTATCACCATTTCCTTTGTTTTCTTTACGTTTACCAGTAAAAGTGATCTTCACACCACTGGGTAAACCACTGTATAGTTTTTAAGTAAGCTTCTTCATCTCATCAATCCTTGTATGGTGGTGTCATCTGCAAATTTTATAATGGGAATACTTGCGAGTTGGCTCTTGCACTGACTTATGTAGATAGTGAAAAGGGCAGCACAATATGCAGCCTCGAGGCGCGCCTGTATTTGTGGAAATAACAGATAATGTGAAATATTCTGCGTCTGGACCCTTATAACTAGTGCATGCTTTCATCTTAACGTGCTGAAGTCGATGGATGAGAAAATCCAAATTCCATGCAACAATATTCTTGTTGACCTCCATATTTAAAAGGTTTGAGATAAGTAAGTGGGGTTGGATGGTGTTAAATGTACTAGAGAAATCTACAAAGAGGATCCTGACATAGTTCTTGGGGGTGTTGATATGTCTGTAAATGTTATTTAAAAAGCAAATAATGGCATCATCAACACCTCTTCGTTCACTGGAGGCAAACTGCAATGGATCTTGGAATGGTTGTATCCATGGCAACAACTTAAACAATACAATTCTCTCCAAACATTTCATTATAATTGAAGTCAGGGCAACTGAGCGTAAATCATTCATTTCAGACACCCTTTCCTTTTTTGGTACTGGTACAATCTCTGATGTCTTCCAAACAGTTGGAACAATATGGCTTGACAATGACATGTTAAAAATAGGTGTAAAAGCCTTAGCCAATTGGCGTGAGCATACTTTCAGTACTTTACCACTCACCCCATCAGGACCACACGCTTCATTTATATTTAAGCCTAGAAAAAGTCTAACTACTCCAGGCTCGCTCACAGCGATAGACTCGTCATTTGAAAAGTTGTTCAATGAATTTGTTTTTATCTCGTGATTATTACATGTGAAGTCATGAGTATCAAAACGGGTATAGAAATCACTCAGTTGGATAACATATTCATGACCATTTGGCACATTAACTGGTGTTTGTTTGGGGGAGTAGCCCACGATTTTCTTCAGGCAGCCCCATGCATCTCTGGTATTGTTTGACGCAAATTGTTGTTCAATTTTAATTTTATACTCATTCTTGCATATTCTGAGCTTTGTCTTTTGTATTTCTTTCTTACCTAGTGCATTATTCATCATGAACATTCTTTTTTCTCGTTTCATCTCCATATGAATCCATGGCTTATTATTTGGAAAACATATCATCTGCTTCTTTTCACAGACAAGATCTTCACAAAACTCTATATACTCGGATATAGTGTATGTCAAATCATGAATATTATCACAAACATCGTGAAAAACCGACCAATCAGTACATTCAAAACACCCTCGCATCTTCTCGCATACACTTTTATTCCAGATGGTAACAGTCTTTTTAATAGGTTTAACTAACTTAATTTTGGGTCGATAGGCTGGCAAGAAGGATATCATATTGTGGTCAGATTCACCCAGGGGTGGGAGGGACTTGGGCTTAAAAGCGTTCTTGATGTTACCATAACACAGATCCAGAGTTCTATCATTTCTAGTAGGGCAGTTCACATACTGGTGAAACGTTGGTAAGACACCTTCCAGGGAGGAGCTGTTAAAGTCCTCAGTAATTAGTATGACGCCATCTGGTGACAGTACTTGAATATCATTTGTCTCTGGATCCCATGAATAAGTCCATGTTTCCTCACCAGTAATGATATGATCGGTCCATAAATCTATTCTGCTCTCCTTGGAATCTGTTGATGAAATCTCTCGAGAATCTGACCCTCGAGTCCTTTTGATCCTGTGGCAACAAATGTAGGACGCATTTTTAAAACATTTTCTTTTTATTGAATTTGTCCGTAAGAATCCTATAGACTGAAACGATGACAAGAATACGTCATTCGCTATTTCCTCACATGTCATCATCTAGCGATCTTAGGACACTCGAGATGACTGCATCACCACATGCCGTGACAAGTCGCCCAGACCGACTTTCATCTTCCATGTCATCACGCCCTTCAGAAATGGCTTTCATCCATTTTCTCACTGTCTGAATAGAAGGAGAATGGTCTCCGAGTGCAGTCAGAAGGTCATTATTTCTGGTGCTGACTTACCCAGAAGAATTGAAAATTTTATAATAACTCGAATAGCATATCTTTAGAAAGACTGTTTAATATTTTGTGCCTGCATCGCGTGCTGGCCATTCAGCTCTAACTGACAAAATGAAATGCAATGCCATTCTGGAACAGTTCAGTACTGTGTCACAAAACTTTACCGGGATATCCCAATAAAGTTGTTGTGCAAGCATGCCAAGTTTTATTACTCTACCCCTAACCATATACATTTTATAAGAAGGGGAAACATATATCTGAAATAGACCTCGTACAAAGTTTCGCTACACTGCATATCGGCTGGCAGTCTTACGACCGCGTGCATTCTGAAATGGTATAATTATTTTGAATCTATTATATACCTCGGGAGAGGGGCAAATAAGGTGAGTTTATTTGCATCCATAGATAATCCCCCTAACATGATTTGCTCTGACACGTAGATCTACCAAAAGTTGATCATTTTTTAAAACCTAGACCAGCTCCAAATTTTCATCAATCATGTCTGATTAACTTTCTGAAAAGGTCTCTTTTCAACACACAATAAATGTAACGGTTTTTTCACGCACGCCATGTTCATCATATGCACAGTAAGAGATAATGATTTCCTTTTCAGACCAAAGCTGCCCTTTCCACCAAGTTTCATATAAATAAGTACCCTTTCCACCAAGTTTTATATAAATAAGTACCCTTTCCACCAAGTTTCATATAAATAAGTACCTTATTAAAAGTCCTATCTTTCCATTAAGTCTCATCCAAAACGATTTCCTGCATAAACAAACAATATATAACTCATCCAGGTGCTGTAAAACTCTACAATTTTTTTTTAGTTTTTAATTATGAAATAGCATAGATAAACTGGGCTAAGAGGGAAACAAAATTTTAGCTCAGGCTTTTTTAAAATTTAAATGAATCCTACTTTAGGACGCCTATGTTCAAGTAAATAGATCGTGCACTGGTATGAAGCTAGTATCCGTAACAATAGCCAGCCTTTTTGAAAATATGCTTAAACTGGAGTACTTTCCAAAAGCTTAGACAGTGGGAAAAAATAATTGTCCCAGTCTTTAAAAAGGGGGATAGAGACAAGGCAGAAAACTATAGGGGAATAACAATTATGAGTTGTCTAGGTAAGCTCTTTACGTCAGTATTAAATAACAGATTGTCAGCGTGGGCAGAAAAAAAATGGGGCCCTGAATGAGATACAATTCGGCTTTAGAAAAGGGAGGCGTCCCACAGACTGTATCTTCATCGTACATGGCCTAATAGAGATGCCGTTAAACCAAAAGAAAAAAATGTACTGCGTGTTCATAGATTACGAGCGGGCGTACGATGGCATAAACGGAGCAGCACTATGGTATAAAATTGCAAACTCAGGGGTCAGCTCAAAAGTTATTAACGTACTACGAAATATGTATAGTAAAATTAAATTGGTAGTTGGAGAGATTGAAAAGAATTACGATGTAGAGAGAGGAGGATCTGAGAGGGTAGTTGAAGAAGAATATTTCCTCACACCAGCCTGTGGTCTTTTACAGGGGGAGTGTACATCTCCTCTTCTTTTTGCAATGTATGTAAATGACTTAGAAAAATGCCTCGAAAATGAGGCTTTGGTAGGAGTGGAGTTAATTGAAAGAACAATCAAATTATTAATGTTTGCTGATGATATGGCTATATTCAGTGAAAGTAGGGAAGGTCTACAAAGGGGTATCGACAAAATGGAAGAGTATTGTTGTAGATGAGGACTCTCTCTTAATACGGACAAAACGAAAATCGTAGTATTTCGGAAAGGAGGAAAACTTGGGAAAAAAGACGACTGGGCATTTAACGGGAGACAATTAGAAGTGGTATCGTACTTTAAATACTTAGGCCTTTTTATGTCCAGCTCAGGATCCTTTTCACACGGAATAAAAGCTTTGGCAGACCAGGGGAGAAGAGCATTATTTGGCTTAAAAAGCTTTTTTCATAGAAACCCTGAATTAACACCAGAACTTAAAATTAAACTATTTTATAACGTAGTGGCACCAGTCCTGTCGTATGGATGCGAAATATGGGGATTTTGTGAGGCCGACCCAATCGAAAAGGTGCACATTAACTTTTTTAAAATCTGTTTTACAAGTACGTAGAAATGTCCCAAGCTGTTATGTTTATGGAGAATTAGGTGTTTCTCCGTTAATAATAGAACGCCAAATTAGGATTATCAAATACTGGCTTAGAGTGATTAGAAGTGATTATGGGGTCTGTGAAACTGTCACATGCATATACGAGCAACTGTGGGAACACGTGGAGAGTGACAAAATGATAGTAAATTGGGTATCTCTTGTAAAAAGTTTGCTATGCAAGTACGGGTTTGGATATGTTTGGTTTAACCAAGGTGTAGACAGTGAAGATCTATTTACGGGTGAATTTAGGAAACGGATTGAGAACTGCTACATCCAAGACTGGAGAAGCCAGGTAGAAAATACTTCCGACAATAGGCTATATAAGTTAATTAAGACGGAATTTAAATATGAAAACTACTTGAACATTATTGATAGCAGTTCTTTCAGAGCAGCACTTTCAAAAATTAGATTGGGATCGCATAGTTTTATGATTGAAAGGGGGCGATGGGTCTCACCAAAGTTAGAACTACAGAAGAGAAAATGTGAGTTGTGCAATGAAATAGAGGATGAATATCATTGTTTGATTAAATGCCAGGGATTCAAAGTCCTACAAAGTAAATATCTGCCATGTTCTTTGAAAATTAAACCAAATATGGTACGATTTATTAATATGTTTCAAACAGACGAGCCCGACGAGCCCAACCAGACACAGAAATTAGCTATACTCTGTTTCAATATTTTAAAAAGCTACAAATTTGGCATGTAAAAACTGTGCATCTCCTGGCAAATTATCAATTTTGGCAGATAGGTACAAAGGTATGAGTATTTCTTTTTTAATTTGTTTTGTTTTTGTGGTTGTTGTTTTTTATTTCTTCCTTTTCATACTTTCTGAACTGTTGATATGTATTGTAAAGTGATTGGCTTCGGCCTAAATAAACTTGAACTTGAACTTGAACATGTAATGTCGATTCCATGTTTTAGATATCGATGTGCAACCGAGTAACTTTAGGGGTATAGATACCGACACCGTGTACTTTACTTCGCAAAAACCAAAAAAACATGACTGTACTTAAATGAATGAGTCTGTATTATCAGTATAAGTAATGAAGCAAAATTGAAACAAATCATTAGCAATTTTAATGAGAAAACGTCTGCCCTTTTCTTTGTCTTCCCATCTGGTGCCAAATTACAGCATACTTAATCCACATTTCTAGTTTATGTTAAGCTGCTGCAAGATACTTCTACTGCTGTCAGGAAATAGGATCTTCTTTATCAAGTCATGAATATTTCATACATTCGGATGCGGGGAGAAACGTCAAAATACTGGATATTTTACGACGGACATTCTCAGATAACCTAAAATATACCCAGTATCATAACGCCCAGCATTAAAGTGCATTGACCTTGCCTTTGGCCCGACACTCCGACACCATTTGATGTAAACCATAACAAGGCCAAGCTGATCAGTAAGCCTACTCTGCTGATCTGTAGGCCTAATCTGATCTGTAGGCCCACTACACTGCTAGAATAGGAATATGTCATTAAATCTGCCTGTTGGGGGGAGACGAAGAAGATCTAACATACTTTTTTGATAGCTTACTGCAAGTCTAAAGCATGCGATTTCACAACGATCGTCAGACCCGCAGGATGCCTCAGATTCGTCGTGAAACGAACAATCCGATTCGAAATCAGGCCACAGTTACGTCCTTTGAAGTGTAAGGAATTGTGATCCTGATTCGCACCCATTCACGTAACCATCCGTACCGTCTACATATAGCCGAAAAGCTCTAATATTTCAGCACCAAGGAAAAAACGTTTGTCAACGGTTCATCACTCTGCATCCATTGTTGTCTGCTTGTGTCATCGGGATCTACTTTTAGATTTTGTATTCATACGCCAGCAGTCAGCTTACCATGATAAGGGTAGGCCTAGGATTGAAATTACTAGCATATGATCAAATAATGAGAATGCGAGTTTGACTCCTTTTGACATAGAATCATGGGTCATAACGGGAACACACTACATCCTGGGTGTTTTTATAGAGGATGCACTAAAAACCTGCAGGTTGTAACTACACACCACGGCAATGTATAGTTTAATCACTGAGAATATATGATTTTTACATTAAGATTAGAACAAGGAACTCAGCGGTCTAGCTAAGTAAACTCAAGCCATTCCCACACCGTGGTGACAGTCCAGGTGCAATAACATTTATGGGCATCCCTGTTTTATTAAAGTTGAATTAAATATTAATAAAAAGTCATTAATAATGACCTAAAATAGTACAGTCTCTAAATGTGGTTTAATGAGAAATGGATGCCTTGGTCAGATATATTAGGCCTACAAGAATGGACCTGGGTCTGGGGCGTGCTAGGCTGTTTTCGAATGCGATAAACTCCGAACCACTGTACTTAATATTTGGTTGGAACCGTGAACTTGCATGAAATTCGATCGACTGGCAAGTGCAAGATTTAATTTATTAGTTTACAAAGTTTGTGGCGCTGTCTTCTCTTTGTCTTCGTTCCACCATGTCGCCATTTTATGTTAAAATTTCGGACGATGCCTAAGCGCATCTGATTGATTCACAAGACCTCGCTGCCCCGCCTCACAGTTTTGCACGCCAGTTGTAAGTGGTCAGTGGATTTTGTCAGGCCACGTCATGCGTTACGCGAGCTTTTCCTTACATCATACAGTGCGCTACACATTCTTCCATCACGAAAAAACACAGGCACTGATGAGGGCCAAATTTGCAAAGTAAGGACAAGAGAGTTCGAGTAATCTGTGTTTAGATTTGAGTTTGGAGTGAAAACGATCAGAGGTTATAGAAAAGAAAGTTCACCATGATTCCAGTTGGTTTTATTATCACCTAAGACCATGAAGCATCGTATGAATGGGGAAACTCGAATTTTAAAATTACCCGTGGATTCTCTTCCTTTCGAACTAGACTAGCTTGCGTACGAGTTAAGAGTAGCAGGGTAGAAAATGTGCGTGATCGTACATGTGTGTCAGAGAGGGAGAGAGAGAGAGAAAGAGACAGACAGACAGACAGACAGACAGACAGACAGACAGACAGACAGACAGGCAAGCAGATAGACAGCCACACGACAGACAGAGAATCCCGTTTTTGGAAAGAGAGTAAATACTTTAGTGGGATCGGAAATACATGATACTCTTCGGAATACCTCCGCTTGGGCTCAAAACAAGTGTTTCAAACTTTGCATAAAGTCTTCCATCCGTTCGTCCTTACTGTTGTGATAATGCAAGGATCTCCTTGTAGCGGAGACTTTAAGTGTAGTCACATAACGCCTTATTCATAGAGTGGCTGTCCATGCTAGTCTTTTATACTGATATTTCTAGTCTAGGCTCTATCTGTGGCCGCACTGTGGCAAGCTGAAGTGCAGTCTTAAATCTCGTCAAGAAACAAAAATCGGTAAACAAGAACTCTGGCATGATAACCATGTTTACATAAACTTAATAAAGCCAGTCTTTGATATGTATCAATTCTGTCTTTGTTATTGCTGATGTTGGTGGTGTCTTTTGGCGTGGCTTTGTTTAACTATGAGAACAGTACAGTAGTAGAGTCTGTTAGATTTATGAGGATCATTGCACAAATTGCCACGTCTTGTTCATAGTACATCATAATACAGTATATTAATCATCCTCTTCTTATTACTAATGCTGTTCCCTCTGTCTCAACTTTTTGACAAAGATATTCAATATTCACAACTGTCTCGAATTAATATCCTTCATTTTAATAACTTTGTCGACGAGATCCCCCGCTCGCTGCGCACCGTAGAATGTATCTCAATATTCTGTGCTTCGCATCATACTTTTGAGTTGTTGTTTTTTTTTACAACTCATGGAGGTTTTCTACCGTCGTCACATTTCTTCACCACTGAGTGAAAAATGAAGGGAAACTTCCATGTGAGGACCGCCAAAGTTGTAAATAATGAAATTTCAATCCACTTGAAAATATTGAATGTCGCTAAGTGCTCCACTTGGAGAAACTAAACTGTGAGGCATTGAAAGTGAAAGGTTTATGACTGGAGTAAAAAATCGTGTCGAAACATTCTCGACACGACTATGGGTCTTATGATTACATCTGCCAAGCCTAAGTCTGAAAATATAAAATTTTATTGCCTCTGATACGATTAAAGACTTTCTGACAATAGTCAAGTGGCAGCGCAAGGGGGTGTCGAAAGAGAACTCTTCAACTTTCTCCAAACCAGCTGCTTTCTGCCCATTATAAGGTCTTTCGTCGTATAGATTTGGTCAAGAGTAGGGCAGATGTGTAATCTCGGTGCTTAATATGGTTTTTGTGTGTACAGTACTCCAATAGTCTTTGCGCTCTAATGAGACCTAGAAGTTGTTCTATTATTTTAATACACAAAACGTTATTGTTGTTATCATTGTCTTGTTGTTTAAAGGTGAGACAGTCTAGTTGGGTTGGGAAAACACATTCTCGGTTACCTTTCTGTCTGACCAGAATGAATGAAGGCCGGTGCCCTGCTAAGAACAGTAAGAATGAATTTTCCTCTCCGCTTTTCATAGCAAGGTTTCAGCCAAGCCCTTTCATTCATATGTTAACATTTCTGACAGCTCATGTGGCGCACCAAGTAGAATATGGCGCGGTAGTGAGAAAGTGGATTTCATTCATAGGGCTCTGGGATGCCATTGATATCATAGCAGAAGACCGAGGCCATGGCATCTAAGTATACCGAGACAATTTTCAGCCTGGTAAAGCTTGTAAACTTCATGCAAATGTTAAAGACCATTGTTCTGATGTCTTGGGTTGTTTACTAATGTCAGGCAATTTGCGAGTATTTATTTCTCGTCATTCAGCATGCCTAAATTCAGATTTCTTTACCCCTTTACTCCTCTTCCATTCCGTAAGTAAAAACCCCGTCTATTTGCATTGTACAGTCGTATTAATTACATCAACCAACCTCCCCAATGTCTTCGATACTTCTCACAAGTACCGCACTGAACAATTCTAGGCTTTAGTGTCCATTTATTACCTCGACTGATGTCTAACAATGGCACGTGTAAATTAAAATACAATTTATATCTGCATCCCGGGAGGCAGAAGCCGGGAAATAATGAGTTTCACAGCTTCAATGGCGGCGTACGGTTTGTGGGGACAGGCGCTGACGGTAAGACGTGATGCGGTCTCTTGTCTGCAGACCACGGGTAGCCCATGATCAAACAGGATGCCTGGGCAGAAGGGATCCGTATCGTATGAGATCGACGAGAAAGTATGTAACATTGAATAAACTATTCCACAAAGTAAACTTTTCATTTAAATCATTTCTGCTTTGGTGAATTTCAAAGAGATTATGTCCGCATCTCACCGTCAGGCCCACCAAAGCCACAGCAAAGATATTGACTAGACTAGATATCTGCCTGCTCCTAGTCTGTCATCTCTCACTCATTCTCTAACTGATTCACTCGCTGTCTGTCTGTCTGTCTGCCTGCCTGCCTGCCTGCCTGTCTGTCTGTCTGTCTGTCTGTCTGTCTGTCTGTCTGTCTGTCTGTCCTCTATTTCTTTCTTCCTCTCTCGCTCCATTTCTACCCCGAGTCTTCGTTCTAAATAAGTTAAGTGAATCTAGACATTGGGGTTTTCACATTACTTCAGGCAATCTACTTAGTCTGGATCTAATTTAAAATGCCTCTCTTTAATTTGGCGCACGTATCTGCAAAAATGGTTCTACTTTCCCATCCCTTCAGATATATTATGCACAGTATTCAGCACAGATATCGTCATACAAACGCACTAAAAGGAGTTATTTCCGAGGCAGAACACTCTTTCAGTGTGCTAGTTTGTTGATAATCGATCAGCGTAAATTTAAATTAAAACATGTTTTACTGTTTGCAATTAGCTGAATTGTTTATATGAAACCACATTTTTTAAAAAAAAATTGTGGTGGTGGCTCCAGAGTTAGTTTACACTGTATGCTACTGAGACAAGAATGGCCAAGGCTCTAAGTTGAGAGGAGACTGATGCCTAGACTCTCTCAGTGCACGAGGAAACTACCTCTCTACAAACAGGCAGTTATTGCTATCCTTTTCATTTACCATCGACTTGGACTCATGTATGGTGTTAGCTTCTCGGCTGCTAATGGAGCAATTCATACTGAATGAAAATAAACAGTATGGGAAAATCATAAATTTACAGCACATATTGTATTGTGACACAGTTGAAAGGTTCTCTGTTGAATCTTTAAGCAAAGAAATTACTTTTGTAATGTACTTTAAAATCTAATATTATATTGGGCTTTCTATTTTATCTGCTTTTCCTGCTCCCTATCTTCTGCCCCCTCCCCCCCTTCCTTCGTTCGTTAACAGTCATTGCAAACACCATTGATCGATCTCTTCAAAATTCAAGTTTATAGACTACATTAACACTTGAAATCTGAAACCTTAAACCTTTAAGCACAACAGGGGTAATCTAGGCATACTCAAGTGTATTTGCCGTTTCAAAAGTCAACAGATTAGACCTACATTAAATCGTTCTCACAGAATGAACAGGCCCTGAAATTGCACGTCGTAAAACTAAGCTACGGCCAGGCTTTCCTTTTTTCTTCACTGCCACTCTTTGCTAATGTCAAACTCCAGTCTTGCATTTAACTCGTTTTAATTCTCTCAGGCCCTCTTTGTTGGAACCTTACCTTTCCCATGAAGAAAGAGAGAAACAGGAGAGAAGAGAAAAAGAGAAGAGACGAGAACAGAAAAGTAAAAAAGAGAAGAGAAAGACATGCAACACAAAGGGAAGTGGATAGAGCAAGGCCTGAAACAGATCTAATATTTTGAGGTAAATTACAAAGAAACGAACTGATTTTCACAAAATTACATTCACCGCTGTAGGCATTTGTGAAAAACAGTGACTTTTGCTACAATAATCGCTTCAGGGAAGTTTCTTTCTGAATTACGAGAACTTGCAAATAAAATGTGAATTTTTTTTTTGTGCGCATAAAAGTACATAGTCTAACAAGAAATAGGATTAAACATGAAGCAATGCGGAATATAAAATCTGACATCAAAGATCTGATGAGAACTTCTCTAAATCTAAGATTCATTTTCAGATAACATTTACATCAGCATCTTTGGTGAGACTTCGAAGACTATTAAAAGGCTATTTTTTTTCTTAAAAATCGTGAAACATCATATTATTTATGTGTATTTTATTTTATATACAGTATCAGTTCTGCACCGGGTACGTAAGCTACGCTTTGTCTGAAAATGAATCCTAAATATAGCAATCATGAACTGATGCATTTACAAATTATCCACAGGCAGTCTTTTGGTGAAAATCCCGCATGAAATATCACTCTAGCTCCACCTTCCATTCCACCCCAACCTCAGCCAACCACATTATATGCATTCAAGTCTGAAATCACGAACATCATGTCATAAAAGATCGTCTTGCACACCGCAGTTAAAATCACAACATGATATTGAGACGCAAAGATAATTATGGCTTTGTTTTTGATACATATATCCAATTGCTTTCACTCCTAACACAATGAGTTCGTGTCTTTACTCCTCATTACCAGTAAACTCCTTGTCACGTCAACACAGACTGTAAGACGAGACACCTTGACTTCTGGCCATGCGTCTCAGACCATTGAGAGAAATGCTGCCAAATGCCACACAATTTTTTGTAACTAATATGATGCCAACACTGTATTATAGCATTGCCACTTTTCCTGTGCAAGTCTGTTTTATAAAACACTTGATCCTGCTTTCCATCACTGCATTACGCATATGTAACCTCGAGAATGATTTACATAAACACACAGCATAGTGCACACTGATTTCAAACCATGGTACATGAACTAGCTCTCTAATATAAGCACGTGTGCATGCATACAAAGGTTGTGTGCATGAGCAGATTGTGTAATTAATCATGCAAAAGAATCTAAACTTCGCGAGAAAGATTCTGTTTAGAAACTGCAAGAGTGTCCAGTCTGTCCTTTGAGCAATCACTGATCAATTTTGTCAATTATGGACACCACCGTGCAAAGAAAGTTGCCAGAGACTGCGGGTCCATACTTTGTGCGTAGACAGGAAGAGACTGTGATTAAGGAGCAATAAGCACCTACCGATATGTCTGGAATGCAGTGATGATGTTTCTGGCGACAAATAACAAAAAAAAATAAATTTCTAGTCAACTTCAGTAGAAGTAGTGCATGCACACTGACGAGTTAATGTCAATGCTCCAGCTAAAGGCTACACAAACGAACGTCGTTTCCATATTTGTGTTCGTGTGTGTTTTGATATGTGGATTTGAAAATTAACTATGTTTTTCATTAAGATTTAGGTCTATGTATGATTTAGGGACAATATCATGGGACTACGTTGATGGTCAGGGCCGAGCACGGATCGAATCCCTGAATTCCGGCAAATTTGGAGAAGCTGACCTCCCCC
>JAWQUT010000036.1:2491635-2528207 GCA_033807755.1 Ellobium chinense | reverse complement strand
AGCATTACCCACACTGATAGCCGGAAGGAGAAGCGTACGGTGTGCAGATGTAACACTCTATACATTGGCTTGTCTTGAAATTTTCTGCCCTAGCCACGCTCAATGTTTGGGGTGAAATCTTGAAATAAAGCGAACCTTGATCATATATTTTGGGTTTATAAAAAGGCTTTGGGTCCCTTGAATCCTCTGTTGTAACGTATGTTAGTCTCATTTTAAACAAGTGGAATTTTGATTTGATTTATAACACTGGCCCATATCGATAATGCTCATCTTGTGTTATCATGCTTCATTCAACAGTTGTTATTTCATGCTGGAAAATTCATCACTCCACTCTACTTCCCCAAGAGCCACCTAAAAACATCAGACTGCATATTATTCGGTTCCTTCTGCCGAATGTGCAGTATCTCCCATCACATTCAACTCCTTATATGCTTCACTGCACGACTGCTGTCCCCTACCCCTCCTCCTTTTCCTTTGATCTGGCATATATTTTTCCAGATCCTTGATGACGTCTGTTTTGTTCCGCATAACTGCCTCCCCTCCCACCCAATTGCCCTCGCCCGTCAAGATATCATATCCCACCCATACTGGCATAGTCGGGGCAATACACCCATGTACAGAGCTGGACAGCTGGCGCGACTGACTTAGAAGTAAGAGAGTTGGTGGAAACCAATTGATGGAGTTGATGGACGTGCCCTGGAAGATACATGCAACCACTTAGTTCGGAATATTCTGTTTCCGACCGTCGTTTTTTCAGCAGGCTTTGCAGATCTGTCATTACCACAATGTAAGTTTTCATGCTAAAACTTGCTGCAACCCTACAAAAACTCCTGAATAACAGTCCGTATCTCCATTTGCTTGTTGAATATGGGGCTCTCGTAAGCTCCTGATCCTTTGTGGACGACCTTGCTAAGAAACGAAACCTCAGCCAGTTCGCGCCTTTCGACGGACCCGTCTGAGTAGATTATTATATTATCAGGGCTTGACATGGTTTCCACCAGCTCTCTTATTCGTACTTCATACTCATAGTCAGTCGCGCCAGCTGTCCAGCTCTGTACATTCTCTTTCAAGCGTAGTTGTGTACAGTGAAAATGTGTACTGTACCCAGAATCCTTGTCGTTGTCAAGTATCCTGTGGGTTATGGAAGTCACCATACAGAGCCCTCTTTCTTTCACTGTTCGCACCGTCATTTTCCCTAAGCCAGCCGAAGAGGTAGCCGGTGAAGCTGATAGTTGAGTTTGTTGCTGATGCTGGAGCTGTTTTTGGTGTTCGCTCTGGCGATGATTGCCCTCTCGTCGCTTGTTCTGCTTTGTTGAGGGTCTAAGTTGAAGTTGAGTGCTTTCCGTCTGGTCACCTTATAGTTGAATAATGAATTGTAGCAGCCTGTAGTTGAAGTGAGATTCATTCTTGGTTTCCCTTATGGTGGTTAGCCAGCCCAGGCGACAACAGTATCCAAAATCTCTCCTACACCCCCTGTGAGACGGAGAGGCAATGACGGTTCATTGTATAACACGGTGGATAACAACTGCAAGAAAGAAGCCAGGGCGACAGGCAGAAACAAAGAAGTTGAGGGATCATCCCAGCTTCAGTATCCCGAAGTTCACGAATGGGATGGATTGGTGGGGAGGGGGAGGGGGAGGGAAGGGGAGGTTCACCCATGGGGGTGACCAATGAGTCTCAGAAGAGCGACTACCCCCTTAGGAGACTGTAAAAACAACCAGAGCTACTAGTACTGCTACTTCGCAACAACAAAAATCCATTGAGGTTCGCCTCTTTTATAGTGTCTCATCTGCCCCCGCGACCCATGATCTTCCCCTTTTTATTCTCACACTTTCTACTTTTCCAAGTGCATTGTGGAGAGGACGATTTCTTTCCCGGCCTTATTTACCAAGCAGATGTACACCGCTGACCAAGAGGAAGATTGCTTTGTTTCATTTATAGCGAATTGATTTAAGACATTTATGACAATTATTCATGTTCAAGTCCCTGTTTTTGAATGCAGTCGGCCATGAGCATTACAATTCGGTCTCTCACATAGTTATCGCGAACAGATACACGGAGAATTGTGTTGGTCTGTGTTAGGCTGTGAAATAGAAGGCTAATAATTTACATTCCTTCACGCTATCATCAAAGTAATAATCAAGTTTCAAACGTCATTAATCAGTATGAGGTCGACCAGAATCATTTGAAATTTCGAGCAAGACATGAGACCTCATTTTTTTGTAAATGGAGAGGAAGGGACTGAGTTAATCGATTGGCGTGTCAAAGATGAAGTCGTCTATTGCTCAGTTACGTTTCCGTTCTCCGACTCCCACCCCCTCCCTTCCAACATTCTTTTTCTGACATAGACACTCAGGTGCTTTGAATTGTCTGTAGTGTCAGCAACAGTGAAGGTTACCCACAGATAAGGACGCGATCGATTTTTTTGTTAAAATCAGGACTATTCCACAAACAATGAAACTAAGGCGAAACATGCCTACACTTTTCATAGGATTGCCCTCTTCTTATCTTTTGGTTATACTGATAAAATCCTCCACATACTTTTAATTCCCCATATCTCCTCTTCGCTGTACCCTGTTCACTTTTTGTCTGTGTTAGCCACCGCCTACTCCCACTGAAAGGCTGTGAAATAGAAGGCTAATAATTTACATTCCTTCACGCTACCAGGACAAACATGATTCAGGGACTGTGGATAAGCCCGAGAATGAGGATAAGGCCTCCTTATGAAGGCTGTCTTTTTGTCTGTTGTCAGCCATTTGGTGCACACCATTAAATTTCATATGCAGACTATTTGGCATTTGCATCTAAATGGACACTTTCCGGATGTTTCAGTCCTCGTATTGCTATTGTAAGCCGTTTCAGTTTTAAACTTGTTAACAATCGGTTGTTAATAAATGTTATATATGTTAAGGAAACTCAAGTAATTCAGTAACTGTTTGGTAGGGTGATGATGTGACTGACACCAGGTTTATCTGCATTGCTTTCTCCGGATATAGAATGCATCATCGAGTATTTTGTTCTCCTACTCATGCTTGTCGTTCTTTCCATCGAACTCATAATGATAATGTCTGGTCACAAAGTCGCAAAATTGTACGTAAATGTCAAAGTTGTCTGTTGGGGAGGATGGGTTGGTTTTTTTTTTAGCATTGGTTTAGGTCTGCTTCTGCAACTATCATGCAGTCTACTGTCAAACTGCACGAGCTCAGTCTGTAAAAAGCAGCAAAAATACCCTTGATATCCCGTATTGTTGGTTGTTTATTGTCGTGTTGCTGTTCTATCAGACTAGACATCGACTCATTATCGATTTTTGCACTGTCTTGTGTTGAATAGCCGTGCTTTTGTTTCTTCCAATTTCATGTTGGAGTGCAGCCTGTTATCATGAGTAGGGACTAGGAAAGCGTACCTCCGCGTCACGATGTTTGATGTGCGGTTCCTATATACTTTAATGTACATAATATACATGTATATGTAGGTGAAATGTGTGGGTTTTGGGAACATTTTAGCAAAGTAATAGGCCTGCATCCCAGTTGGTACAGAGATGCTTTGTGGTGAGATTTCCAAGGCGTATTTATGATCTATTCGCAGTTTCTCATCTCGAAATGAGATTCTTTCATTAGAATGTTTCTGTTCACAGTCACAGGCACGTAAAAGAGAAATACGGAATGCGGAAAGACACGAGAGGTTACTGGAGCTCGCTGAAATGAGAAATGTGACTTGAAACATACAAGGTGTATTAAACATAACTCGTATAATGCACTATTCTTGCAAGCTCCTAAAAGAGAAAAGTTGCTCAAAGCACTTGAGATCGTCTTAATTATTCATTCTCGCTGACTATCTAAATTCAGGCATAGCTAGAAATTTTGATACATTTATCTGGCTTAAAAAATCGACACAGAAAGCTATGTCTTTTAAAAGTCTGTTTATCCAAAATCTTTCATAGATTACCATTTATGAATATAAAGCCGTTCTGGTTCTCTTTATCGGCAAAAAAAAAAACAACACAAAACGAAGAGAACATTGATCCGGGGTGTATCTCTATCTATATGCAGGTTCCCCGTAACAGGGTGTTCGATAATGTTTATTAAATAGCTTCTATTGTTTTGTATCAGCGTTGTGAGTTATGCATTTGCAGTTGCACTTGGGTGAAATTTAATGGCCAATAAATACGGATCAACATAAATTGCAAGCACAGACATTTTCTTAAAAATGAAGCACTATGCCAAAATTTTGGGGAACTCGAGTTTTTGATAGTGTTCGAAGCTCTTTGTACAAATCTGTAAACTGTGCTTTTCAAAGAAATTGTTAAGGTGAACATTTACATGAATAATAGGGTTGGTAAGATGGAGAGGGCGGCTATACCAGACTAGAAACATTTTATTTTCTTCATTCTACCGCTGGGAGGTAGAGTACAGCGATGACAGGACTCGCCACTTCATTCATCTGAGTACAGTGACTTGTTGGTTTGGGCAAATCTGGACAAAATAATCGATCACTAAGATTTCGAGTTTAAGAAATCCGGAGCAGCAAAACGATTCGTTCAGACTCGTTTGTGGAGACCATTTTCGGGCTCTCATTTTAAGTCCTTTTCTGGTTTACAGAATGCAAACCGGTTTCCATATTGTTCTAATTCTTTCCTTGCAAAAGCAATTATGGGCCTAAACCAGGTTCTTCATTTAGAAAATTAATGGCCCAATTCAGTCTCCTGAATTCAGTGTAAAACAATATCATCACCACAGCAAACAAATAAATTATCACATTCGAAGCTTTCAGAAAATGCGAACCAGAGATTACCTAGGAATACGTATTAATAGTGTATCTTTCTATATATCAAACTGGCTCTGCCCTGAGAGTTATTATTGTGAATTAAGAGAAGGTAATGGATCACTTCAAACGTGAGTTAACAGAGCCGGAAAACCTGATTTTTAGAAAGGGGTGACCCATTTCTCTGGTTAATCAGAGATCGAGCCTTTGCTCAGGCCCAATACCTGACTGCAAGAAATGCCCCTTTTTTTTTATCAAGGGTGGTTAACAACCCCGGCTAAACCACGAACTACGGGACTAATCGTCGGTTTCGTTCACTCTCTCTAACCCTGCACTACCATCTCTTTAATGGAGATGGGTGCGGGCTCCGAGGCAAAAGTGAGGTTAATAAACTTCGATATCAATCAGCGTCAGTAATAAGAACAGTTCTTGGACCTCTTCCTATTACTATTTAATGGATACTACCATAATTCGTCAGGTGTCAGTGGAGAAAATCTCTTGCAATCACGCAAACACAACGAATTGCACCTCACTATAAAAGGAAACCTATCGAGATTGCAAAGAAAATTCTACCACTCCCTCCGATGCATCATTCTGATTTGGCATCCTCTAGCGTTTTCCTTCTCTCCAATCTAAACACTCGCTTTTTAATGTGTTTTGAACCCACAAAGGAGATAGAGAGCTGTGTTTGGTCGTAAAACAGCAGCTTCCTAAAGTCATCCAGCTGTAAAACATATTTATGATTGTTCACGGCAACTTCAACAGTAAAGTGTAGCGCATACTGCAGCATACCACATCAATTTAATTCTTATCAGCCTTTTCTACAGTTGACTCATTGTACTCGTGGTATGTACAGACCGGTCGCCAGATTACTACGCGGACACAACCACAACTAAATGAACATTGATTTTGAAGTGAACTGGTAAAGCTGTTGGCCGGTTTTACAGGCACACGTGATGATATTCATAGTGAAATAAACAAAGATGTCAAGTGCTCGTGTGAACTGTCACAAAAACAGCTTATTCCTAAACGTATACTTTGAGATCTTTAATCTTCTATGAAGCTGTAATAGGAGATTGGCGCAAATTGAACGAATAGGAAACAGCGCCAGGACAGGTCCATTGTAGTAATAAAAGGTTCCCTAAATGCATGCTATCTCATCTTAGTTTCGTCAATTACAATGTTATGAAATTCAAGCAAACCGCATGCAGTGAAATAACAGTTGTCACTATGCAACACAATGATGATAATCACTCAAAGACGCCAACAAACAACTTCCATTAGGAAGATAAAAACTATATTATTTATTATGCGTGTCTGGAAGAGCAAGCTGCCGTCATAAACTAGTAGTCAAGATAGTGGATTCACACAGCACAGGGGATCCCATAGATTGTGCTATATCACCAGAGAGTTGAAAGGATAGAGTGGTATTAGTTGCTTAATGAAGCACAAGGCACACAGAAGTTTTAATCATCCTCACGTGCTGCAGCATATAACAGTTGGTATTTCGAGAGAAAATTGTTACTGTATTCCTGCAGTGAATAGTACTCCAAGTACGATAACTCATTGTGCCATTATCACAGATCACAGGCGTGTTGCCTCATGATATTACTGTATTTCAGAAATGTAAAACTTCCTATTCACATAACTTATTTAACCAGGGTAGTCGTCCTTATCTTACATCCTTCTCATTAATTCAGGTAATTGCTCTCTTTCTCTGTGTATATCTGTGTGTTGTGTGTGTGCGTGTGTGTATGTATGTGTGTCTGTCTGTCTGTCTATGTGTGTGCGTGTGTGTGTGTGTGTGTGTGTGTGTGTGTGTGTGTGTGTGTGTGTCTGTCTGTCTGTCTGTCTGTCTGTCTGTCTGTCTGTCTGTCTAACTGTCTGGTTTTCTGTCTGTCTATCTGTGTGAAGAGTGTCATATTCTTGTAATCAAGAAATATGGTGTTCGTTTGATGTTCTTTCCAGATTTGACCGAAATAATTAATACAAGAAAAGACCCCTTAGAAAGGACAAAGCGCTAAATGTGTTACTGATATCGTGCTTGATATCAGCACCGGATTAGCCTCTAAGCTAAATAAATAAGACCTGGCTTAGCGTCTCACTATCCGAAGACCTTGCGAAAAAAAACCAGAAATTGTTTTTGCCTTTAAATTATTGTAGTCATTCTTTATGAGATTTTAACACTTTCAGCTAATTAGCCTGCTTTTGTATTCAGCAATTATAAGTGTCGACGGTTATATGACTTCTTCTAGACCCGTGTACACATCTAACTGAACGAAAGCACCTATAGATATACCTTGTTTCGAAATTGAGAGTTTCTGGTGTAACTTTTAACCAGGGGTCTTCTGGTTTCCTATAGCTTAGAACCTCATTAAGTCTAGATCAGGTAGTGTCTAACGTCCTCGCAGAAATGTTCAAGTTCAATGTATTATATATAAAAGGTACGAGAGTTACACAGATGATGGGAGAATAGTGAATGAATGCAAAAGATAAGGCAGAGAGAAGATAAAAGCATGGCAAAATATCTGAGAGAAGGTCGTGCGTTACAAATTCACGAGAACCCGTCAGTAAATGAATAAAAGAAGGTGGGAGAGGGGGGCCACATGCAGACACACGCATACACAAACACGTGCAGGGAGAGACAGAGCGAATGAAAGAGAGAGAAAGAAAAGGAAGGGAAAACTATAGCCACGTTTATATCAGTTATTATAAAATGAAAAAAACTTAGGCAAACGAAAGGCTAGTAGGTTTTATGGTTTGACATGTAAGGAAAACGGAGAAAATAACGAAAGAAAGACAACACAAGGCGGAATAAGATACAAAAGATTTCAAAACGCAACTGTGACACAAGAGCACCATTATAAGATGGGCATCAAGAGTTTTGAGGATTCTTACAACATTTCTGCTGATCTAAAACCTTCTCTATGAGATGAAACATAACGAACACAGGAAGAACCTGGGATCAAAGCTATTTAATTTGAAATTATTAAGTTCAAAAGTGCAAAACTCTTTCTGCGTAACAAGTCAGAAACATGGCATTTCACTTTTGCTCTCTTGGTGAATACACGGGATCAACTCACAAACTCGACTTTCATGGGACCAGTTTATGATTTGACGTTTGTGAAGAGCTCGAGCTTGTAAGTCAAGTTTGACATAGATATTGCAACAACTGAAACAAGATTATTAAGGTATGAATGAAGTTTTTTGGGGTTTGTTTTTTTTTGAGGTCCTCAGTTTCAAAGTCCTGAGGTCCAAAAGTGATTATATTTTCAACGGAGGAATCAAAACCAACCAGAACAATCTCAACTCATAAAGAGTATTGTATTGTGAGTGATATGAGCATTCACTTGCAGTTCACTTGCTGCGCAGACGTACTGATGACAATAAATACTGCAAATGGTTTCTGTTTACAATGGCCAGCTGGTTTTATGCATAAAGACGGTGCGTATGAAGTTAAGGTATACGTTTTGCCGTTTGAGTCAAAACGGAGGATGGAAAAATGTTGTGGGCACGGAAGATTGCAAGAGGAGCTGTTGCACTGTACTATTTTGATATTTATTATTTTTCATATTGATGGTTATTATTTTTCATATTACTAACGTACGATGGAAAATAACATAGAGTTGCTAAAAATATATAGAGCAACTTAAAAGTTACTCATCATCAAATACGGTATCATCTATGTCATTAGTGTTGTCACCAACAAGAGGAGAACCACTATAATCAAGAAAATATTATCACAGAACACCCCAGCAGTACTGGACAAGACGTGTTCGTCCTAGTGCTACATACGCACTCCTTGCCTATAATATAGGCTGCAGGCAATTCTGATATTAAAGAATGAAAAATTCAAAAGAAATTCCTGATAGGAATTAATGCTATGACGAAATTAGGTCTTTACCCTTAGGTTTTAATTCTTGTTCCTCATTGAACTCAACATAATCTCTATGGGAATTGTGATTTTCATTTTCATCATAGTGATTGATCATCATCACTGTCTGATTCACTTCTGAGAAGAATCACCATGACCTGTTGATTGTTGGTTATTGTTAATGTTTCAACATTGTTCCAGCCTGTTGTTGTATACTGACTGAAAAATAAAAGTTTACTGAAAAATAAACCCCTAGCAGAACCATAAAATAGATTTATCGTCTGTATCATTTCTAAGCAATCGAAACCCCCCTCCCCTACCCCAGTTTACCTTTGACTTTATCTGCAGTTAAATCTAGACCTTTGCTGTCGAATGTTACTCGGAGAAATTACCACATTTTAATGGTTGTAGATACATGTATATTGATTACGTAGTGTAGAGCATTGCATTTCTGCTATATACCAATATTTGGGGTGGGNTGGGGGGAGGGGAGGGAACGGGGAACGAGAAGTGACATTCTGTTAGATACCTCCTTATAATATTCAATGATGAAACATTAGCATAGTTTTAGTCTCTTTATGCCCTCCGTCACAGCTTTAAAAAAAAAAGGGGTTGTCCACTTGTGACCCTGCAGTGTTATCAAGGATTCTTGACATCATCATTACACGACTTTGCCTAGGACTGCACCCATCATGTTAGTCAAAATTAATGATACTTACCTCGTAAGACATGCTGTAGCACTGGAGGTAAAGAATGCAAAATTACGCTAACAAGGCTTCACCTTGCAGTTGCTTGCAGCGAAACGTTTGGTGAGGCTTCCACATCGCCGCTGTCTGATGTGTCCTATGTCAGCACGGTGATATCAGCACTCTTGAGAGTCCGGAATAAATTTTAATGTTACTATTTCTTTTTCTATTTAAAGCATTCCTAGTAAAATGTTTTATGTTCATGCAGTATTAAGTGCTCCTTCAAAGAGTTCAAGGAGAAAGAAATGCACCACAATTTTTTTGTTAATGCAGTCGAATAGAAAAGGGTACTGTTCACGCGCTTGGGTTCAGGTGTAGCCACTTCAGATGTCCACTTCTTCACATATCTCTGATACCTTTATCGCAGAGTGTATCTCCAACATGAGAATGAATTTTAAAAATTCCAGGGATTTTGCGTCTGAGATATTTATGTTTTGCGATATGCAGAGTTTACATTGTTATCACAATTTGTAGACTATGAATTTAACAATACTTTAACAAAACTTATTTCCTCAGTAAGTAAGAATCTTGTCTTAATTCTTGTCTTTCTCAACTATATTCACACACTTCAAGTTCTATTCATCAACAGGTAAAGTAACAGGTGTCCTCGTTCACATCAGCCTTGCCTAGTGAAATCGATGCGCCCCCCTCTAGCACCATAATGAACAGGGACATTCAACACCCTATTTTTCTGTGGGTTGGCACATGGGGCAAGGGGGACTATCCATCGCGTCACAGTAAACACTGGTATCTTACCTCTTCCACAGAGGCTAAAGGCACAGGAGCATGGAAGCGTGAACTAAGGAAAGTATGGCGTACCAAAATGGCATATTTGTTTGTTTGTTTAAATGTATGCTCTTTACCGTTCCTGATAACTTACAAAATTCAAGAGACTTGATGTGTTTACATTCTGTCCGTTTTGCTTAGAAACCTTCGGTTACAGAATAACATCACAGGGAGGTATAAAAATGCGTGTCAAATTTGGTTGAATAAACCATAAGTTTTAGTGGATTAGACATGTAACCCAAACTTGCATTTCAAGTTGGTACTTTCTACATTTTTTCGAGTATTGTGCGCTGTACAGTCTTCCAAAGCACTTAGAAGGTTATACGATATAAAGGTATTATATTCCATGCACCTCCTGTCGCATGAAAATACTCATTCTACTTAGACAATAACCGATCATGGACAACTCTGTAAGAGAGAAGCTAAAACGATCAACACTGCGTTCTAGAGCAAACGTTTTTGGTATTTCTTATGGGCTTTCATGCGGAAAATATCACTGTTGCACAAGCAAAAATCAATCTCCATCAGTTGTATTCGTCTTGTACCTCTTTGAAAATTAAGGATAGGTTTCCAACTGGGTGATCCCTATCTTGAAGCCCCTGCTTGCGCCGTCTCCGGTGTACCAGAAAAGTGCGGTTCCCTCTTGATTTGGTCTCCTATTTTAAATTTCCAATTTGGTACTTCTGTTTGTAGAAGCTGGGGTAGTGTGAAAGTTGTGAAAACTCCAGCGTTGAGCTGCACCTGTTTGGCGGTGTAAACGGGAGATTGAAGATTTTTTAGGTATTTTGTCAAGACAGGAATTCACTTAAATAAGTTCCATATGACATAAAGAGGGCAGTAAGGAATATTGAACATATTACTAATGTCGGAAGAAAGGGGCGAGGAAAGGGTCATATTTCTTGGGGGAATGATGTTTAAAAATGGTTCGTACATTGCCAGACCAGTGTCAATATTACTGCACTTCCAGATGTGGAAGCCATGCACAATCAGTTCCGAGGCTGCATAATGCAGAGAACGAAATCTCCTCTTGGTCCGATTTCTCGTATGTCGTTAAGAGGACCTGATCGATATCATCAACTAGCAACCTCGTACTTGCTTGGTCATCGTAATATTCGACGGCGACCAGCGGTGTTCAACAAGTTCAGGACAGTTCAGGACTAAGATACCACGGGCAGTGTTTTTCAGGTGTATCTGGGCAGCCTTAACGCCACGAACGCCGCAAAAGCCACAAGACATACTTACTCCGGTTAGCATCGGAAAATATGAATGAAGAGCAAATCCACTGTACTTCTGCATGAAAATGATCAGTGACAGGAAGAAGTCAGGAAGTTAAAACCAGTGGTGTCAAGGCAAACAGCTTATATATAAGGCTTGTAGGAAACTGAGTCCCGAAAAGCCCAACCCAGCAGCCAGCCTTGATTAATCTTTAGTCTGGTCTTTCCTTTGTTGATCTCCGCAAGATTTGATTCCGGATTTTTCATTTTCCTTCCGACCAGCATGTAGCTTTTCGTACCCCTTGTTGGGAATAAGATCTACTGCCTCAAAATACTGAATACAACGGCGGATGCGAATGTCGGTTAAACCCATCACCTCTGAGAGCTGAATAAACTAATAAACTCTGCTGGTATCAAAGCAGTCAAGGAAGCATTAGCATGGCTGAGTGACGCAGCAAGGTGCTATCGTCTCAATGAAGGCATGGCATTATGCACGATACAAAATTTACAATGATTACAAATAAAAATAAAAACATAAATCTATCGATGTTTGTCCATGACATACACTTGTAACTGTAACTTTGTAATAATATCATCAGTAACGTCCATTTGTCTATGCCGTGCCTAGCGTAAACAAACGCAACTCTGTTGGGAAGAGCTAGAAAACAGAATGTGTCCAGAGAAAGAGATTCCCATCCCTAAAGCATGCTGTGAGCTCCTCATTTTCTGACATTTTATCGCAGCTGGCCACACACAATTTTTATTTGCCACCTTGTCACTTTTTTCCTTTGCAGGCAGGAAATTGGAGAATTTGAACCTGCAAATTTTTAAATGCTGCTCTGGTCATCAGCTTTGCCACACAGCAGTCACACCGTGATGAAAGTTGTAATGTTATCAATCGAGGGACATTCCGCAATTCAATCCGCATTTTCCATATTCAATTCAAAGCTTATTCGACAGTTACGGTGATGTTCACTTTACTAAGGCCTCTAATCGTTTTGCTGCTAATGGTATGAACACATCGCCTGTCGCGGCACCATCTAGTGTTCCTTCGCTCCCATTGACAATCAGAAATCAGATTTTAATTGCATTTTGTTCACCTGAGACAGGAGTGCTCAATCAGTGGCCTGCCGGCCAAAATGTGACCGACCTAGAATAAAATGCGTAGTCTGCGAAGTTTCTATTCATAAAAGAGTGCTCGGTATGCGCAGTGCCATGCGGTATGGTGAAACATGCTCTCACGGTTTAGATGGAGTCTCCACAACATGACTCTAACACAAAGCAAGACCTTCTTGTGAAGAAATGGGGAACTCGTGGTTTTCGGAGTAGTTTAGAATATACATGTACAGTATATATTCTTGTAGGTTGTAGTCATTTAAATCCTCATCAGCGACACAGCTGTGGAGCCATAGTTGCTCAGCCACCGTGACGAAAGACGGAGACAGAGGGAGACAACCAGAGTCTACAACGATATTGTCATTCAGTTGTCGTCTGTTTTGCTCGACTTGTAATTGGCTAGCTGGATAGACGATGAACCGGGCCAGGAATTTTATCTATGTACAAGCTACGTCTAACAGGCCCGTGAAATGTCCCCACCACATCTCACCACGGCATCTTATTGTGCTTTCTCTCACCTGTAGAAAGGCCTTCAGATGCATTCTGTCACACCCGACGTACAAAATCACCAGAGTTAACATGTACATTTCTTGATCCCTTCCTTCTCATTCAAACCCACATCTCAACCATATATTATATATATAGGCCTAAACTCCAGCTATCGCTACCATCCGTGGTTAGTGCCACTCCCTCCCTTCCATTTTAATTGCTAAGAGGGTAACTACATTTCTTATCATTCCCTTATCAAACCTCTTGCACCATTCCTATAGCAATACTGTTATCAGTGATATTACCCTGTCACCTTCTTTATTCTGCACATACACACTGTTTATTGGTTATATGTAGCTTCTATTCATCATGAAATATATTTCATAAAATCCTATTTACTCCACCTATCTACCTTATTCGCGTGTCTCATCAACCAAACCGTTCCTCGTTTCTCACAAGGTGACTACTAAACAATCCTTGCGAAAATCTCCATCTACGATTTTTAATGAGTACCGAATAGTTGTGTTATCGCTAATGATTTTTACTTTTGTCGATAAAATATGCACGCGCGTTTGGCCACAACATTTTTGAATTAGTTTAGTCTGCAGATGTAAAGTGCGTGAAATATGTGACCCCAGAAACATGGTGCAAAATCACTGAATGCCTCAGGCCTCCGATGATAGGATGGGCAGATATTCAGTATGAAGTATAATTAATACAGACTGAACGCCGTCAGAAAATATCCAGACAATCTGACAGATGTGGGCCTACGATGGCCGTGACGGAGATGGTGGTAATGATGATGATGATGATGATGATGATAGTGATGGTGATAAAGTTGATTGTCATTTTGCGATGATTGTTAGGGTATGTATGGGATATTGGCAGTGTGTCTTTCGTTCGTGTCGTTTCATTGCGTCAACACGAAAACACTGGATATTTTCTGATGTCTTTCAGAATATAAAGGAAGAAGAGAAGGGCTTAGTCAAAAAGGCTGCTCTTCTGCGGTCAAGACTGGGTTACAATCATGGCAAAGTACTAGACCTAAAGGCTTGCGGAGATGCCATGTAAGGTGGTTTACAACGTGAAAAATGGAGGCCTGTAGTACAAGTATCCGGGTCTGAAATACGAGCGCAAGGAATGCGCGATGTGGTCTCTCACACGAGGAGCTTGAAACACCTGTTTCTAATTATTTACTTATATATTATAAAATGAGCATCAAACCACTGAAAAGTTAACAAAGTGTGCAGATGTTGCTAAAAAACTGGAAATAAGTAGGATGAAAAGTCTGTTTTCATCCATTCGTTATAATTTTAGCCAAACTTTAACGCAGTCCCGAAAACTGATGTAGAAAAACGAAGAAAAGGTTGAAAAAGACCCCCATTGATAAATTGTATGCATAAATGGGGTTTTGAGGATAGTAGGCGACTGTAGCTTGTGAAGATGAAATTCCATCTCCGCTGTTTCTTAAGTAATACAATCTTTGGCGTCATGGGCGTATCGCGGCTCTATGAAAGATTGGACATTAAGTCGTTACAGAAGTACACATTTTCATGTTCAGTTTTGTGAGTCTAAAGAGCAACATTTAATATCTCCCACCCCAACTACAAGCGTATCTAATCTTAATTTGCAGATATCATTATGTATCTCCATCGGTATGTAGTGATTGCACCCAAATGACCAAAGTAGACAGAGGCAAAAAAAAAGGCTGGTGGTAGAGAGTTGTTTTTTTTCAAAAATAAGGTTAGACAGTTCACTGTGATTACACACAATTTTAAGCTTTTATAAAGACTGTTTTCTTCTTTACATCTTCCGTTTACCATATTTTCTTATGTGCTATTTCATGACGAAAATTATGTAGTCCCATCATGCACGCCAATGGTGGGACTACATAATTATCTATTATGACCATGACATGGAGATTTCACGCAGATCAACCAGCTTTTTGTGGACATATTTGCTTCAAATTTTCTGAACTCGCAATGAAGAGCACAAGAACATTACAGCAAACTACAATATCGAAGATATACGACAATAAATTCAAGCAACCTGTTTGCCAGGGATACAATGTCGATTTTGGATATATGGAATTGTTATTATAGAAAAAAACAAAAGGATGACAGCATTGCAAGATTTCTTAGAATCGGCAAGCTGCAAAGAAAGAAATAGTATCATGTTGAATAAAGGCAAATCTGGATATTAATGAGGCGCAGTACACTGGAAATTGAGTGGCGCAAACTACAATGCGCATTCTCCATGCCGATTGACACAGTATGCATCTATATGCCCTCTCCACTCCATCAGTGTCCACAAGCCTCAGGATGTTTATCATATCCCCACTGTTATCACACTTCTGAGTGGAACAACGGGAGCAAGAAGGCCAGGAAAAGGCTAGTCAAATAGTAATGTGATGTGCATGAATGAATTATATTCTATATTCTGTTATGAAGATAGCAAACTTTCTTGTCCGGAGAGCGAGACAACAGAAGACCTCCAGAGGAAGATACTCCCTTCAAGGAAATTTAATGTTTGGGCCCCGCAGTTCCCACAGTGCTGAGGTGGGAAGGGGAGGGTCCAGATGCGGGACGGTAAGCAAAGAGAGGAGGAGGATAATAAAGAGAACAAAGAGGAAAGAAAAGACGAGAAGAAAAGGGACATGAGGGAGGGGGCCTCCAGCGATAGTGGTGAGGGGAAACGGAGTGGCCGATGGAATAGCTGCAGCCCTGATCGTCTGTTCAGTAGTGAGCAGTAATGAAAGGTGGAGGTTTCATGATGTACTCGTTTTCACAGAGATTATGACACAGATTATAAACAGATTATAAACACAGATTATGATTTTTGGAAGAAAAAGAGGACGCCTTGAGTTTTATATGAATAATGTTAAACTAGACATTGTATCTGAATACAAGTATATGGGATTAACTTTCAGCAAGAATAAGCAATATGCCAAAGCGAAGAAGATAAACAGAGATAAAGCAAGAAGGGCTATGTATGGAGTACTTGCTAAACGTAAGTCACTGAATTTGTCTGTGAGCTGTCAACTACATTTATTTGATACTCTACTTAAACCTGTTTTACTGTATGGATGTGACGTGTGGGGACATACTGATTTAAAAATTATAGAAAGTGTCCATCTTGAATTTTTGAAAAAGGTGCTTGGTTTAAGAAAATCTACTCCTGCATATATGGTATTGGGAGAAACCGGAAGATATCCTCTCACAATCGAAATTGGAAAGAGAATACTGATGTACTGGTTTAAAATTGTCACTGGAAAACCAACAAAATTAGTAAAAGAACTGTACGACGTACTTCTTGCTTACCACCAAAACAGTACTATCCAAGTACAGTGGCTAGGAAACGTTGAGAACATTGTAGACAATCTAGGACTACGAGAAATATGGCTTAGGCAGGGGCCCACCTTAAATGTACAATATATAACCCGAATTGTAGACAGGAGACTCAAAGATCAAGCCCTCCAGAACTGGTTAAGCAGCATCGAAAACTCTGATAAACTACTTTCTACAAAAGTCTTAAGACAGAACTATTTTTCGAAAAGTATTTAGATAGTTTACCGTTAAAGTTTAGACGCCCCCTTTGTAAATTTAGAACAGCAAACCATAAACTGCCAATTGAAACAGGAAGATGGAATAATCTGCCATTGGAAGAACGCAAGTGCAACTTTTGTAATAGCCCTTTTGCTGTGAATTTCATGCTCTGTTTGAGTGCAAAATGTTTGATGCGGAAAGAAAGAAGTATGTTGACAAAAAATACATGTTACGACCTAGCATGTTCATTCTAACTAAGCTTTTCGGCAATAACACGCTCCAAAATCTTAAGGCCCTTTCTATGTTTATAAAAATAATAATCGAAAAGAGCAACTGATGCAAATATAGTAATCTTCCGGTGGTTCCATACTAGTAAAACTGTCTATTGTATTTTGACTGGTTGGCTGACCGGCTGACATTAGTCACTGGACTGATTGATGGAAGGATATGACTATATTATGATTGGTCGACTGATTGATTGATGGAACGGTTGGTTAGTTGATTGATTGATTGATTGATTGATTGATTGATTGATTGATTGATTGGTTGATTGATTGATTGATTGGTTGGTCTGTTGGTCGATTTGTCGATTGATTGGTTGGTTGATTGATTGATTGACTGACTGGTTGGTTGATAGATTGATTGATTGGTGGATTGAATGATTGATTGGTTGGTTGATTGATTGGTTGGTTGGTTGGTTGATTGGTCGGTGGTTGTTTGGTTGATTGGTTAGTTGGTTGATTGATTGGTTGGTTGATTGATTGGTTGGTTGGTTGATTGGTTGATTGAAGGACTGACTGATTGATTGGTCAATTGCTGGATGATTTATGGGCGATTGATTATGCAAATAGCTATTAGCTGGTTGACTGGATGATTTGATGTCTTCATCTACGATTGAAAGAATGCCTGAATAGTTGACTGATTGATAAGTATAGATTAGTAAATGATATGACTGATTAACGCTATTTATATACAATCTGTCCCGTCATTTGGTTTGTGTCAATGGTTGCTCATATGCCACATGTGGGGCCTGAGCTTTGTTATAATAAACTTGTTAAACTTGTTAAACTTGAGTATGCCAGCAACATTTCTACCATTATAACATTATTTAGGGGTACTCTCAGGAAAGGGGTGGGAATGAGGACGGTGTGGTTCCGCAAACAATATTTCAGGTTCGTGATGGTTGAGTGACCCCGACTAAGTGCCTTGCAATCCAGTTAGGACTAGAAATCTTGATCTGTCGCTTGGTGGGGTAAAAATAATGATATGATATGTAACAAGGAACGCTGCCTAGTTAATATGCATAAAGTGAACACTTTTAATTTCATAGCCACCGCAATATTCATGACTGAAAAGAATAAACACTTTGGGGAACTGACGAGAAAAATCAAAGCTACTGACACAGTCAGAGGTCACGTGAAGAAAGAAAAAAGACAAGCTAGACTAAAAGAGGGATAGATACTGGGGCGATTTAAAGAGTATGGAAGAATTCCCTCTACAGATCTCTCCTGAATTGACGTCTATACAAATACTATACCTCAGCTTAATTTAGAATCCCGTTTGTTGGAAAGGAAAAATGCATTATTTTAAAATCTAGTGTTGTGCCATGAGGGACAGTACAGAATACACTCATGTATTCACTTTGTCAAAATTCACACGGGCGAGATCACGAACATAATGATCAATCTTCGTTTGTTTTAATAATAAAAAACTGAATCGTTTCCCAACTTGCTGGTTTGTGACGGCTTTAGTCACAACAAAATACCACTAATGTAAGGGAAATACCATTGAGAAATATAATCTTCTCTAAATCCATCAAACGAATGCTGTATTAATAACATGTATAAAGATGCACTTGAATGCTCTCCTTTATGTAATGACATTCTGCTCGCTGAATAGAGAAACTGATATGGCATGTTGTGCTAGAACGCCTCAAGAGTAGACGGGCCCGTCGTATTATAACTGTTAAGTCTAATGATGGCCTCAGATAAATGAAAACAGCAAGACGAAGAGTGGAAATCAGTTGTTATGAAATATTATATCATGACCAAAACAATAAAATGTTTAATGTCGAGATATCTCAAAACAAAATATCTGTGACCACCCGTAGATTTTCTGAGGATGTAAAGATATCCCTAAAAATCGGGTGCTGCAAGCCTATTATCTTGTCAGGCAATTCCTCTAATTTCCGGAGCTCAGTGGACTGCAGTGCATTATGTTGTGTGTGTGTTGGGACTGATAAGTTTAACAACATCGAGACTTTTTCGGTAGTTTCAGACTATTCCAGATATCATCTTGGATTGAGCAGTTGCCTTGCAGTCTTTGAAATTTATGCTATAGCCAAAACAAGTTTCTTTTTTCACTTTTCATGGAAGGATTTAATGTAAAAATACTTTCACAGGAGCAAATGTTCTAAATTTCTACTTTTTTTAACAGAATTAAAGCTGAGCCTACGATACCATTGTAGGGGAGACAGACAGAGAGGTATGACAGTCAGAAATGTCAATTCAAAGAGCACAAGATTCACCCTCTGCAATGTTTCACATGGCTCTTTATTCCATACTTTTTGGTAGATGCAGTTTCACATAGTGAAAGTTTTGAAGTTTTTTTAACGGCCATAGGGTTTACTCGATGAGACTCTATTCTCAATATCATGCCAGTATTTCTAGCACTATGAATGACATTTCAAACCATCACATCTGACAGTGAGTGGCTGCAGGCTTTCCGAAGAAATGTTATACTAGTTAAGAAGAAAAGTAGCTTTCAAAAATTAGATGCCATTCCTTCAAACAAGAACGCACGTCTTTAGGCTAAGCAAGACTTTGCTAACAACGGATCTTAGGCTGTCTTTTTTTTTTTTTAACTATGGTTAATTATACATTTTCTTTCATGTCTCCTAGATCGTGTTTTCGGTTGATGTGTGATTTGTGTCAGATAAGTTTCACAGTTACAGAAATTCGTTAAAACCCAAAAGCCACCGATGTAGTTGCAAAACTGAAAGATTTGACGGCAATCCGTTAAGTATTAAAAAGAAGTTATTATGGCCTAAACAGTCGCAAACTATGTCACAACTATTTTGACGCAGATTATCTAATTACACCGACCGACACGCTGGCCGAGACGTAAAACTCTTATGTGAAACGTCCCGAGTTCGGATCCTGTTAGATGTGGGTTCAAGCCTCGTCCAGAAGGCACCCAACCTGTCGGCGGCCCAACGGGAGTTTAGTTCTCACATCTGAGATTGCGTCATTGTGCTGAAAAGAGCGTTAAAGCTTGAATGAAAACAAAAATCTCGTAACGAAGGTTTGGGGGGCAAATACCAGCGATACCTCCAATCTATTTATGGAAACGGTCATATGGAAAATACTAAAGCAGTAAAATGTTCTGTCGTTAATATTACTGTACGATCTATGCGGCTTCACATTCTTGTCGGATGGGACTAGAAAAGTGATGAAGAGGGTGGCGTTTTCACGAGCTGCCTCACTGACGCCACAGCAGACAACTGCACTTGACATTCCTCGGTTCCTGGCTCTTGCTTGTTAGATTCTTATTCCCGTGACGTTCCTTAGTTGCATGTAGGGAAAGGGCAGAATTAAGTAGTGAATAAATGATCGTCCTTAAACTAATATTATAGAGTGCCAGTTTATTTGCACAAGTAAAATTGGGATAACCAAAGACAATGAGAGTTTGTGATTGTCAGTGATTTGGAACTTCGTAAGCTGCAGCGCTAGAAAAATGAACCATCAACTTGGGAGAGACCCCGGAGTAATGTACTGTAAATCCCAACTAATTCTATAGTTACTATATTCACATGTTATCCCGATAACATGGCTGTAACCTTCAGATAAAAGAAAGGAACGGTTTGAGCAAGTTAAGGAAGACAGCGTTATACACATTCGATATCCGTTATACTGCTGTTAGGATTAACTTTTTTGGATGAAGATTTTTTTTTCTTTTTTCTCTGTAGGTCCACTATAGTGGCAAACAGGGGGATGCATTTTCTTATAATTTGTCTAAATGGATACCTCACCAGATCATTAGCAAGCCATCGTGGCCATGAAAACTTGTAATTATGAAACTCGTTGCAAATTAAGTAAGTAATGACATAAGGATGAGAATAAAGCTCCAACGAATAAAGCTATGCTTTGTAGTAGACCCCCCTTCCCCCCTCCCCCTTGTTAATTTTCCAGTACGGGTACACATGCATTTTCAGAATGGAGACATCAATATCTTCTATAGAAGTTGTTGGCTATCACAATGGTTGTGGAGGGGTAGACTAATACTGTGAAAAGAAACAAAGGAAAATAGTCCCTTTTCAGAAAGAGCGAAGTGACGGAGCAGCTACGTGAAGCACGAGAGCGCAGGCTTTCATCTAAGTGTCATGTCGGATACGAACTGATCTAAGGCTGTACGCACAATGTTGTACAATTTTGCATGCTGGCATTAACTACGTGAAACTCCCGAAACATCAGTGTTGTTTCGCGCAGTTTACCACCACCAGCACGCAAAGTTAGAATTATGCATAGCGTCACTGAATGACTATTGCAAGCGTAAAGCCACAATATAATAATCGTATCTAACTGAGACATCGTGTTCACTACTCGTAGATAAATGGGACTAGTGGCATGGTTTTAGCATGTTTTTGTTATATTTCTCTTTATGTGAAGGCAAATCATCATCTTTATTAATTATCAATTTCAACAACAGCACGTGATCCCCTGCAGATCTATTTGATCCTTTTACACCTACTGGAGAGGCAGATTAGCTAGGTGGACCACACATATACAGTTCTTGTGAGACAGTAAGATAGCTAGACTAGTTAGATAAACGTGAAAAAAAAAAGAAAGAAAGAAAAAAAAGGAAGGTTAAGGTCTGTATTCTTACAATCTGACTTAAGACGATGGCTGACCTTCAGGTTAAAATCTGTAACCAAGTGTCCAGACTATCAAACTCGTCTAGTCTAGACCCTGCCTCCTTCACTAAACCACTAGCGTTCATGAATGCTATTAGGCTAATCTAAGGCAGTAACTGTTCACGTTCACACAATGCCTACTAAAAGTGAGCCGATTACCGTACAACTGTTGTGGTTGTGACAGGTGTTTAACTTCTGAAAGTCCGATGGATCCTATGTTCCGAAACACGCGCCACAAGCTGTCCGTGTTGACTTATAAAATGAGAAGTCGTCGTCATATGAAGATTACATACAGTCTGGCTATAATCAAAACGATCAAAGCTCCTTCACACCTCCACCCCCTGCCTCCCTGACCAAAAAAAAAAATTCCGCATTTTATAAACATCATTCAGTTTTTCAGCTCATACTTTCGATGCTGTCACAGATTCTGCCCAAACTTCTCAACATAACGATACCAAACTTTATTTTTTTACCTAATTTTATTATCAAGCTGAATTATTATCACAGGTGGAAACTTAAGCACCAACTTAAGCACCGTTTGAGGTAATTAAGTTGGGCGTTTTTCTGGCGCCATAGCAGGCGTGGTCATACAGGGAGGTAAATG
This sequence comes from Ellobium chinense, assembly GCA_033807755.1. Classification (NCBI taxonomy): domain Eukaryota; kingdom Metazoa; phylum Mollusca; class Gastropoda; order Ellobiida; family Ellobiidae; genus Ellobium; species Ellobium chinense. Next base: position 2,506,160 of record JAWQUT010000036.1, on the reverse strand, counting down.
ACAACAATGTAATGTAAGCCTTTACTTTCTATTAACACCCGTGTCAAAACTCAGTACGACCTCCGTGACATGAAACTATGCACACCTTCTCTCGGATCAGTGTGCTATGACAGGTAACCATTAAAATTTTCATATTTAAAGCACAAGATAAGGATTTTATGAAATGTGTTACAGGCTTCTGGTTTACTGGCCTTCTGATGAATTGGCTTAATAGGCTGTTCTATTTTTCTCCTTCGATTCCAAGTGTGAGTTGTGCGATCATCGTCTCTGTTTGTGTCAGGCACATACATGCAATGTGTATGGGTGAAGCTGAGATTCAGACCCCCCCCTTCCAACCCCCACCCAGTGAACAATGCCTATCTATATGCAATTTTCAAATGTTAGTGTTAATAATTAGGTACATGTAGACCTACAAAAAGACATAGTGTCAATTTACTGGACGGTATAATTTTGGCTTGAGGTCCCATTGTTTTACAGATAAGTGACGGAAATTATTTGCTTGCCCAGCGTTGATTCCGTTCAAAGATCTCAGTGTATAAATCCTTCTAGTGTAATTCAGGCCCTCTCCTTTCCATTACCTTTCTATCTAAATGTGTTTCCGAATATTCCATGAAATACAGCACAGTAACATGATATGAAGACTAAAATACTGACACTGAATGAAAAGATCCGTCTTACCAACGTCTTAGTTGTTAACTAATATTATAGAACAACCATTTGTGGAGTGTTCACCACTACAGCTGTCGTATGATTAAATAAACAAAGAGGGCAAGGGCACATTTTCCTTAACTGGTAAAATTTTTCAAACGGAATTTGTTTGATATAAAAGCTGTTTAGCTTCATCCAAAAAATGTGTCCAGGGAAACAAATACTTGAAAAATAATGATGCAGAAAGGGTCCAAATGATACTCAACTTTTAGAAAATTGAATTCATCAGAAAAGTGGATGATTCAAATGGTCGTTGATAGCGTCATAACAGTACGTATATTTTCAAAATTTGCTATCGGATTTTCTAACAAAATTATCACTTACAGAGGGCGTCAATGCCATACCTCTTTTCACCATGCAGCAACATGCTATCCGCGAACCAATACAAAACAACGACAACAACAACAACAAAAAAAAAGCAACAACAGGATGTGATGGTCACAGCACAAACTCAAAATCTCACCCTCTCTCCCCTAGGCATTTGGAGGCAAGTGCTCTGTATTTGTTTCCAACTACTGTGCATAAGACACTTTCCAGTGCCTAGTTTGAATTATTCCCGGGGAGTAAAGGTTGATATGCCAGGTCTCACAAAGACAGAGTGAAATGCTAGCGTGACACCACTCTGTCAACTAAGTCAACCGTACCTTTACGTAGGATCATATCTGATCCAGAGCTCCCAGTTTCACCAACATAGCTCTGTCGGATGGGGAACTGGCGGCACCAGTAAAACAACCCCCACAGAGATAAAAGTTGGACTAACGGTGGGGGTAACCCTACAGAAACTCTCAGCAGAGCAGGAACCTTTCGATGGGAGAGAGAATACATCCCGAAACACACTGCGGCTTGCCCAGGGAGCTCACCCTGGAAAATCAAAGCAAGGGTAGGCAGAGCTCGACAATGTTGGACCGCTTTCGCCTAGGGGACGGACACCTCTAAACAAACCAGGGAAGACAATTCTTGTCAGCAAGGGTCTGTAACTGTCTAGAGAGCAAACTCAAAACAAAGAATTTCCCCGAGACGGAATGTGTCAGCCATCAGGCTATAGGATTAGGGCAAATACGAACAACCCATATGGTCATGCACATGTATTTGACAAGCTATGGTGTCACCGCCATGGGAAATAGCCAGGTGGAGGTGGTGCCGGGCCCTATGCCTCGGTTACGTGTTACTTCTTGCGAAGCCAGGAGAAGGCAGGGAAAATCTGTTCCCTGCAAAAATTAATTCCCCTCCCTCACAATTACGCACTTGAATGCTGAGGGCCTGGTGAATTTGAAACGAGAACGTGAGGCTCGCCTGAGAGCAGACAAAATTGATGTGTGTTGCATTCAAGAGACTGACCTCAACCCAGGAAACACATTAATGGATATGAAACTTTCCGACAAGATACAGAAGAAATATATACAAATGTGGAATCCTTATTCTGGTCCGAAACTCGATAACAGCAGCTGAGATTCACAGATCCAACCAACCTGACATAGAATTCATAGCAGTTCAACTAATCCTGTTTGGCAAGAAATTCACAGTCTGTAATAAATACTCATCACCAATCCTACCTTTTAAACTTGAAGTCATCAGACATTGGAAGAGAACTTGCTTATTGTGGGAGAATTTCAAGAGCCATTCATCCAGCTGGGGATACGACACACTAGACGCGCGTGGTGAAAATCTAGAAGAATCAATGATCACCAAAGGTTCCTTCTTCTCAACTACTGCTTACTCTGGCGTCCAGTAGAATTTGTAGTGTCGTCTCCTCTCCTCTGGATATTGCTTTCTTCGCCTTTTACAATAAGGCTGTTCTGAAAGCATGGGCGATTCTGTTTTTATTCCTAAACAATTTTATTTCTCCTCAACCCCGTTCAGCCAGTTTTTGTATTAGGATCCAGGTTGCTTTCTTGTGAGTCCAGCTTGATTCTGCATTAGTGGTTTCGTCCCTTTTCATACCATCGATATGAGTTTGACTGGTCTTTGATCACTGCCTCCAGCCTAGCTGCATATTTGTCTTACTGCAGTTTTGTGGATGCTGTCTGTGGCAATGGCAGACCTGGAATGCTTGTTGTGCTGTGCGCCATTGTGCGCCACAATAGGTGGTAACGCAGGAATCCTCACTGAGTACCTGGACAGTATATAGACATCTCGTATGACTGCAACAGGATAGCTGCGCTCCAATTACAGCGTAGAGTTCTATGCTCTGCTGATAGCAGCGCACTGCATCAACAGCATACCAGTAATCCCAACAAGGGTGGTCTTCCTAACTGACTCGCGATCAGCCTGGCAAGCCCTAGAAAACACATCCAGTTATGATGTCACAAGAAGACTGGAGAAGACCACATATCCCAGAAAAGGTAGATGTTCACCTACAGTGGATCCCAGCACATTGTGCTATAATGGAAAGGAATTCGCAGACACCTTGGCAAAAGAGGGCAGTGTTGCAGAACAAGTCTACCAGCCACTCTTGTATGCCGAAATCAGAACTCTCATTAACTATCAGGTAGCCACTGTCTAGAATACGGACACAAACCATTACAATGCAACATAATATCTTAGAAACTCAACAGATCAGATCAGGTTAACATCTTTCGATTTCGATTAAGGCTGGATACTGCAAGCTCAACAAGCACCTACACAAGGTACAATAAGCAGCTCAGCTCTCTGCCGGTGCCTGCAGGCAGACCAGACAGCATGGCATGCTTTTGTAGGACTTCCCGCTCTTGGCAGAACTATGAGAACAATGCCATTTGATTAAGGGACGAAGCTATGGGGGAACTGCACAGATTTGCAACTGACTGCCCAGTTCATGGCGCATAGCGGTCTGCTAGCATGACCTGGAAACGCTGAAGAAGATGATGAAGAAGAAGGAGAGAAAAAAAAAGAGGAAGAAGAAAGAAGAAGGAGAAGAAGAAAAAGAGGAAGAAGAAGAATTCCCTTTTGATTTGAAGATATCTCCTGATTTAAAAAAAACAACATTATCACACTACATTCCCCTCACTTAATGTCCGAAGACATCTTATATATGGCAAATGAGAGGCCCATAAGTAGTTCACTTTAATTAAATCGTAATAAGAAAAGACTGCAGCTCATTACAAGCAGAACTTTCCTCATGACTACCACATCCACAACATTTTTGTTCTCGTTATACAGTTAACATGTTGTATTCACGAACATAACGATATATTTTAATACCTAGTCAAATCATCAACAGATTTTCGGGGACTTTTGAGTGAAGCAAACGAACAAACCACATCTACAAATATTTACTTTCCTCCTTTTTAAGCATTAGTGTGCTCAAATGCGTCATTGTAATGTCATTGTAATTCGCATTCACCCCTGTTAAGCTGAGGAAAAAAAATCAAACCGCTAAATGATTTTTCTTGACGCCCGCTCATTTTACAGCCTGCCAAAATAGAGGAACTTGGTCTCAAAACACCATCTTGGCTGAAGACATTAGTAGTGATGTCATGCGCATAGGCGCCAATTTAAGAAATTATGGAGCGGATCATTCCAACTTGGGAAGGTCCATTTTCTGTCAATTCAGAGACAGGAGTTACAGTGCTGTTGAGCAAAAAAAAAAAATAAAAATGACGATCTACACTGAATTTGTGATTCACACAGCAACACTGAGCAAAATAGATGGAGAAATATATATTATTGATGCATGTGACAGTCTTTTTTTTTTCTTTTTCAAAATTGCGATAAGGCTTTGTCATTGCTTAAAACCACGTGAGACATCCCTCCTCTTGATGAATTCAATTTTCATTCAGTTGTCATTTTGATGCACTGAGATTCCACACAATTTTCAAGGTTGCAGGAGCCTAATTGCCCCCCCCNCCCCCCCCCCCCAAAAAAAAAATAATAATAATGGACTATCAGAGTCGCAAAAGTGGTGAAATTCAGTCTTAAATTTGTAAGAAAAAATAACAGTTGCAGGCAGTGTTTTCCAATGGCAACAGCGGATTTCATTTGTGCGGATCTGTGATCTGCAAAAGAAAGCCAAATTCTTAACCCTTTTTCATCTAAATTGAAACTGAAAAAATCTAAATGAAGGACCCCCCGCTGTAAACAGTAAATGCTGAGCACAGTGGTGGCACTAGGCCTGCGGACTAGCCTTCGCCATCTCGGAACGTTCCTGTGTTTTCAGGAGAAATTTTTTATTAAATGGCTAAAAGAAGCGTTAACAATTTGGCTCCTGCAACCTCAAATAAATTTATAAGCGAGAAAGATTCTGTGGTCTAGCCCGGTCTTGCAAACAAAAAAAAATATGCCATCGCTGGCATACATAATAATGGTGCCCAAAACTTACAAAGGTTCTTGTATATTTTGGACCTGCAGTAAACAGACACTTTATCCTCATCCTCATCAACGTTAAAGTAGCTATGATTCTTTCTTTCTGGTGTTTTTTTTCGCCCATACTGTTTTTATTACTAATCTTTCACAACAGCTTTCACAATAAAAGCCATCAAAGTTTTCGCGACATTAGCACGAGAGTTGCCTGGTACTTAATCAGCATTTCACTGAGGAATTATGTTGCATTTTCACTAGTATCTCAGCCGTGCTTAATACTGCGAGTGAAGAAAATCTGCAATAATGTCATTAAGAAACTATCTCAAGTTTATGCCTTTTAATGTTCAAGTGCATTCAGGTGGTTTATTTGCCGTTAGGTCGTAACGAAACGGTTGGTTTCGCCTTTTTAAACTATTTTAAACCTGACTTTATTATTGCTTGCTGCGACATACTACTGTTATGAGTATTTGAATTTTTCTGCGAAGCAAGTCCGCAGTATTGAAGATGACTTTACAACGGTCACTCACACATGTACCATTCTAGTCTAACTCAAAATTTGACCTAAGGCAGTCACTAGTCATGTACAAATTTGGTCTTTGGTATTAAACATGACGAAATTTTGATCTTTATATAAGCGAGTTTCCCTACTTTAAGCTTTCTCTTACAATTCCAGCAAACATCTCTACGCCCTCCTGGAAAGTACGTACTTTTGCATGATCAAACGGGTTTTCTCACAATTTTTTTTTTTTTGCAGTGAGTTTGTCTGTCCCGAATCTCTCTACACCATTTTGATTGTTTGTTTCATGAATCTTGTTTTTCTTTACTTGCTGTCATTGTTGTTGTTGTTGTTGCTGCTGCTGCTGTTGTTGCTGACGTTGCTGCTGCTGCTGTTGTTATTGTTGTTGTCGTTGTACTTAATGCTGCTACTGTTGTTGTTGTTGTTACTGTTGTTGCTATTGTTATTGTTACTGTTAAAACCTCAGGCACCTGCATGGTATCTGTGCCCGAAGTGTTCCCTTTCTGTGCCTAATATCCTACTCGATCTCTCCAAATTAAGCTGTACACAACTTCTCGTTCAGCTAATTATAGAAATTTATATCGGGTCCACTTTGGTAACTACAGTCATGTCCTGAAAATTGTTTCGGGTCAACAAAGTATAATGATCACTGAAACAATTTAGGCTGGATTGTGAATTTCAGCACTATCATTATCACTACATGAGCGCATGATGCGAGTGTGTTTGAGGATGCGTGGGTGAGAGATACAAGGCTGGGATATAGCATACATCCTCACGTGTAATACTTAGTGGGGAAAATGTATTTTTAAATGTTTTTTTTGTTTTAGGTTTTAATTAATTCCATTGAGTAACTAATCTAATAAACCATAATTCGAATATTCATATAGTTCGTGAATAGTTAGTATAATGGAAAGCACTGAATTGTCTAAAGAAGAGGGAAAACACACTTGCTTTTCTTCCTGATAGAAGGACTAGTCCAGACCACGTGTAGACGTCCAGATCAATATCAGCAGGCGTAAATTAGAATTTTCTTGCTTCTCTTTCTTTTTTTCCTGTCACTCACCCTCTAAACATAAAAAATTTCTGAGCTACTCGAAGTTTCAATTAGCTTTTTGAACAAGTAATGAAACCTACATGGTTTCAAATAATCATAATTGAAAAATACGTATCGAATAATCAACACGTATGATGTGAAACTATTCCTCGGTAACGTTCAATTTCATTGTAAGCACTGGCTTTGATTCATACCTAATGAGGATGAGTGTAGGACAAAACCCCCCTAGGACAACCCCCNCAACCCCCCCCCCCAGGACAAATCCTCTCCTAAGGCAAATCCCCCTAGGACAAAACCCCCCTCGGACAAAACCCTCTCCTAAGGCAAACTCCCCTAGGACAAAACCCCCCTAGGACAAAACCCCCTCTCGGACAAAACCCTCTCCTAAGGCAAACCCCCCTAGGACAAAACCCCCCTAGGACAAAATCCCTTCGGACAAAACCCTCTCCTAAGGCAAACCCCCTTAGGACAAAACCCCCCTAGGACAAAATCCCTTCGGACAAAACCCCTTAAGACAAAACCCCTTTGGACAAAACCCCCGTATGGCAGAAACACAACAAATTTGTTGAATCATAATGTTTATTCTTATTATTTGCAGTTAATAATCACCTCTGCATTCATTTTATAATAACCCAGTCACTAAAATAGCATGACAAAAACAACACCATATTGTATCTTTGAAAACTTCGAAAAAAAACCATGAAAAGTGTTCAAGTTTATTTAAGTTCATTACTACAAGCTAATGCTGAAAATGGAATGTATTATCAACAGATACAATGATAATTGATAGGCAGTACAGAATGCATGGAAAAGAACTAATTAAGTGTTGAGGTTCATTTCAAGATAATTTTACTACAGATGTATGCTGTATATGACATGTACACGTATTATCATCAGATACAGTGGAAGGCCATGCAGGATGCAAAAGAACCTCATTAGGTGTTGGTGTTCATTCTAGGTTCATTTTATTCACTTTACTTCTAATAGTTTTGAATGGTATTGAATCCCCACAGGTCAAAATACATTAACATTATGGGACATTCGGACTTCCGCTTCACATCATAAGAAAGAACTTTACATTATAGCGAAAGAACAGAAATATCCTCCTGGAAAATTTAAATATGTAATTGAACAAATAAACTGATTAATAAATTCTCTACATGAATATGAATTCCGCCACAGCCAAAGACAATCAAAGGAGCGCACACATGGTGAACTGCTTCTAGTAGATGACAGCAGATAGTTTTTAAGAATTTAATACGACGGTAACAAATTTTATGATGCTTTCGAAAGTTTTTGTGCACTTTGTATTAAAAAGGTTGTGCATTATCTTAGTGCTTTAACATATTTTTCAATCCATCTTTTCCTTTCTTTGGCGTACTTTTTGCATAAACAGAACATAAGCTAAGGGAGTTTTGACCGCAAGGGTTTTGTCCGAGGGGATTTTGTCTTAGGGGGGATTTGTCCTAGGGGATTTTGTCCAGACCCCAATGAGGACATGATACCACGTGCCCGTCTGTTTAATATTATCATGAGATGTGGTTAACGTGTCCATTTATTTAACATTATCATGAAATGTGGTTTCATTTTGTTTATGTCATCATATTGACTCATGTCGTCCATACCCGTTGATCTATATATATATTTGTATCTCAAATGTCTGCCAAGCAACAAATACACAAGGAAAAGGTGTACGGCAAAATTCTGTCCGGAGCATATGATCATCTTTTGTTAAATTTCTTCACAAAGTAGAAGCAGATGGTCTATACACGAATATTGCATTGAATCAGTGATTTATGTATGTAAATCAGTGCAATTTTCGACGCTCTTCCTCTGGCGAAACAGAAATATTGAGTGAAGAATACATAACATTTAATAAGATACAGTATTTATCAGCACTCTGACGTATATTGGTGAAGATTGTACCACTGTTTTATTGTTATCGTACTGTTAAAATAGTACTTTGAAATATCGATAAACTTAGATTATCATCATGGAACCTCGAATTTCTGTGGGACATTCATTCCCCTGCTTGTTTGTCTCAACCTGCCAACTACAAGCATGGCCTTTGAAGGAAAGTAGTTACAAGCTATTATGATGGGGAAAAAAGGAAACTTAATTTGTGGTAATTTTTTTTTATTTGTGTGAGTACTATCACAAGTTGTGTAAACCAGAGTTTTATAACCATTCGCTGGTATGTATGAACTCTAACCATATCATATTACAAATAAGACACAAGTGCCCTGATTCCATTGTAAAGCTATTAAGTCTCTTGGAAGGTCATAATATCTAGACCCAACCCTGGATTGTAAGGACCTTGTTTGCAGTGTGCTGAAGATTGACAGAACAGCAAATAAAGTCAGGGAGGAAAATGCAAACAGACTGAGATAGGATCAGTGTTGACTTTTCGTGTGTGGAGAGGGCTTGGCTGAGCCGTGAAAACCTAGCTGCAGAGTGGAAAGCTGTCTTAGTCATAAAAATTGACTTCCCATTGATAACTAAGGGAGATAACTAGACGATGGCAGAGGGGGTAGACATCCTAAAACTTATGAATATTACAGTTTGGATCGTCATATGCGAAAGTGAGGGAGAGGGTGAGTGGCAATATAAAGCTCTGGTAAATACCTGAGGTCGGTAGGATGGGNGGGGTGGGAGGGGGGAACGGATGGATAGCATGGCTGAAAACTACTAACCATACTCCAGTTTAAAGCACTGGCATCTAAATCAACACTTTTAACTAAGTTAATGGAATTGCTGTTCTTCATCTAGGGACATTTGGGTGTTTATGGAAATACTCTGAATTGTGCAATAATATTGTTCTAGTAGAATGTATATGTTGCCAAAAATCAGTGAAGTTCTAAGGCATTTAACCGTGGGTTTATTTGCTTTCAAGTATCACACTGCAACATCGGTTTTCACAACGGTTTCTGTTTTGTCTCTATTCAGTAGATGTCTGACACGGTGTGGAACATCTCCAAAGTCATTAGACGACAATACTTCCTTAGAGGAGACCCGAAAATGTGTATTTATTGAGAATAAATAGAAAGATGAAAGTGTACCCACTTTTCTCATACAGTGTTCTGCTCTGGTAAAGACAAGGTTTTGGTGTCTTTTGACAGACATAAATGTCAAAGGCAAGGTATTGGTGTCGTTAGACAGCCATAAATGTGAAAGACAAAGTATTAGTGTCGTAAGACAACAGATATCTAAAAGACAAGGTACTGGGATTGTTAGACAGACATGTATGTGAAAAGCAAGGTACTGGGATCGTTAGACAGACAGGTATGTGAAAAACAAGGCATTGAGGTCGTTAGACAGACAGATATCTGAAAGACAAAGTATTCGTAATGCTAGAAAGACATGGTCTTTGCAAAGCAAGGTATTGGGGTCGTTAGACAGACAGGTATGTGAAAGACAAGATATTGGTAAAATTAGACAGACATGGTGTGAGCAAGGAAATGTATTGGGGTCTTTAGACAGACAGGTATGTGAAAGACAAGATAATGATAATATTAGACAGACATGATGTGCACGAGGCAAGTTATTGGGATCGTTGAAAGACATGGCGTGGACAAAGCATTATGTGGCATGTGAAAGGCACGGTTTTAGTGTCGTGAGACAGACATGTATGTGCAAGGCAAAGTACTGGGCTCGTTGACAGACATATATGTGAAAGACACGGTATCGATAATGTTAGACAGATTATGTGTGCAAGGCAAGGTATTGGGGTCGTTAGACAGACATGACAATGTGTGTGCAAGACGAGGTACTTGTGTCGTTAGACAGGCATACAGTATGTTTGCAAGACAAGATAATGGTGTCGTTAGACAGACATATGTGTGCAATACAAGGTACTGGTGTCGTTAGACAGGCATACAGTATGTTTGCAAGACAATATAATGGTGTCGTTAGACAGACATATGTGTGCAAGACAAGGTATTGATGTCGTTAGATAGAATGTGTGACATACTGCATAATCAGGGGGCAGCGGAAAATTGGGCAGGTTTTTAATCCTATTGTCAAAAAGTTCAAAGGGGTTTTCCAAAACCTGTTGGAAAATTGCGCAGGGATTTTCGGTATCGAGTATTTCTTAGGTTGCACAGGTATTCGATGTGGTACCGACTTGAAATTCTATAAGTTTAAGTAGTAGACCCGCATTCTAACCCGCATCGTAGGGTATGAACTTAGTTTGTTTTTGTTGTTTTCCCGTAAGCTCCCTAGAGAGGTCTACTACTTGAATGGTTTTCAGTGAACACTCAATCAGCTAAACATGGTCGAGGTTGGGATTCTGATTCGACCACTGCTACCTCATAATCGATACCACACTCAAAAATCTGCTCAATTTATCGTTCATAGGAAGGGCGGCTTATTGAGTAATCCGTTGCATTTATAACAAGATAAAACCTGCTCAATTTTCCGTCCCCCTAATCAGGCAGTCTAGGTCAAGAGTCCTTTACAATTAAAGGGCATCCGTGCCGGCAAATTATCTCCCCCTGTCAGTACTCCCAACCAACAGAGGTAAATTTTGGTAGATGTCTGTATTCATTTGAAACTGAATGCACTGTAATATTAGCATTGATCCTAGAATTGCACAACGACATTTCTTTTACCCAGTTATGTTTCTTGTTATGTTTATATGAAAGACAGGCCTGCGCTGTTCACTTTTTGTTAAGACAAGAATTATATTGCAGACTGGGAATATTTCATCGGGTCATACACTCTGATAATCAATATTAAGTTTACATAATACATTTTGGTTTACCATCACCATTAATGAATTCACGAGTTTTTCATGGGGAAACAAGTTGCTAACTCATCAAAATTTCGGGGACTACGCAAAGGATGCAGTACAAAGTGGCATAGACACCTCTTACACGAAACAACCGACGCCTTTCTCAGCTACTCTGTTTACAGTCTACAAGAAAAAAACAAAAAACTTGTGTTTGTATTAAGAGTTGTGCTGTAAAAGTAACGGATGGAAGACATTAATCCTGTGAATTTCAAATTTCAAAATCCATCGTGGGATCAATCATTATATATACAGTGCCCGCTCATCCATACGCACACGCGCATTCATATAGTTCAACTCAATCCTATTAAGTGCGTTATTGTGGTTAAGATCGGAATGCTTTAAAAAGGAAAAGTGGTTACGCCTTGCTTATAATATAGCCCTGCGACTTTTTCTAATTCAGGATTATGGTTGATGTTTTTTAGGAAATCGTATTAACTAGAGGAAATCGGCGAATGTAAGGTATTGTTGTTCAGAATTCTGTGAACTATAGATTTTCGGTTCTGGATACGGCCTTTTGCAAGAAGATGATGGCGTTTTAACGACTGAGTGCAGAGATTTCAGTGACTTTTAGAGGCTCCAGTTTTGTTTTCTCGTTTCTAAAAGTTAAAAGACTAGAATTTACCCTTACTATACATAACTGGTGATGGTTGTTTCAAAGGAAACGTAAATTTCAAATTAGCTGGTGACAAAAATCGATTATAAAGTCGATTTTCTAAATAAACAAAAACCAACAGAAATGTACACATTCCGAATTCAATTATCAATCTTTTTAAATGAACTAAGGGAACCATCGAATATTTTCGTCAACACTGTAAGCCAGAGTGAAAAATGTCTTTAATTGATGTGGACTTTTTATAGTTGTCAAACTACATCATTCGCTGCACAACCATGGCATGTTAAATGAGAGCCTGAGCCATTCTTGCTTGCGTAGTTTCACTTAATTGGAGCAAGGATAATATTAAGCTCTAGTCTTACTTCTATNAGGCGGGGAGGGGGGAGGTAGCGAGTAGACTTTCTTAGATTTACGACACCCATATCGAGATATCACGAGTTAAATATATTACTGTATAATATTGTCTCTTACCGTCCTGTGACATTACGCGTCTGAAGCTCTACACAAAAAGAAATTAGCTTGTTGGTAGATGAATTAAGAGGGGGAAGATGTATGCAACAATAAGAAAGCAAAAGCTGCAATTCCATGAATATTTAAAGGTGAATGCCTCCCTTCCCCCAAACTATTTTTCTCCGAAAATTGTAACTTAAAAACAGCTTTATAAGTTCAGTGACATGCAGTTAGACACCAAGGATTTACGCGCTGTTACAACATCGACTTAGAGTCGTTTTAATGCCTTCAAATATGGAAATATTGTGCCCATATTCAATGATATCTTAGTGAGTGGAGAACCAGATTTAAGTTTTTATTACCAGTTACACTTCAAAATCTTTCAGCGGTGTCATTAGACATGTTCCCTCATGATAATCTTTCAGGATGAAGATTTTCCACGGTATCCTGGAAGAGGAAAACTATAAACCCCGTGGTAAAATTGCCTCCCTTAGTGCTTGCAAATCAGCAAACTTTTTGAAAAGTTCAGTATTCAGACATCGTAGAGATAAAGCAGCTAACACTTAAATGGAACTTGTCAGTATGTCCTGTTGCAAACATGTGTATATTTTTAGAATCCTTCATCAAATGAACAGGAAGATTGAAACTCTTTCAGGGTGAAACTTTGTCATGCGATTGCTTATCCGGCTCGAAACTTTTAAGCGTGGTAAATTATTTCCCAGAGGGGAAATTATGTAATCTCGAGGTTTTCTTCCAAGGAAGAGAAATGTTATTAACGTATAGAATGTTTCTTCTTGTGAGAAGATTTTAGCACAGTCGATCTTCTTTTCCTCTTGTTCTCTCTCTCTCTCTCTCTCTCTCTCATTTTTATCATTTCATTCTTTCACTTTCTTGCTTTCTTTTCTCTTTCTTTTCTTAGTGTCCAATTTCGGGCCCCCTCATCTCCTCCCTCAAATTTAATTATGTTTTGCTCTCTCGGTGGCAAGGTAAACTGGAGAGCTCAATACCTGAGTTCCACTTCCGGAATGGCGGATGCGCATGTCAACATGCTCATTCTGATGAGTGCTTACACTGGGAAGAGACAGAAAGGGCTTCTTCGCATATGACATAAAGTTCGTTTTTTGTCTCAACAATTTTTCGGCCTTTCTTCTCAAACCTGATCTCTCACAATGATTCTGATAAATCCAAAGCCGTATGGCACATCTACCAGTTCGTAACATCAGCTTTCATTATCTGTTAATGGCTCACATTTTGTCCTCTTAAAGGTGACATGCCTTACCGGCTGGTTACTTTGCTACCTGTAAGCAGGAAATTATATGGTACATGAATCATTTTGCTGAATGCTGGGTTCCGTGACGACTTTAATTTTTAGATTTAATGAGACTAGAACACAATATTATACAGAAATGTATAATATATATAGGTGTAGCACGTTCCATTATGCCCAAACAAAACCCCGATTATAGTTATTTCGAAATTGTCACATACACATATTGTAAGTAAACACCGCATCCTTCATTCTTTTGATTAGCTTATGAAGTAGCTGGTATGGTCCTGGCATACTTACTGTAAGAGAAAACAAACATGTTCTCTACCATTCCCGTGACATCCCGTAAACAAGCAGACACCGACTTAACTTCTGACATACGCAGAGAAACATGAGATGTCATGCGCGATAAAGTGGACAACCCATCTTTGCTGAAGGTACCCGGAAAATGAAATATGGCTTCTGTGTGTTTCCTTACGTCTTGAGGCTGTGCCATGGTCGGGTTTCAAGGATAAGCCGGCAGGACCGCTCCTCCTGATGAACCTGATACCACGAAGATTTACGTGTAAGAAAAAAGCATGGCTTAAAAACAAAAGTGGCATGGTATAGGATCAGGCCGAGCTCTCTTCAGCACGGTCAACATGATAGTCAATACAGCAAGAGAGAAGGACTGAAGAAATACTAAAAAGAAAGAGAATCAAGAGTAAATCGAGAGTAAAACGATTTCAGGCTAGAAGTGCTGTCTTAGAAGTGCTGTCTGAAAAAAAAAATGTTTGCGCTCAGAAGCGGTTATTGAAACACATTTTAGATTTTCACCCAGAATTCCCTCCCCTCCCCTCCTCTCCC
>JAWQUT010000036.1:2446602-2477799 GCA_033807755.1 Ellobium chinense | reverse complement strand
CAGGGGGAGAGGAAGTTTAAAAGACTGTCCAGATAGCCTAGATGACCCCCCTCGACCGCCATGATGTTAACTTTGTGTTTCTAAGTGGAAACATGTCAGGTACTAGCTGCTGGTTAAGGTCTTTGACACCTATTGTTTTTTCTTCTGTTGGCCCTATTAACATTTTGTATTATTCTACATATACCACTGTGATTTGGGGAACTTTCTTTCATGGAGGTTAAAGTACTTGTTTTGCCCGATCTTTTGACAGGAAGAAAAAGGGTGGTCAACGCCCAAAATTTTTCACAAATGTCTTTTGAAAAAGATCACCTCAAATTCTGATTTGGTCCCCAAATTTTCATTTGGCTGGTTTTGACCGCGTGCGAATACATAGGTCTACACATTTTATTTTTTTATCTAGAAGGCTCAAATTGTACCTGAAACTTTAAAATTGGATGCTTTACTTAGATCACAGGTCATTTTACATATTTCTACACCCTAACACTATCTGGCAGGGTCCCAAAAAAGGGGGATTTTATATATTAGCGGATTAATTGGGTTGTACACTATGAGTGATTTGCTCTTCTAATAGGTGTCACAAACCTTTTCTTCTGTTGGTCCTATTAGCATTTTGTGTTATTTTACATATACCACTGTGATTTCGGGAAATTTCTTCCATGGAGGTTAAAGTACTTCTTTTGCCCGATCTTTTAACGGGAACAAAAAGGGGGTCAACGCCCAAAATTTTTCACAAAAATGTCTTTTGAAAAAGATCACCTCAAACTGATTTGGTCCCCATGTTTTCATTTGGCTGGTTTTGACCGCGTGCGAATACATAGGCCTATAAATTTTAGTTTTTTATCTAGAAGGCTCAAATTGTACCTGAAACTTTAAAATTGGATGCTTTATTTAGATCACAGGTCATTTTGCACTTTTCTACACCCTAACACTGGCTGGCAAGGCCCTCTAAAAAGGGGGATTTTATACATTAGCGGATTAATGGGGTTGTACACTATAAGTGATTTGCCCCTCTAGTAGGTGTCACAAACTTTAAACCCTCCCCACATTTAATTATTTCCTACATATGTTTTGAGTAGTCAGTAGTGATGCATTCTCTACTGTTAAAGTGTCTCAAACTTGCATCTTTAATGACAGAGGATGATATTTCTGTAGTGAGGTATATTTGCAGAGGGACACAGAAAATTTTCAATAGTTTGACTCACTGAGATGAATTGGATGAGGTGTTGATAACGTTTGTCAGTTCCCTGGAGAAATATGCAACTGTCAGCTGTCAAGTAAATTCATTTCCCTATAAAATGGTACCAATGTTGCTGCAATATTTGTCTTAGATCATTCTTATGGCCCAATTTAGAGTTTGATACCTCTCAAAATAGCCAGTTCTCTTGATGACATACCCTGTGCTACTTTGAAAGCTCCCATGAACCTACAGTGCAGCCCTAAAATTTTGCCATGGTAGCCTATTTGGAAGGGAAATAGTAGGGAATGGTCAAAGGGAGTGACCTGGGGGTGACTGGGAGGAAAGGGGAAAAGTGACCCCCTCTTGGTTGGTCATTGTTTCCATGTAAACACCTTGGCATGAGCAGGTAGTTTTTTGTTGACCATACTTGCAACCCTTAATGATAAAATCCACTTGTAACCACACATTTAAAAACTATAAGTGATCATATTGGCATTTCTTAAAGGGTGACCGTGTTATTGATTGGGGAAGAAGCCCTGGAGAAACAAAAGGGTGTATCTGCCCAAACAATTTTTAAGAAAATGCAGCTTCCTTTGACAATACCATGTGAGCGTATGGGGTAGGCTGAGAAGGGGGTGGGCTGAGAAGGGGTGGGATGGAAGTTTGAAAGACTGTCCAGATAGCCCAGATGACCANCTCGACCACCATGATGTAAACATTGTGTTTCTAAGTGGAAACATGCCAGGTACTAGCTGCTGGTTTAAGGTCTTTGACACCTGTTGTTTTATTTTTTTTTGGCCCTATTAACATTTTGTGTTATTCTACATATACCACTGTGATTTGGGGAAATTTCTTCCATGGAGGTTAAAGTACTTGTTTTGCCCGATCTTTCAACAGGAAGAAAAAGAGGGGTCAACGCCCAACATTTTTCACAGATGTCTTTTGAAAAAATCACCTCAAATTCTGATTTGGTCCCCAATTTTTCATTTGGCTGGTTTTGACAGCGTGCGAATACATAGCTCTACACATTTTATTGTTTTTTATCTAGAAGGCTCAAATTGTATCTGAAACTTTAAAATTGAATGCTTTATTTAGATCACGGGTCATTTTACACATTTCTACACCCTAACACTGTCTGGCAGGGCCCCTTAAAAAGGATGATTTTTTATATTAGCGGATTAATTGGGTTATACACAATGAGTGATTTGCCCCTCTAATAAGTGTCATAAACCTACAGTAGTATTAACAGTAACCGTAGTAGGAGTATTAATAGAAGATCAGAGCAATAACAGCATCGTCCTCTCCCTGCCCCTTATAACTTTCGATTAGGAGTCCCCTCCCCTTTCCAGTTTTATCTCTTCAATGAAACAGGGGTCCAGGCTCTGTATTTGTTTAATGTTTAATTTTCATAATGTCAGTGACAATTTCAGCCTCTTTAAATAATTATGTAACGATGAGAAACGAAATTCATGCTTTGCTGAGACACAAAACTCCCCAATTTCTATTGTAATGGTTCTCAACTGGCATTTGAAAACAATCTGAGAAAATGATCAGATGGGTATCTGTCACTGATGTTACCGCTGACAATATAATACGTCAAAAAGTTAGATTAAACTGCAAATGTTGAGGTTCCTAGCGGCCAGAAAAAGTAGACTGCAATTGTCTATTTCCTCTTATCCTACTGAATCTGTGTCAGCAACATTAAATAGTTCGATATATACCTTAAAGATGAATGCTCTGTCAGCAGGAACACCTCCGGCATAGTCGCTACCATAATTTAAAATGAGACAATCACAAAGTACCAACATACGTTAAAATCTGCATTACTAAAGAAGAGCCTAAGAGACTTGCAAAATCAAGGCCTATCAGTTTTGAAGTCTCAGTTTTAGTTTTCAAAGTGATTGCAATGTAACTAAATACGATAATGTTTTGAGACTGAGTCATACGCACAGAAAAGGAGAGAGATGTTCCTTATAAGGCATTATGCCCTTTGGAAATCTCATGAGGTCTTGAGACTTCGACATTATAACAGTGGAAGTTAAGAACTTACCCACCCGATAGTTTTAAAGTTTTCTTTTCAATGTCTTCCATGCCAAAGAAAATGGAAAGCTACAGTTGGCAGTTACATTTTTTTGTGTGTTTAGCATTTCCCACCATTCGTCTGCCGACATTTCACATGCTTAAAATGTTCTTGAAAAGCTTGTTCCATGATTTTTTGTTCCCACACTAGAGGAAAGCCCGACTCGAAGCTACTTTAACCCGGATAGCATGGGCAGTTTCAAGTCAACGGCACGACAGGGATCAGTTGCGATCAGCCTAAAGAGTCAAGATATCATAGATGCCATGCACCCGGAGACTGGGACGAGCAAAGTCATCTGTAAGTGAACAGTAGAATCTGAGTGGAACATTATGGAGATGCGGTTAGACTGTGGAATGGCATCTCTTAGTTAATAGGCATTTTCAGAGGATGGTTGTAAAAGCAAGATACTAGCTTGAAACTAGTTTGTACTGGCACCGTACAGAGATGAAAGTAGAAACGTCTCTTTGAGAGTGAAAATACGACAGCAAACAGAGGGAACAGAGATACTCCAAGCGACCGACAGACAGACAGACAGACAGATACAGACACACACACAGACACACACACAGACACACACACACACACACACACACAGACTGTGACTGACTGACTGACTGACTGACTGACTGACTGATTGACTGACCGAGATTGACTGACTGACAGCATTCAGATCATTGGTTGGTGATCTTATACATACATCCAACCATTATCATGCTTTGACACAAGTCGTGCATCCACAGGGGGAATGTGTCGTGGTGAGCCTCTAACTGATACTGGAAAACGTCTTCAGCTGCTGAAAATTCTATCTCTGACCCTACTTCCCATTCTTGGGCTGTGGGCCTTCACTGTCTACAGTCTTTCCTACAGCATTCAGGGAAAATCTGATATAGAACAGGTATGACTAACACCTAAAATCCACAGCATAATATTATAGTATGAAGAGTATGACACCGCTGGAATACGAGCCACTTTTTAACGCATATCACAAGTCAGTCGTTTTGTACTTTAATTAAGTCATACTTTTCCATCAAGTTTCATACAAATCAGCTGGTAAATTTCTCAAGTTATATTGTTCATAAACAAACAAACAAACGATTTAACAAACATACAACACCACAATCTTCTCACACAAGTAAAAACAGATTATTTGATGTTGACAATAAGGGAAACAAGACTGTGAGATGATCTAACATTTTCATCATTACCTTCCTGGGTGGTATACATGTGTTCTTGGCCATGACATAATTACCTATTACCACCTTGGCCCAATTTGGCTAGCGTTTTCCTAGTATATTTAACGTTATTATGGTGATGCAGTGATTAGAAAGACAACATCCTTTAGAGAATGCTCTAATCCTCATCTTTTATGAGTCTGATTCACCATTCCATTCTTTTAGGCCAGTTCTTCCGATCTTTGTATTTTATGGAAGCGCAACCCTAAGCCACTAACTACTCGTCTTGAACGCCATAAACCACTATACTATTAGATGACACTTCTGTCTAATATATCAAAATGAAAGTCTGTGGCTGGATTTGTTTCTTACGAATTTATCCGCTTTAGAAATGTATATCGCTTGACATAGCGTTTACATTCATGTCATCCGCAGTTATTGAGCAAAGAATCACTAAAATGTCTATCTTTGGCTTGGGGTGAGGGTGAGGCAAAAGATTTAAAGAGGTCCTTTTGCGCACTGAAGCTTAGAAATATGAGTATGCAATCACGCAACAGCAAAAGATAGGGGTGCCAGGTGTCAGTCGAGTAGTGCATACACTTTCAATCCAGAATTGCAAAGTTGATGTTATGAGGCCAAATTCCTCGACAATTTGAGTATGAGCATAAGAATTTTGTTACAAGAAGGGCGGAATCAGGACTTGTAGATGTAGCATGATTTGGTAGTTCTCCCCTCCCTTCCCCCCCCCCCCCAAAAAAAATACTCCTTCCCGGGCAGTGCTGGGACCCAGCTCTTATGGTTACTAGAAGTGATGATGATGACTGTACTAAGTTGCATCTTCCAGACGCAGTATGCTGTTAAGTTCAGTGTGGAGATAGGCCGTTTCCTGGATCGAATACAACGAGAGAGAGATATGTCTGTCCTGTACCTGTCCATACTGGGTCCTGAGACGAAGACGTTCCTCATGAACGAGTATTTGCTGACTGACCAGGCTGTAGAGCAGCTGTCTGACTGGCCGGTCAACTCCGATTTCAGCAACATTTTTCAGTCAAAACGTGCATTTAAGAAATTTCTGCAGGACCATCGCACTCAGGTAATGTCCAGTCAAGGAAGAAGTGCCTTTCGTATTTTTTTTTTTTATAATATTGTCATATTCAGATATTGCTCTACTCATTCTTTAGTAACTCTAGTTTAGGTTACACGACAGATAATAATTTAGCCAAGTTGTACATTTGATAAGACACCAATGCTTTTCAGTCGGGGAACATACACAGAAAGCTTAAACTGAATTTCAAACTAAAAGGGAGCATGTAATTTCATCACTGAAAAGCTGGCATGTACCACTCTGTTGGCTCTGGCTTTTCTGTCCGATTACTCTGAAGCTGTAATGAAATACACACACAATAAAAAAGTCGTACTTGCTGTTTCTGTTTTTAAGTTTGGACCATCTAAATTCATACTTCAGTCTTGAAACACGATTGTACGAGTGAGGTGTGAATTCAACCAAATCAATCCACCAGAATCCCTTCAGAGGGTGTCGAAGGTTCCCCTTTATTATGCTCGTAATAAGTGGTGTTGTGGCGCCTCTTGTTCTCGCACCTCTTCTGTATAGGTGAGAATAGAATAAGAGAATAAGGAACATGTAGATTGTAAACAAGACAATAGAGAACTATTCTTGGAATGCAGCAAGTTGTGAATGACAGCTAAACAAACCTGTGGACTGACGAAGTTAGGCTAACACTACGCAGTCCTTAATTAAAAAAAAAAAAAAGGAAGACAAGAGGGCTGAACCACGTGTCAGAGTAGGCGTGTTTTCAAGCTGTGTGCGCACATTTTGATTTGGCTCTATACTGCGTGAACCCAGTTGCTCCAGTTTATTGATTTTGTGTTATTGATTTTGTATTGTATAAAGTGACTATGAATGATCGCATCTCCGCTGTACTTGTAAACTCCTCGTAACCAACTCGTGTGAGTCCGTGTCATTGCCTAATCTAGTGAGAACGATGACATTCCCCTTCTAGCCCAACCATTCAGTTTACTTCCTATTTCGTCTAGTACATATTTATTATCCTCTTTAACTTGCAGTCTTTAACAATTTTCTAACCAATCTGACAGCTGGATCCTAACAACTATGACATCTACGTGGAAATGGACTTTTACAACAACCTCATTGGTCGATTTGTGGAATGGATGTACGGCGCCATCAAGGAGTCCAACCAGGCTTCTATCTGGAAAATTCTTGTGGCCTACCAGAAAATCGTCACAGGCATGGAACACGTGGGCATAGAGCGGTCATTGGGCACTGTTTTTTATGTGGAAGGTTTGTGACAAATGCGCGATTATAACTTAAAAATAATGCAAGACTGGTAGAAAGTCAAATTTTTTTTTTCAAAAGGACAGTGGCAAAATGAAAAAAAGAAAAGTATTTGGTATTATTTGGGCACCTGATTGTTATTTTGGTAATATTTGTCGATAAACTAGTATAAACATACTTTACGTCTCAGTTTGATGAAGAAAGCAACTTTCTACAGGGTGTTTTCAGAAAACCACTACAACTTATTTTACCTGATTCACTGACTTAGATTTTAAGTAAATTTCCAAATCTTTAATTAGCAAAAGTCATTCAAAAGGAAATAATTTTGAAAAGTTTTTGTTAACATGCGTTGAAAAATATGACCTGCAAATGTTTTTTAAAAATACAAATTTACAAACTACCCAAAGTTTGGTAGTTTGCATTTAGGAATAAAATATAATAAAAACCGTGGTTGTTAATCACACGGCAAATCAAAAGTCTTAGGTTTCATGAAAATTTACTGAATACAGCAACGTATCAAGCGTTAAAGCAATTCAAAAAGTCTGCATATAATAGAAACAACAAACGGTATGAATGTCCCCCCGTATTTC
Organism: Ellobium chinense; assembly: GCA_033807755.1. Taxonomy (NCBI): domain Eukaryota; kingdom Metazoa; phylum Mollusca; class Gastropoda; order Ellobiida; family Ellobiidae; genus Ellobium; species Ellobium chinense. The sequence continues at coordinate 2,470,466 of JAWQUT010000036.1, read as the reverse complement.
TCTCGGCATTCATTGGCTCATACTTTGAAATTTACTCCAAATACTCTGTATGAGACATTGTCCACTGCATTATGGATGTCTTTCTTAAGTGTTTAGGTACCTTCAGATTCTGAAATCCAAAAAAAAATTTATCTTAGGGACAGCTAGAAGCAGAGCTTATGAAATGACAGTCGAATTCACATTTTTCAATGGTTGTACGCTGTCATTGTTGATTTGTTTACGAAATATTGGTATATTTTGAAACTACTAATTTACCTATGCTTAACCAAATAAACTGAAGGTCTTTCCATTTGGATTATTTATATTTCTAAAAGTTGTGGGTTATTTTGACGCTCCAACATTCTCGTAATTTTGAATTTTTTCCCTTTAAACGAATTTTACTGAGTTAAAACGTTGAAAAAATTATTCACATTTCATGCCTGTTTTTTAAGAAAGAAAGTCTTAGTACCCTTTTTCATAAGAGACTGTATTTAGAGGACAGTTTACCTACAGTATTACTCCATTAATAAAACGGATGACCTACGTTAAACAAAAAACCGCTCCAAGCACTTTATATCACGAAATCTCAGACTTACATTTAAACTTTAACACTGATTCGACAAATAATATAATATGCAATCATATCTAATCATAGGTAATTAGATTACGGCCTTTTTTTTTGTTGTTGTTGTATTTAAAAAATCATACAATATCCTTAATTTATCCTTATTTAATTATGGACTTTTGCAATTTATTCTTAGACATTACTGGTAAGCCTTGTAAAAAAGTTTTACTTATTTCGTGAAGAAGAGCAGCATCTTAACTTTGTTTTCAGGTGGCTTCCCAACCCAGAGTATCTATGAGCGTTACAACAACAGGGTCAACAATTTCAAGGCCAACTATAGGTCAGCAGTTCTCTACTCCCATATTGTCGACCCGATCTTCCAGGTAAAAGAATTAAGTTTGGAGCAACTCAGTTTAAAGGTCGATACCCTGGGTATCTTTAAAGGGAAGATTTGGAAACCAAGGATTAGGACTGGAAAGCCGATTATGAATATTTTGCCACTTTCAAGCAAAACTAGGGTGCACATTAACAGGTCTCGTCCAAAGCATAAAATGATTAACTTCCTTCAGCGTTCGCCAACACTACTGATAATGGATTAATTGATCACTGGAGGTGTTCGTGTGGTAGGAGTGGGAGTGATAGTGGTAGTGGCAGCAGTTGTAATGGTAGTGCCAGTAGCAATAGTAGTAATAGTAATGGTAATAGTAGTAGTAGTAGTAGCAATAGTAGTAATGGTAGGAGTAGTAGTAGTAGTAGTAGTTTTAGAAGCAGCAGCAGCAGCAGCAGCAGCAGTAGCAGTAGCAGTAGCAGTAGCAGCAGCAGGTGTAGTAGTAATAGTAGTAATGATAATGTAACGGCAGTAGTAGCAGTGATGGTGGTGGAAGTGGGAGTAGTAGGTCAGTGACAAAGGTTGTGGTAGTGATAGTGGTAGTGGTGAAGTCAGTCTTGAATACCCAGTTCTCCTTGAAAAACTTCAGCAATCACAAGAAATGAGCCATAATTTCTATCCAAGCACCAAGCAGGTATATCTTCAGATAATAGAGGACATGTTTAGGTACGTGCAACACCAACAGAATAGTGGGTGGCTGAGAATGGGCACACGTAATTCCACTCATGGAATTGCCCAGGAGTCCATGTGGGTGTGGATTAGCATGTTCTAGAAATTGTTCTAGAAAAGACAATAGGTTGTGAAGATTCACCGTTTCAGATGGGGTTAACTTGGTAGAAGGAAGATTTTTAATGCAGAGATCATTTATTCGCAAAGTATGTTATTCTTCATATTCACCAAAGGCCATTGACTGACACACTGAACAATGGTGTTAGATACATATATTACGCCAAGGTGATCAGCAGAGCAAATATGTGGTGTATGTCTTGTTGTATATAAAAACGTTTAAGGTTCTGTGTTCTTTCTTGAACGTAAGCATTTTATTTACCCTAGGAAGGAGTAACCAGCACTGGAACAAACTTAACAGCGGTCATACAGAGCTTCAGATATGAAATGCAAAATACTATGCATACCAACGCTTCAATCACAAGGTAAATATTGACAGTAAAATCGATGTTTATTTATTTCCTTTCAGAGGGTTATTAACTTATTGAATAATAATACTAAAAACAAAATGAATACTGTAATAATAATAATAACAATAATAATACGGTTCTAAGTCTCGCATCCAAAATTACCCGCTCAAGTGACTTAATACTATTATTACCTCAGCAGGCCTGGTCACTCTCGGGCTTTCCGAGTTTCCGAAGTCCTCTGGGAATATGCAGTGCCGCTGCCATTTATAGGCGCTGATCACTGGCATTCTGACACTATCTTCCACTGTCAAGTGCCAGATTCCCATTTAAAACAAAGGTGAACTGCCGAATATGTGAATGAAATGCTTTCTCATGGCACTTACAGCACCACCATGGTCGGGAATCGAAACCTCGAACCTCAAGATATTAAACTGAGAATTGCGCATTAAAGATGGGATCTTAATCGTAAGATTTACATTAATTCTGCCTTTTTGGCGCTACAAAGGCTGCACTCAGGGCCGACCCACTAATTGTAATTTTTACGATGATAAGCTCTCAAATAAGTTCAATGTCTTAACCATTCGACCACGCTGTTCCACATTCAATCATTCTGTTCTACGTTTAACGTTTAAAGGAATGTCTAGATTTCACATGCGCTAGACTATACTTGATATATGAGTCACCTTTGGTTTCCTAAGAGATCATTATGCTTTTGTTGTCATTTGGTTTTACTTCTTATAGTTCCCTCTGGGAAACCTTAAGGAGAATAACTTTTAATTATGTTGTGTGAGGAAGTTACCTTTTTCCCCTTATACTAATACTTTATTTATGCACTGTGAAACTTTGGAAGAAATAGTTGCATATTTGTTCAGGGTGGACTATCCTTGAAAATGAATAGACATCAAATAATTCTGATTAATTATTTCTCTTAAATCAGGGGCCAGTACTGGTTCGACAACATGACGCTTTATCTGGACACTTTGCTTATCATTCAGCAAGATCTGGCCAATCTGATCAATGGAGAACTGCAGGTGCGAGTAATAAAGACATACATCTAAATGAGATTTAGACCTATACACATTTCGAATACAACTTGAATTCATTTTACTTCTATTTCAAAGATCTTGTCAAGTAATGGTAACAAGATAGTGGACAAGGAGGAAAGCCAAACTGCATATAAGGAATCCGAGAAATCAGGGAATTAATTGTAGTCGTTTGTGCGCATCACTGTAATTTCATTTCATGCATGGCACCAGAAAGATAGGTTTGTGACCCTATTAGAGGGGCAAATCACTAATTGTGTACAACCCAATTAATCCGCTAATCTATAAAATCCCCCTTTTTTGGGGCCCTGCCAGCCAGTGTTAGGGTGTAGAAATGAGTAAAATGACCTGTGATCTACATAGTGCATCCAATTTTAAAGTTTCAGGTACAATTTGAGCCGTCTAGATACAAAAATAAACTGTGTAGGCCTATGTATTCGCAAGCGGTCAAAACCAGCCAAATGAAAAATTGGGGACCAAATCAGAATTTGAGGTGACCTTTTCCAAAAGACATTTGTGAAAAATGTTGTGTGTTGACCCCGCTTTTTCTTCCCATTAACAGATCGGGCAAAAGAAGTACTTTAACCTCCATGGAAGAAATTTCCCCAAATCACAGTGGTATATGTAGAATAACACAAAATATTAATAGGGCCGAAAGAAGAAAAAACAATGGGTGTCAAAGACTGATACAAGGCAAGGGAAGTAATGCTAAAATAGTATGTTATTTTAAATTTATTTCCCTTGGAGTCCTCTGAACTTGTAGGTTTGTGACACCTATTAGAAGGGCAAATCACTCATAGTGTACAACCCAATTAATCCGCTAATCTATAAAATCCCCCTTTTTTGGGGCCCTGCCAGCCAGTGTTAGGGTGTAGAAATGTGTAAAATGACCTGTGATCTAAATAAAGCATCCAATTTTAAAGTTTCAGGTACAATTTGAGCCTTCTAGATAAAAAAATAAAATGTGTAGACCTATGTATTCGCACGCGGTCAAAACCAGCCAAATGGAAATTTGGGGACCAAATCAGAATTTGAGGTGATCTTTTTCAAAAGACATTTGTGAAAAATTTTGGGCGTTGACCCCCCTTTTTCTTCCCGTTAAAAGATCGGGCAAAAGAAGTACTTTAACCTCCATGGAAGAAATTTCCCCAAATCACAGTGGTATATGTAGAATAACACAAAATATTAATAGGGCCAAAAGAAGAAAAAACAACGGGTGTCAAAGACTGATACAAGGCAAGGGAAGTAATGCTAAAATAGTATGTTATTTTATATTTATTTCCCTTGGAGTCCTCTGAACTTGTAGGTTTGTGACACCTATTAGAAGGGCAAATCACTCATAGTGTACAACCCAATTAATCCGCTAATCTATAAAATCCCCCTTTTTTGGGGCCCTGCCAGCCAGTGTTAGGGTGTAGAAATGTGTAAAATGACCTGTGATCTAAATAAAGCATCCAATTTTAAAGTTTCAGGTACAATTTGAGCCTTCTAGATAAAAAAATAAAATGTGTAGACCTATGTATTCGCACGCGGTCAAAACCAGCCAAATGGAAATTTGGGGACCAAATCAGAATTTGAGGTGATCTTTTTCAAAAGACATTTGTGAAAAATTTTGGGCTTTGACCCCCCTCTTTCTTCCCGTTAAAAGATCGGGCAAAAGAAGTACTTTAACCTCCATGGAAGAAATTTCCCCAAATCACAGTGGTATATTTAGAATAACGCAAAATGTTAATAGGGCCAACAGAAGAAAAAACAATAGGTGTCAAAGACCTTAAATTAAGGTTACCGGCATCTATTATTTGTTCTTCTTTCGATCTTATCAACAAAATGGGTTATTGTACAAATTCTGCTGTGATTTGGGAATATATTTTTTTTTCTCCACAGAGGTTTAAGTACTTTTTTCTGCCCAGTCTTTCAAGGGAAGGAAAAAGAGGGTCATAACCTATTTTTTTTTCGCAAATCTCTTTCGAAAATAGTCACTTCGCCTTCTGATTTGGTCTCCAATATTTCATTGGGCTGGTATTGACCGCATGCTAAGAGGCCTAACACACTTTATTTTATATCAAAAAGGCTCAAATTGTACCTGAAATCTGAGAATTGGATGCTCGTCTAGATCACAGGTTTTTCTGCATAATTCTACACCCTGACATTAGCTGGCAGGACCCCCCTCCCCCACACCCCNCCCCCACCCCCAAAGTGGGGAGATTTTATATATTAGCGGATTGATTGGATTGTACTAAACGAGTGCTTTGGCCTTCTAATAAGTGACACCTGGTGGTAGGTTTTCTTGTAGGCTTAAGGCAAAGAGCGCTTATCAAAACTTGCAGTTGTCTTAGAAATGAGCAATGCCGCTCTATGCTTTACAGAACTGGATCAGTCTATTAAAGAAGAAAAACATTATTTTTTTTTTGAGCATTACAATATGTTTCCTCAATCCTTCACGTACTTTGAAGTATTGCTTTATCTACCTTGAGATGAAATGACCAGGAGGAAATAATGTAGGGAGGAAGGAATGAGTGTAAATGGGCATGAGGGAGGTAGCGGATGAGTCTTGGAAGGGGCAGAAACAGTAGGAAGGGGCGAGGGGAGAGAGGTTTAATAGGTAACTATGTTTAATCGGTGATGTGAAAATTGTTAAATTAATATAGTGCCTTTGGGTCCTGATGTATATTATTTTATGATGACCACTGTACTACATTGTGCTGTTCTTGGGAAGTAAGATAGAAAGACAGGAGGGATGTGGGGCGGAGAGGGATGTGTGCGAGTGTCAGAGCATATTGTTAAATTGTGAAATTTATGTACTGTGTTTGGCCAAGAGCCTAATAAAGTTCTATTCTATTCTATTCACGTTTTTAAACAATGAATTTACATTATGTAGCCAGAGGGCTTAGCACCGTGTTGCTTTACTTTTAAATGTGTAATAAATGTACGTGAAAATCGCGTATTCCCAGCCATCTTGGCGAGTAGGTTCAAGTCTCAACTGCATGAGGTAATCACAGATGTAGCCTTCTAGAGTCCATTCAGTTGGCACTCAAATTACTATTTAAAAAAAACAAAAACACTGGTTGTGAACAGTGATCTCTCCAGAATCCAGAATGCAGTACTTTCGGTGACCTGGCTAACTAGAAAGAGATAAAGTAACGTGGTTTGGTAGATCAGCGTACGGAAAATCTTGTAGACATATCATGTTCTAGGTTAACCGTGGACTTCCGTGCTCATGTGGATGAGGAAGCAAGAGTCGTTAAGCTTCGTCAACGAGACCATAACACGTCTTGCTACAAACTGAGCGAAGACATTTGCTAGTTCTAAGTAAATGGCACTGGCAGGACAATAATGTTGTAACCAGTGAAGTCAGTTTGAATAAGCAAGAGCATTATATGAAGTATCATGAACATTACTGTAAAATAAATGGTACGAATGGTTCAGTTTTGGCTTTGTTGAATGCAAATCACGTCATTAATTCACTTTTATCCATACAGTCCTAGAATCCAAGATTAGGCTGATATCTGCACAGTTCTTGTACATTAAAGATATTAACAGGACGCGGGCTTCTCAGATGAACTGAATGAGCCAGATTATGAGCTCAATATTTCAGTCTGGTCGAACTCAGGCAAATTTTGTAGATGATATTCCAGGACACTTGCGTCTAGAGCGGTTAAGGTGTTGGGGCAGGGTAGAGGAAGAAAAAGCAAATGTGGACTAGTCCCTACACAATCATTGTCTGGGAACTTTCTCATATGTGTTCCTTCTTTCCTAATCCTATCCATAATCCTAAACCAAGGTCTGGAATTTTGCCCTTGAAGAATATTAGATGTACATGGTGCAGAAATATGCTTTAAGTTAAAATTTATTTCATGCAATAAGAAGAGGACTCTCCCAAGGGCCTGTGCTGATGATTAGGAGCACTGGTCGAATCCCGAAAGTCCAGCAAATCTCGTAAACAAAGAGAAACTGAACATCCAAGAAGTTATGCACGCTGATCAGCGAAAGGGACAGTGTACAGTAATAATAATAAATATAATAATAATTTAATTCAAGAACTACCCCTTTACAACGGGGGCAGGCAGGCCGGGGTAACCTGTCTGCGTCTTGTACACACATGGAATAGAACAATGCTATATACAAAGAAACATTGCGTAAATCTGTATCACGTTACTTTAAAATCGTATCGAACTGCAGTTTCGTAAAAATTTCTTCCCTAAGTTATCAATTATACTGCTAAAAGTCGAGAATGAATTTGAATCTAAAACAAATATAGTCCTTTCCAAATTATTCAGGCTTAAAAATGTATAATACACCCACTCGATATTATTATCCATGCATACTTCATACAGATCATTTAAAAACTGCATTCTTACTCTTTCGTACGCCTGACACTCGAACATAAAATGAACAATATCCTCTTTCACTCCGCTATCACACATGCAACATTCCTCGGACTCTCTCATTTTCATTCTGTATAAATCCGCATTCAGACCTAAAATACCCGTTCTAGCTTTAAATTTCAATTGTATGGAGTAGAAATCATAAGGATCTAACAAGTAAGGCTGCAATTCTGTTTTAGACACATCAAAATAGGTATAGAACGCCAGACTTTCACTACCTTCATTATCGCATTGTGTACATTGTAAAAAGGTGTTTGAACTGGTTACATTATAATAAGCCTTAAAAATACTTCTCCCTTCATCGTTGGGGAACAAAAACTCCAAACCATTTCTTTGTAAAATAGTAAAAATGTCATCACAGAATCCCCATGGCTTTTTGCTGCTTGTCTTGTCAAAGTGAGAGTTTAGTATTTTAAATAGAATACTACTTAGTCTTGAATGGTTCATCTGACTAACCCTTTCAAAATATGTGATCTTGAGATTATTTATAGTGTCAATAATATCTTCCCATCCAAGTTCTTGTAGGACAACTTTTCTTGAAACATTTAAGCGACAATTCATGATGCTTTTGGCACACTGATATTGAAAAGACCGAAGCATCGCACAAGATGACTCTGGCAGCTTCCCCCATACAGCACAGGCATGCAGCAGAGAAGGACGTATAACTTGGTTCCAGATGGTATTTCCGAAACTAACTCTATTGATATTTGAATTCTTGGATAAGGTGTATTTCATAGCGGCTTATTTACGATTAAAACTTGGTTTGAGGTACTTATTGATATGATAATTTGTTCTGAGATTTCTTGAAATATATACGCCTAAATACTTATACTCTGTACATTCGTAAATTGTTTGTGTTCCTAGCATCCATTCTTTACTTTTATTAACATTCTGTCCAAATATTAATACGTTTGACTTGTTTTCATTAAATTTTGCCCCATTTTTGGGAGAAAATCGAAGTGACTTTCAGCATATCCTTTAACTCTTTTTCCGTATCGGCCACCAACACGATGTCATCTGCAAAAAGTAGAGACGAAATTTTATGAGAACATAGGTTTGACCCTAAATTCGATTTATTTAGCATATCGTTTAGATCTTTGATTAGGATAGAACAGAGGGTTGGGGACATGGGACATCCTTGTTTTAGACCATATTCTTGTTTGCACCATTCTGTTTCGTATGAATGCTCATTTCCTGGATCCTCCGCTGCATGTCCGCCGAACAGAACTTTATTTACGAGGAAGCAACTCATTTTTTTAATCTTGTATTTTTTAGTCTGTTATGGCTATAGTATATTCAAAGCTTCAGAAATAATGTGAACTTGGTTATGTCTTTTTAATGTGAATAAACCTGTGCTATTTGCTCCTATTTAGTCTGTTCATGTTTGACTTTCAACAGAGCATCATTGATGTGGAGGAGAAAAACCTAGTGATCAGCGCTTGTTTTCTGGTTATCGTTTTTTTGATGTGTCCTTTGGTGATCTACACAGTGGAGGCGCTGACCAGTGATATCCAAAAATACGCCATAGCTTTGGTGGATAAGACAAAGGAGCTATCCAAGGTTGAGTGTGCAATGTGTGTGTCTATGTGCAACTCTACAGACCAGAAGGCATTGTGATTCGGCTTAGGCAGTCATTTTTGGCTGCTTCCGGCATAGGTTTATTTAGAGAATGTAGTTAAGCTGCTATAACTTGACCATCCTCATCAAATACACAGACTTATTTCGAGAGCTAGTCTGTAAGTGTAGTGGTGTTTCCACTGTAGTCATTCAACGGTTGGAATAAACAGACCTGAACTAACTACACACATCTTCACTACTCACCTATTATCTACCTTCTTCGTTGTCTCTTCATAGCACGAGGATTTGATCGCTCCGTGACTCATGTCAGTAATTCAGTCTGTATTACTTTATGTTTCTATCACTGTCTATCTGCAGTTGTCATATTTTCTTCCTCTTTCACATGCATCTGTGCCTCTCAGCGATCTGAACTACTGTATGATTTCTATGTTATATTCAGGCAATTATGGTATCGTTGTCCACTTTAGTAGTATTAATACTAATTCGATGATTGCGGCGCTGGATTATGTTACTAGTGTTGGCAAGTTACAATGCCAGTCCCTATCACCAAGGCAGTTGATGTGCTAGAAGTGTTGCATTGTGGTACAATCTAATCGTGTGTGCAGCTACAGACATTAATCACTTTTACATTAGCCACATCCACATTAGCCACATCCACATTAGCCATATCCACATTAGCCTACGGAGGCGGAGTTTACTGAGGTAGTCAAAATATGGAATGTGATATTAACAGGACGCCTAAAATTTGTTTCAAATGCCGAAATGATCGATGTGCAGGTTAGGTTTGCACGGTTATGGAGTGAGGGGGAGGGGGGAGGGGGAAGGAAGAGCAGTCTTACTACACCAATTTTTTTTCTTTATCTTATGATTAAATCAGGAGGGCAGAAAGACGGACACACTGTTATACCAGATGGTCCCCCGTCCGGTGGCGGAAAAACTTAAAACGGACAAGGAGGTAGATGCAGAATATTTCAAGAGCGTTACTATTCTCTTCAGTGAGATCATGGGCTTCAACAAAGTCTGCTATAAGGTTAGTGCATTTTGTATTTTTCTTCTGCAATTCGGCATCTATCAGGTAGAATAGTTTATTGTAAGAACAGCTCTGCCAAACATGATCCACTGATTTCTTAATGATATCAACCAGTAAATATTATATGTGCTATTACATTGTACTTTCATGCTCGCATAATAAGGTAGACTCTATGTGTCTGTTTACATTCACACATCAGTGCATCACTATGCTCGCTGGTTGTTGTTTTTCTGTGATCCTTTAACTTCAGATGTCGACAGAGTACTCTGCCAACGATATTCTAGTGCTGCTAAACAACATTTACATGGCAATAGACGCCCATCTGGACAATCATGACGTCTACAAAGTAGAAACTATCAATGACTGCTACATGGTGGCATCTGGTATGTAGAATCTCAGTACTATTCTTGTTCGTCTAATTGACTATTACTGACTGATTGACTTCCAGTTGTTTGCAACTGAATGAATGAGACTGACTGCAATATTGACTAATTGACTGACTAGTGACATCATCACTGCAATTATCAGCATTATAACATCATCATGATCACAGTCATATTATAACAACAATCGTTACCTTCCTATCTTTTTCCCATTAGGCCTGCCAACACGTATAGGAAACCGACACAGTGCCGAGATAGCCAACCTGGCTTTAGACCTGATAGAGATGATGAGGAAGGAAGAGTTCATGTTTCCAGGGGATCTCAGGGTTCAGCTTAGGATTGGGATTAATACAGGTGAACTTAGACAATCAAATGGCTTTGGTGGAATTTTTGTGTAACTGCCGTTGCTGGCACACATTAATTAGTGTAGTATTATCCTTTCTTTTTCAGTCGCCTTTGCTGATTTTACAGTATGGATTTTCATAATCTTTGGGCTGAGTATTATCTTTTTAGCAGGGAACATGCATGTAACTTAGTACAAGCTTAGAAACTTTTCAGCTTTGTACTGTATGAGTCTTAATTTTATGGCAGCTGTCTATCTAACGTTAACATTAATATCTTTATTGTAAACGAAACGCTTTAATAAAGGATTATTGTTAAATTGTTTAAGCCATTGTGATGTAATTTTTCAAAGGTAGATACTTAAGTTATGGAAGCACATACACGTTTGCAGCTCTTGAAAATTTTTTAATATGATTTCCTCTGTCTCTTGTTCATATGTCCATGCGTCCATGCACCACTTCAGACAATCAAATATCTCCCTCGTCCCTCATTTGACATGTCTTTCAATTCTTGATACACACGCTTAAAAACTTGGCCTCGAAGATAATGTTGCCCTCTTCACATCTCTTTGTGTCCTGTATGTGCTCTTTCTCTCTCTCTCTCTCTCTCTCTTTCTCTCTCTCTCTCTCTCTCTCTTTCTCTCTCTCTCTCTTTCTTTCTCTCTCACTCTCTCTCTCCCTCCCTCCCTGTCTGCACTTCTACCATCCTCTTTCTATACTTGTCATATTATCCTTTCACGCTCATTCTTAATTCCCTCTTCTGCCTCTAGTTCTCTCCCTTTGTCTTTACTCTCATTTTCCCCCCATGATGCCTCACATATGTATGGCTCTTGATTCAAACAAAGCTATTTATAATACAGCTAAAAATGTTTCAGAAGGACCTAGTATTGCATGTTACATTGTTTTCTGTTCAGTCAGCGTTCAATCATAAGAGTTTGCCATTTCTCACAGACAGGAGTGGATGAGTAGCAGTTCGCAGCGCCCATGCACTGCTGCAGAGCAATCAAAAGAGATCTTCACATGAATGATACGGCTCAAGCTAAATGTTACGTGATCGGAAATGGGAACTTCGAAGACGTCGCGCTTTAAGATCCAGATTTGTTAGGCACGCTCTAATCATGTCATATTGTCTGGCTGGCTTAAATGGAATTGAGTAACATTGCTCTTAGCAGTAAATATGAGGTGCTTTGATTTGATTCACATGTTGTTGTTGTTTTTTTTTTGTCTCAGCAAAACTTGTCATTCCAGATGAATAGCGAATCTTATTTCAAACGTTAAAAAAAAAATACATTTTCTTTGAAAGACCATGGTCAAGAATTCTGCTATTTGAGAGAGAATGAAGAACAAAGATGTTCTTATTAGTTGAAGAAATTATTGTTCCACCTCCACCATCACCCTCCCCCTGCGACCATCAACATTCCACCTTTATCATCACCCTCTCCCTACCACCATCAACATTCCATCTCCACCACCACTTTCCCAGACATTTTAATTTTTCCGCCACCTTCACTGTCTTCCTCCACACCGCAACACCTATCCATCTCTGCATCACCACGTCCCCGCCACTGCCACCTTTCCATCGCCACCATCACCCTCTCTCTCTCCCACTTAGTCACTCTTTCACTGTCACTGTCACTCTCTTTCTGCCACCATCACCCTCAGTCTGTACCATCATATATTGGTATTATTTCCACCCCCGGGGCATCACTCTCTTATTCCTCTTCCGCCTTTCAAACCCCTTCCCCCCACCCCGCTCTCCTCTCTCCTTCTTCNTGTCACACTACACTTTGCTGAAGCAAAGAAAAAAATTACTGTCCACTTTTTTTTAAAAAGGATTTCTCGTAATTTGTGTCTTAGCGCCAACTTGGCAATATTGGCTAGAGACTAAACATAACAGACAAGTGACATCTTGAGCATAACTGGCAAGCGCAGGCGCCAGTTCAAAAAATGGAAAGTTATTCGAACATGGAAATATCCATTTTCTATTAATCCACTGCTGACTACAAAAGGACTATCTAAGGTCAACGTGTAACTTCCACATTTCGCTAGGGCTGAAAGTGGTATTAGAGGAAAATCATTTGAACTCAAATCAGAATGGAGACAGGAAGTCTACTGGGCATGTTGAAACCAACAGACACTTAAAGTTAATCAGGTATCAACTCACTGCTTAAAAGATGCATTAATTTGAATAAAAAGAAAGACGTTATCAGAAAGCTTTCGAGAGCGGGCGATGAATACCATGATATACTTGACTTGTATTTTTTTGTTTTAATAAAGGATAGTGTACGTCCCAGAATATTGCAGGACTCACCACAGCATGCCTAAATACAAAGAATTACTAATACACACAGCCACTTGACCCACAGAAATTATGTTGGCTATAACATTTACGCTTATTCTTTCGAGACATCAGGCAGAGCCTGACATCATGAAATTGTTTCATAGTATTTATAGTAGATCCTGTTGTGTTACTGCATAAAAGTACCTTCATGCCGTCGGCTTATACGCATAATGTGTACTATGCATTAAGTGTGTATATAATTAAAATTTAGTGATGTGACACATTAAGTATGTATCATCAACTCATGGCCATGAGATTGCATCTATATAACACTTTCATCATGATAAAAGAACTAGTTAACGGGCTAGTCTAAGTTCTATCCGCAGTTCATTTTTCTCCCTCAAATATGACAATAATTATTTTCATTATTTTTTTTTTTCTTTTTGCTTTCCAAAAGCAGAAAGTCCATACGGACTATACTGGCCTTGCACTCTTAGCGGCCTACATTTTCTTCATGAATGTCTTGAGAGTTGGGGTGTACTTTGTTTATATGTGACAAAATGCTCAACCTCGATATCCTCGCTTCAGAGCAAAGCCCAGACCCTTTCCCGCTGAATGCCATAATGTAGATCTGGAGAAAAATGTAGACCAAATTCATCGATTTCTCCCCGAAATGAAGAGCTTTGCACGTGTAGCGATTCTCGGCATCCTTCCGGTCCCACCAATCGCCTCTCCATTCAAGTTCTGAAGTTAAATTTGCGACTAGGAAAGGAAGTGTGCGATAGCTATGGGAAAAAGAAAAAAAAAATCAAGACGGTAACACTTCAATTAAAGGTGGGATGGGCTGTTGGGGTGCTCTGTTGGATGTGTGGAGGGAGAAAGGGAGTGGGGTGGGATAGGAGAGGGCTAGGGTTAATTTGAACCGACCGAACCATTTAATAGAAGTCATTATTGGTTGTCGAAAGCAGCATTAATTTCCTCATGCAGATCGCTGCACAGACAGAGCTTGGGCTCCGTTCAGAAACTTTCATGGTGATTCTTATACTAAGTTTTGCATTTGAATAATTACTGGGGCTGAAATTAAGTGTTGCAGTATATTCGTTAATAATTCAATGATAATGAGTGCTGCTATGTAGCTCTTTGAAACAGTGTTCACAACATCTATAAAGTTTAAAGTCGAAGAGAACATTTCTCCACCGACGGCTGTTAGACTCTCAAAGGATGTCTGCGTGACATCACACTGTCATTCGTCTGGGAAAAATAATGCATTTCTCACCTCTGTATCTCCCAAGGTAAACCCAAAGTCCCTTAGTCATTTACTTATCGCCAGACGGGTGTTCTACCGGCTCTGTTTCCCAAGCCGTTTAATTATCCTCTTGGTCTTTGTTACTTTCATTTGCCTGCTCACTTTGCCAACTAAGTTGTCGTTCGTTTCTGTCAGATGTTTTCTCTGCCCCTCCTTTGTCTCGCTGACATTCTTATTTCAGTCGCAAGGTGCTGAGTCGTTCTCTCGTCACTCTACATCTCTCCGGATATTTATTTTGTCGTTGATTAGGGACAGATTCGAACCCTTGGGACGGAAGCACTAAGCACTGCTGGCAATGGCAGTATCTCAGTCAGAGCGGAGGAAAGATGTTCTTATTTGTTCATTTCAACATTTCATTTCAAAGCTCTGAGAGGTTCTAGTACTGCTACATGTACACTATGTTGAGAAATAGTTTAAGAGAAATTTGCCTTCTATATGCTTTTTAATATTCAATATATCATTATGGGCATTTTTAATTATCCAGTTGATCAGTTCCTTTGAAAGCGTATGCCTCTGGCTTGGGCTCAGATACTACAAACCTTTCCATCATTGATACATTGCTACCTATAAATTGAGAAGGAGTGAATTTTGAGAAATATGTTGTTAATGCTTAGAAACATGTTGTCGTTGTGTATTGAAACCGCTCATTGTTTGAAAGGCCATTCTGATGAAGACACTTTTTCCTCTTCTCTAGGTCCGTGCATGGCAGGCATAGTTGGAACTGTGATGCCTCGTTACTGCCTGTTTGGGGACACTGTCAACACAGCATGCCGAATGAAGAGTCACGGAATGGGTAAGATTCCGGGCGCCTTAATAACCTGGTCTACATTCACGTCTCCTCACCAGCTTACACTGTCTAGTAAAAGTGAAGCCACTACACCACAGCAGCAATTCAGATCTAATCTTTGTGTGGCGTTGGCGGTCTGGGACTTGCATCAGTAACATTACTACAGTGAACAGAATACATCGCAATAGCTATTAGCACTGCCCTTTATGAATTGCACATTCTGTGCACTGTGCCTTTATACGGCGTGTTGCTGTTGGACAGATTTTTCACCACTCACTTAACTATTAAGGAGTCTTTTGACGGACCTGTTGTGAAGTGGTTGTGGAGCATGAGTGCATATTAAACTCCTGGCTAGACCATGATATCAACCTTATCTCTCTCACCCTCTCTCACCCTTGCATATCTGTGAAACTGAACAAGGTATTATGCTTTTGACAGTAATAACGATGCTTCTTTCCAATGTTCTTTCTTGATCCCAACCTCAACCATCCTCAGCTGACCGTATCCACATCAGCCCCAGTACCTTCACATCGTTGAAGAAGCACGCAGTCTACGTCATGTTTGAAAGAGGCAACATTCATGTCAAGGTAATAATAATAGAATATTTTAATTTTCACCGTTTTCGTCATCATCAGCAAGCACGTGTAGCTGAATACAGCTGAATAGTGTTTCACAAAATCGTAGGTTCTGCCTTACAGTAAAAATATACCTTACGGCTTATAATTAATATATTATATTATTGTCACCTTACTTGAGGCAATGAATTGCAGATATAATCATCATATTATTTTCATTATCACAAGATCCTAAACCTCCTGCCAAAGGTTTATTACAGTGACAAGTGAGGAAATGTATTCGGTCTACTCAGTCATACCTGCTTCTAGATAGTCGTTGAAGAACAAATGCGTGTGACAACAGGTTTGACAGTTAATGAGGAAGGACAATAATAACAAAGAAAAAAAAACCACGCACTCTGATATGATTCAAAGACTCATGCCTCTACGCACAAAATCTTCATGCTCTTTTTTTTTTTTTTTCATTTCTCGCCCTTGTGTCCATTTCGCCCCTTTTAGAACTAAAATGTTTTCTCCACATGGTATGTTTTTCTTGTTTCCTAGAGCCTCTCTTTCTTATATTCTCTCTCTCTTTCTCTCTCTCTCTCTCTCTCTCTCTCTCTCTCTCTCTCTCTTTTTGTCTCTTCTTTTCCCATCTCCTCCCTTTCTTTATTGTTCTGTTAGTACACATGCCAACATGTTCACATTTAGCAGACACATTCACATACACATGCAAGAGCAGACATTATGTCAAGCAAGAGGACACTCACATTTGCACGCATTCACGCACACAGATTTAGAGATCAGGAAAGAAGAGGCATAAATGAGTGTAATTACTAGTGTGAACCCAGGCACAAGCGGAAGGTTGACCGCGGACAAAACCCTTACTTGACTGGCAAGACCATACTCAGATATCCCGAGGCCGAGAATTGTTTCACCACGGATAGTTACATTCTTCTTATAAGACGGCTGGGATGGAGGTGCGGAACAGAGCAAAGGGAGCGCACTAAGTAACAGCAGTTGTTCCTCCCCAAGCCATTCTCTCTAGTCTCATCATATAAATACAGTACTTTGTGTCCCCATATAACACAGTCACCGTACCATGAGCGAAAGAATACGACGTAGAAAGGGAGAGACAGAGATAGTGATTAGAGAGAGAGACAAGGAGTACAATTAATCGCTAGTCAAGGAGTCTGTTGCGGTATGACTGCTGTTGTATTTTCAAATGGCTGCGCAGTTTCGTCATTATTTTTTTTTTCGGTCTCAAGCTGCCACACCGCCCTATCCTCTGTTTTGAAATGCAAGGGATTCGAAAGAGCGACGACCTGCTTGTGGACTAACAGGGAATTTTAATGAGCCTAATATACAAAATGAGTTCATTTCTTATTCCAGATATAATACTCTCCCCACTGACACCGAGAATAGTCATTTCAGAGGTAGTTGGAATAGTCGTTAAGAGTGTATTTTTCCATTTGGTTTTTTGTGGAGAAAGTTGAAAACAAAATTCTTTCTTTCTATTAATCAGAATACGGATATGTAACCGTTGAAAAATGAAATAGTCCTACTGTTTTCAGACCGATTTAGTGTATGACACAGCTCTAAATATTAGTTTGGAAATTCTTAAGTTAGCGAGCCAAGTAATTTCTTATCTTACCTTGAAATCAGCATTCATGGTAGTCTAATGGAGTTTAACTATATTTTTCTTCCTATTGACCTTCTTCTGTGAGAGGTTTGGGAGAATAACTCCCCCTTGATAAAGTTGGCCGAGTCAGCCATTCCGGGACGTCTTTCTGCTGTGGCTCTTAACAACAATGTATACACATATATGTTTTCAATGTACTAAGAGAAAATGTATAGTTTTTGACGTGAAATCCTATGCGAAAGTCCGATCTAAACTTGGAGGACAGTCCCAGCTGGCCAAAAGTCCTGTTTCGAAGCTTGAATACATTGTTATTTCCATCTTGATCGTCCTTGTGTTTTGGGTTTTGTTTGTTTTCTGCTGAATATTGTCGTCATGTATTGTGTGTCTCAGAACTAGAGTAAGAATGACTAGATTGCATGAGTCATATGATCCTGAGCTTTCAGTGATTACGTCGAACAGGTTTTAAGACTTAAATGGCAACCTAAACATGAGTTATGTGCGTGCTTGATAGACGACGATGCATGCCATAGGCTAGACTAGGCATTTAGCTCAGAAACTAATTTCTTAGTAAAAATGGTAAAGATTACAGGTATTGCCACTTTCAAGTTTCAGAGATTTCGTAAGCTACAGTTTGTCATAATTTATGATTCTGTCAAGAATTATGCATTTTCAATAATTTACAAAAACTTGTTAATCCATGATAAAATATTTCATCGGTATGTCAAAATGTTGCCATTTCCAAGTTTCAGTGATTTATACATTTTTTTAAAAAGGTATGGGCATTTCAACAGTTACCGTTTCCAGGTTTTAGAGATTTCGGAAACTATATGTCATGACTTAATTTTTTTTTTTCAAAGAGCGGGCATTTCAACTGTTTAGGATAACTTTTCATCTGTGATAAGACATATTTTTATCGGTATGTTAGAATGTTGCCATTTCCAGATTTCAGAGATTTAATAAACTACCGTATGTCATGATTTAATTTTTTTTTCAAGCCTTATGCAGATCAACAGTTTATGAAAACTCTTCAACTGTGACAAAACATTTTATCGGTGTGTCAGATTGTTGCCTTTCTAGCTGTTAGCATTTCGTAAACTAGGGTATGTCATGTTGTTGTTTTTTTTTCAAGGATTAGGCATTTCAACAGTTTACAAAAACTCTGGTTAATTGATAAATCATTTTATTGGTAGGTCAAAATGTTACAATTTCCAAGTTTCAGAGATTTCGTAAAATATGATATATCATGATTTAAGAATTTTATCAAGAATTGCGTATTTCAACAGTTTACGAAAAAGCTAGTTGTACTGTGTTGAAAGATTTTGTCGATGTGCCAGAGTGTCGCCACTTCCACGTTTCAAAGATTCCGTAAACTGCCAGAGACCAAATTTTGCCATCAGAGATTAGTTTTTTGCACATATTTAATTTCAGTTTTTTCATACTACAGGTGTCATGATGCACGCTTTAGTAATCATGTCATGTTGCACATTTTTGTTTGTAAGAGATTCAGTAATACCCAAAACAAGGCGGCAAATATGCGTCTGCATCCTTAGCGATAACGTCAGGTAGTAACATATGTCAGTTAGCAACATAGTAGGCCGAAAGCAAAGAGCATCCATGCATTAGTGCTGAACTTGAATAAGGAACTCCACGTTGCTAAAGATTTGCCTACGAAGTGTTGCTTACTCACCATATTCATATCATTGTCAACTTGTCAACCTTGAATCCACATTGTGACGTATCTCCCTGGACGTGTACCAAGTCGTGTGAACCTGTATCGTTGTCATTTCTCTGGGAAACTACATTGTGTCGTAACATAACCTAGTGATATTTTTTTGAATGAAAGATGAGAAAAAAAATATCACACAACGAATGTGACGGCACCAACATACGACAACCGACCTATCGGCTTATAACGTATTTACAGATAGATAAGAAGAAAATAATTATCGATTACCTGTAAGTAGTGACAGTGAGTATATTATTTGGTTGGTCTTGATCCCAACATCGGTGGGTCACTAAATTTGTTGGGTTGGATAGTGCCACCCACAGATATAAGGATCCTTGGCCTTGTTGCTTAAATTGATGAGGCCACATGGTGGCTTTAATGCGCAAATTGTAGCGTCTAGACTTTGAATTAAATAGTTGTCACTAGCAAAACAAGTGTAAGGACTAATTAAACACTACGTTATGTCTGCATTAGACATTGAAGATGGCAGAGTTATTGAAATACATGGAAACAGCCAAGGCATTTGGCATTCCAGAAGAAAAACGCCTGGAATGGTGCGAAAAGAAACTATATGAAGAGAGAGGAAAGACTCGCACAAAAAGAAATAAGAAAAATGGAATTGGAAGCTGAAGAAGCAGATAAAAGGCGTAAATTTTAATATGAAGAAGCAGATAGGCTCGCACAAACAGAAATTAGGAAGATGGAAGGTGAGAAAGCAGAGAAAAAGGGCCAACATGAATTAGAACTTAAAAAACGTGAACTGGAGAAAACTAAGCAGCCTACACAGTCCGGTGATAAAGGTCCAAGCGATAGTTATAAACCTAAGATTCTAGTCTTTAATGAGAAAGTTGATCAGATCGACTCATACTTACATTGATTTGAATTACATGCCACGACGGTGGGGTGATCGAAGTACGACTGGGCTTGTTGCTTAGCAAATTTATTGACAGGCAAGGCACTTGAAGTTTTCCAGTCTTGACATTACGGATGCTAAAAATTATGACATTCTGAAGAATGCCCTTTTGAAACGTTTTCAATTTATTGAGGATGGTTTCCACAACCGCTTTAGGTCTTGCAAACCGGAGGGTTCAGAAAACTTTTCAACTTTCGTTAACCGGTTAAAACAGTATTTAAAGAGATGGATCGAACTAGCAGGGATCGGAAACAACGACTACGACGACCTTTATGATCTTGTCTTGAAAGACTAGATCTATAGTTCATGTCACCAAGACCTAGTAAGCCACTTGAAAGAACATAACCCGAAAACATGCAAAGAACTAACTGAACTTGCCGAACAGTAGGCATCGGCGCACCCAAACAAATCTCTTACAAAGGAAAAATTAAATGAACCTTATTATTCCAATGTAAGACAAGCGGAAACATCTGAAAGAGGATGGCGTTTCGGACCACAGAAGGAACGTAGATTCCGACCGCAAAATCGGTATGGTGCTTACAACAGGAGTCAAAGCAAGGATGGTGGGAACCGCAGTTCTGGTGGGAATGTTCGTAAATTTTCAGACCAGCAAAAAAATGATAGTACCAGACATTACAATGACAACCAAAGACAGTTTGGTTACAGACAACAGCGTGAATGGCAAGAAACAGGCGTTCGGTAACACACAGACGAATGGCGGAAGAGCAGACTTCACGTGCTACAATTGCGGTAAAGTCGGTCATAGAGCTAGATTTTGTGGACAGAAACCTAAACCCGCGACCGGAAATGCATGCACAGTCACTTGCATTTCAGATGGGGACGGATCTATGAAACTGGAGGATAAAGTAAGCATTGTATGTGCCCATGGTATCCCTGTATTATCGGCATTGCATGAAACAGGACCCCTAAAATTTTACTCCAGATACGTAAATGGTGTGAAGGCGTCTGTCTTGCGAGATACTGGATGTACGACCATAGGCATCGCTGAGAAATTTGTGAGAAATTCTGACCTTACTGATAAGACGTTGACATGTATTTCATTCGGGGGAAAAGCAGAAATATTTAAGCTCGCGAGGGTTGATTTAGATACCTCGTTTTTTCAAGGTCCGGTTGTTGCCTGCATACTACCTAATCCCGTAGTCAACATAATCATTGGAAAGTTTAAAGGCTTGCGAAATGTCTCACGACAGGAACTGGACAGATTAGAAACGACAGATGCCGCATGCGTCGCCACTAGGGCACAACTGAAGAAACAAGAAGATAAAGTTGATACAGATGGCACAGAGTTTGATGTCACGTCCCAGAACTTTAAAGACAAACAAAAGAATGACGAAACTTTGAAACCATTTTGCGCCAAAGCAGCAGGTAAACAGACAGGGGCGACGACATTCACAGTTGAGAATGGCTTGTTATATAGAAACTTTGCTAACAAAAATAAAACAGGCAAACAGTTCATGATCCCAGAGTCGTTCCGTCATGATCTGGTCCACGACACATCGTTGTTAGGACATCAAAGAAAGAATAGAACGAAAGAAAGAATATTGACCAGGGCTTTATTCCGACGTGAACAGATACGTTAGTAGCTGCGACGTTTGCCAGAGTCGAACGGCAAAAGGTGCACCTGAGCAACCTGCAAGAGATACCCGTGTTTTACGCCATGTTTGTACGCTAGCCGTAAACTTTTAGACCGAGAAAAGCGTTACGCGGTTAATGAGAGCGAGTGGGAATCTTCTCCAGGTACTTATTACTCAGAGAATTTATTATTGAGACAGACCACGAACCACTGTAATTTATCAAGTCCAACAGAGCAAAGAATAGCAGGCTGATGAGATGCCTTGCACTTCAAGAATTTCGCTTCCAAATCAGGGCAATTCCAGGAGGAGAATCACGCGGATGTTTTGTCCAGATTAGTCTAAGAATTTTGATGTTATTGAGGGGAATGTTTCGGTCATGGATCGGATGGCGGGGTATTGGATCTCTCATTAATTGTGACACTAGCTTATCCACCTATTGTTCTTCGTCCCCACTGCCTGCCTGCTCGCTGGAACATGGTCTGCGTCCTGGTTGGCGGTCGTCTTTGGGACGATCAAGCAGCACCAGGTGGTAAATAATTTGCTGAATGACCATGCTATTTGCACAATGAAATATTATGCTGTTTTTTAACTAGTCAATATTATGAAAATACTTATGCCATTTTTTAAACTATATTATGCATAATTATGTGATAGTCATGTATTTCTGAAATAATACTTATAGTATTAATACGTCAGATTACTAATTTAAATAACTTATAAATGTACGCCTCGTGTGGCAGTTTCGTTGGATATTTTGGAGAACATTGTCCCTCGTCTCTTCACCACTTTGAATATCGTTAAAAAAAGATATTTTTTAACTGGGGTTGGGGATGATGTCATGATGCACGCTTTAGTAATCATGTCATGTTGCACTTTTTGTTTGTTTGTAAGAGATTCAGTAATTCCCGAAACAAGACGGCAAGTCTGCATCTGCATCCTTAGCGATAACGTCAGATAGTAACATACGTCAGTTAGCAACATAGTAGGCCGAAAGCAAAGAGCATCCACCCATTAGTGCTGAACTTGAATAAGGAACTTCACGTTGCTGAAGATTTGCCTACGAAGTGTTGCTTACTCACCATATTCATATCATTGTCATTTCTCGGTGAGAATACATTGTGTCGTATCTGCCCTGGTCGAGTCCCAAGTCATGTGAACTCGGATCATTGTCGTTCCTCTGGGAATCCACAATGTGTCGTATCTCCCTGGACGTGTACCAAGTCGTGTGAACCCATATCTACTGAATCTTTGTACCACTGGTATCAGTAGATCATCCCGTGTGAGAATGCACCGTGCCAACTCGTCGTATTACATCGTATGAACCTATTGTGGCCATTTTCATCATAAGTGAGACTATACATCCTTCGAACATATCAGGACACTAAGTTATTGTTATTACCGTACTTAATTACACGAATTTACTAAGAGACACTCAGATAGATAATAGTCCATTGATGAATAGATAAAAGTTGAGTTAACTGTGTAATTGCAATGTTTCTCCTACTAAATTGATGAATATTTGAAAATAATTATCACGCGTCTTTGTTATTGCTAGCATCGTTCACATAATTGTGCTCAATATCACCGAGGACGCTGTGACTGTATTTGAAATCAATAATGAGGGCTTTTTGGGCGTATCGGGGCAAAAATTAAATATATATAATTATTAGTCACAGCTTCCTTCAGAACACATAGAATAGATTAAAAGCCCATTAGTCACTACAGTTCGTAACAACAGGTCTTGTGACTAGACGCCTGGTGCGTCCAAATTTTAGCATTTTCAAGTTTTCATGGATTCAGCAAACTGAGTCCAGTAAAGTCTGACTTTAGCGCTTAACAAGGACCTGTGGATCTCAGAATTTCAGCCCTTTACACATAAGCCTACCTCTGGCCACTCTACTACTGTTATCACTGTTATTCTTCACAGTGAATATTGTGATTAAAGATTCTACTTTCGAGAGGCAGACTATCATGGAAGTCTGCATTTTACTGAGAATATTCCTCTTCACTGACACTTTGGAGTTGTTATTTGTGACTTGATTCACACTGAATTGAAGTCAGAGATAAAATGTCTTCGTGGATTGGGTTATAAGGCTCTACAGTTTTTGGGGTTTTTTTTTGTCAAGCTTTGGTGTCCACCAGCCTCTTCCTTTCCACGATCCCACGCATCGAACAGCCGTTTTCGCTAGACTAGGCCTAGATTTAGTCTAGAATCGCTTGCCGACGCCCCCC
>JAWQUT010000036.1:2435104-2446595 GCA_033807755.1 Ellobium chinense | reverse complement strand
CCCAAAAAAAAAAAGCCCGTGTTTTGACCTCGATTCGATTTTTACTTTTCAAATTTCTCACTATGCTAGTAGCTATACTAGATATCTTTACAGATCTGTACTCAAAACGTTGAGCCGGACAGTCTGATTATAAAAGATTCAGTTCATGCGTCGAACATTATGTATAAAAAGTTAGAAATGATACTATAGGTCAAAGATAAGGTGAATGTAGAAAGACGTCCTGCTAATTAGAACTCTTCAGCGTTTAATTACTTCCACTTTCTTTTGGAACATGGTTTATAGGATCTGCTCACATGGCTTGTTCGCCACAGTAGTTTTCTTTGAATAGCATTCTCTCACCACAGGAAGACTTCAGTAGTAGTTGCGATATGTTCAGTCACAATAGATGTTTACAGCCGCCCTAAAAACACAATACGACCCTTACCACCACCCCTATCACCACTGCTACCACCACCACTGCTACCATCACTACTGCTACCACCAGCAGCACCACTGCTACTACCACTACTGTTACCACACCAGCACCACTGTCACCGTCATCACCAATCCTGAGAGAAGGAGTCAAGAATGCTCGTAGAAGTCGTATATAGTAGGATATAATTTATAACGTACATGAAAATATCTTGCATTTTAGATATCACTAGTATACCTTAATACTTCAGCCTTGAAAACCGAGAACAAGCATTGAAGTCATAGATGTCACGAGAAAAAAAAACATTCCGTGTGAAGAGGTCCCGCGGATGTGGAGCCAATGTGTCATAGTTGTTCAGCATTAATAGATGAGTTCTCATTTAACCAGCACTTACACCTCATCCCCTTCCTTGCCCAACTCTTTCCGCACCCATCTATCCTTTTTTTTTTTTTTTNTTTGCTTTTTTTTTTTTTTTTGGTTGGTACAGCCTAGTTTGTTGTCATCATACAAATGGAAATGACATATTCGATCATCATCCAGGGTAAAGGCACAATGACCACCTACTGGCTTGCTGGACGCGCCGATCTCTCAGGGAACATCACACAGCTGTACAATCCGGAAGAGGAAGACACATCTGCTTGTCCAGAGAATACTGAGCCAGCGGAACTTCCAGGCGAGATTTTGCCGTACCAACAGGATATCCCTGGCCCATCTCAAACGGTTCGGCATAACTCCATGTCCAGTTTGTCTACCACTCTTGATCCAAAGTGCCACGATGACGTCACGGTACGCACGAAAAAGCTGACTAGCGATTGTACCAACCTTCCGTCGCCGAAAGTGGAAGCATTCGCCTCCAATTCCAACTGCATCGAAGGAGCTGGGATGTATTACTAACATCATAACTCTTTGCGGGTAAGCTCGCCCTGCGGAGGTGGAACTCCGTTAAGCCAAAATTACCGAGATCAGACATTTGTTCGAATTAAAAGTACCTCGGAATAACTGGTATGCCCATTAAAACATGAAAGAATAAATCAAGTAAATCATGATTGTGATTTCACAGAGCCGGATGATCGTAATACAGTTCAGAGTCTCTCTCTCAGACTTCAGTCTTTTAAGTGTCATCTTTTTATATTTTTCTTGTACAGCCATTGTCTGGAAGGCAAGTATGCACAAAGCATTGCTTCATTTCAAATATACGCACGAAGTCGTCGGTGCATAGCACTTCGAGAATTCTGCCCCTTTATAATGAAGACTGGAAATATAGAGTCAGATTTACTGTCCAGCAATCTGAAAGAAGTTATAGGTTGAGGCGCCACAGTTTTATCTTATCTTATTTTAACGGTAGATTGTCCGGAGAGATGAGTAGGTCTGTAGAGAGGATCTCTAGATCAGATCGTGAAACAGTGTTCGGCAAGTGTAGGTTTAAAGATTATCTTTCAATTAAGCGGATTTGAGTGATTTTCATTCCGTTTACAGTCTAGTGAGTTTCCTACTATTATAAGTGATTTTTTGAGAGAATCAGGAAAACACTGGGATAAACGATTTTTCCGATAAGCACATTTCAGCTCAACCGACTTCCACTGCTGTATTACTGGTAATATTGTTTGTATTTAATAATGCATACCTCTTCAATAGTGGAAGTTGGTATGATATCGATCTTAATCGCTGAGATGCTCATTAATACTCTCTGCCAGCACAGATTCATTTCACAATATTTTGAATGTCATTCCAAGTAACTGAAGAAAGACTTTAATTATGTGTGTCTATTAAAATGTATTGTTTGACCCCCGTCTATTGAAATGTATTGTTTGATCCCCGACATGTATAATTCGTTCTCCGGTTAAGACAACGACTATTGTCTAACGTTTTGAAGTTCTTTAGGCATCATATGATAACAATACTGGAAAACGTCTCCTAAAAACGTTCCATACGGTATTCCATGAAACGATGTTATATATATATATATATTTTTATATATATATATATATATATATATATATATATATTGAGGAAGACATCATAACTGCATTTGTAAATTTATTTGTATTTGTTAATGTTCTTTCAAGTTATATACTTTGAGTTTGAGTATGCTTTTACAGCGCACAAGCGCAATAACGGCTGCATTTCGCCAACTGTGCTGTCACACATGCAAAACTGGTCCATTTCTTTGTGAGGACATGGGAAAATGAAAGACTGCATTCCAGCACGATCACATGAACCTGGACGTGTACTTCTCAAACTAATGCATACAAAATATTACGAACAGGATGGCTGTCCATTGATTATTACTGTTTCTTATTCGACTTAATTAGTGATCACTATTACGTCCCATATGACGACCTGAAGTTAAAATTGATGTGTTTTTATCTTGTGTGTAACACAAAATGCCAAGCTAAACCTAATGTCTGAGGTTTATGTAATAAACGTAGTCAAATGAGTATTAGTCTGTAATGGGACACATATGAGTAAACATTTTTTCCAAAAGTTAGGTAATCTTTTCCCGTCAGTTTTGAGATTTGACCGCAGTGCTGATGTAGATCTGAAGAAAGATGTAGATCTGAAGAAAGAAGTAGATTTGAAGAAAGCAACAGCACTTACACAAAAAACGTAAGTGGTAAAATATCCCAGTAGATTTGTCGCCTTACTTTTATCTTTATTTTAATTGTTGGGCTCGGAGGAGAACCTAAAGTAGACAATTCTGGTTTGTAGGTTATCTACTCTATAACATTGTTTTGTATATCTATTATGTCTACATAGATCTATTTATCTTTTGTACAAAGAAGTGATTAAAATGAATGTCCGGTAGAACTGAATATGGTTTGTCCTTCCTTTTTACACTCTCCGAAATTGTAACTGTGATAATGCAAATAAAACGATAGTCTTAAGCAATGGTACACACACACTTGATGGTATTACATACACACACACGCACGCACGGATGCACATGAACGCACGCACGTGCACACACGTGCACACACACACAAACACACACACACACACACACACACACACACACACACACACACACGCACGCGCGCGCGCAATCACGCATCAAAATCTGTCCACTTAACAATATGAAAACTGCTCGTGACAGGTTTGATTTAAAATGTGGAAACATTTTAAAAATCATCACACACACACACATTCACATACATATGCATTCATCCCCAATCCCCCCCCCCTTTTCCACACACACACACACACAAACACACGAAAGAGAGAGAAAGAGAAAGAGACGAGAGAGAGATAAAGAACCGACAGAGAGAATTATAGATTAATCCTTACACCCAGCAAAACATCAAAGCTCTTCAGTCTGTATTAATAACTTTAACCTAATTCCGATTAGTCTATAGTGGAGAAAGTGTAAGATACTGACTCCTCACCGCCCACTGTACCATTAAGCTCCCCTCATTAAGATAATAAGTTTTTTGAGGAGAAAGAGAGCAAAATGTCGCACATTACCGGTAGGTTAAACAACAGCTCCCAGCGAGTGCGTTATCATTATTTAATGAATTCTTTCAGTCACATAGGGTGTATGAATATTTAATTCCTGCCTGAAGGCATTATCCTTCGAGAGCCACAGTGTGACTGGGTGCATGGATTAAATATACCTACTTGCTAAAATGATACCTCTAGTGGCCCCTCTTTTCTCATCATTTTTTTCTAGCAACATTGCTACATGTTGCCATGAACGGAGAAATCACCTAACATCTGGAAACATTGTGTCACCTAGAAAGCTTGATGGTATGTTTTGGGAGAAGGCTGCTAACATATGTATTTCAACTATTACCGTTTGTCACTTTCTCACTGTCTGTCTTCCCTCCTGCACTCATTCGAATCGTCCCGGGCAAAGATAAATTATTGGACATTATACCAACCCATTGACATGCATTGTCTTCCGTCCTTGAAAACTGCATCAGAACGGAAATGTTATCTCAGTGCTGCTAAAGTAACTATAGAACACACTAAACACTCAATAGCAGTGCCAAAAAGTCGGGCAGTGTCACCTATGGATGAGCGATGAGATCAGACCATATCCACTACTGAAGTTGCATAATAAAGATTTGATACCTCTGCACATCAGATTTTTGATGAAATCACACTTTCCACATCAATGACGTTACAGTCGCTTAAACAAAGTTGAAGAGTCCAAAATGAGGACTTCTCGATCCCACCTGTCAATGTCTGCAGAGCGCAATAGTTTTTTGCTTTTCTTCAAAAAGCCTTGTTATATGACTTGAGTACACGGCTTTGTCAGCATGTATTTGGTTGTTTGAATGTCTACATTATGATGTTAAAAGGCGATGCTTTTGATGACGAAACTCTTTCAGGTCATATAATGCTCGTCTCGAAAATAAATGTAAAGCACGCGTAAAGGGCTCAGTTTGTAGCGTACATTAGCAACCAGCGGTACAATAATGGAATATTTTAATGACTCAAAAAGCATGCCTTTAAAATTGGAGACTATGAGGGTGAAATCTAGACTGATGAAGTCTTGAAGATTACATCGTATTCCATGCGGGAAGTAGTGGAACCGAGAAGTTGTATCCTGTCAGATATGATATTATACATTAAAATAATATCCAGTGTGAGAAAAACGGATGCTGGTTGGTTGTTGTTTTGGTGGCATTAAACCATTCAGAGATTGTCCTATTCCGAGACTTCCAACCAACCCACAAAATAATTTCAGTACATAAAGTTCATCAGAGATGAAATCGTATTTCTTTTTTTGGGGGCCAAAATTAAGTTAAACGTCTTATCATAATTCAGTGTTAATTTATTTTATTTTACCTTGTGTGAGTTTATCTGGAAAACTTGAAGCCACGGACCAAAGAAAACAAATGCCTTTCACTATGGGTTAAACCAGTTTACCCCAACTGCCAAATTAACTAGTGTAAAAAAAAAGAGAAAAGTCTAAATTCTCCGGTTGTCCCGGCATTCCGTTGTGGCATTACAAAATACCCCATTGGTGAAATGCTCCCTGGAAAATCAGCAATATTACAAGACGTTCCCCGGCTATTCTATAAAACTGTGGAATGCCTCCCTCCATAAGCCATTCTGCAGTCACTTAGGTAATCACCAGTAACGGTCAAGGAAAATAAATTGAGATCATAAATGAATAATATGCTGGCTAACAACTGAAAACGAAACTCACTTTTTGGTTGTTTTTTTTTTTAATTTACTTAAATCTGCCACACTATATCTTGAATTATTAGCCGTGACTGGCTGACACTGAGTGAGTGACTTATGGACAGGCTGACTGACTGACAACTGATTGATTGACTGTATGACCGCCTAACTGTGTGACTGCCTAAATGATTGAGTTGCTGATTGAGCCAGCGACTGACTGACTGATGAACTCACTGATGCTAGCTTTGTTGATTGATTGATTAATTGATTGATTGATTGATTGATTGATTGATTGATTGATTGATTGATTGATTGATTTGATATCATATGAGTTGAATTTATTTGATTTTTTTTCACAACAATCCAGTGTAGAAATTACCATAGAAAAGAATAATTCTCCTAACTGTAATATAAAAGTTTGAAAATTTTCAACACTCATTGCAATTATCTATTCTAAAAGATGGACCCTGGGCATGACACGTGGTTTTCGAAAGCAAACTAACCAGAAAACAGCTAACCGTACACTTCGGTTGCTTGAAATTCCAGGGAAAAGATTTAGTGTCATTGTATGCTGTCTTCTCTTGGACTAAGTTCCGCCATTCCCCATTTACTTAAAAAAAATTCGGAAGGCATGCTCCAATCTGATTGAATCACAAGAGCCTAGCACATCGCGCCCCAGTGGTCAGTGATCAAGAGGCCATGTAAGTCAGAATATGCCATGCGGTACGTGAATCTCTGCATCATACACTGGGTTACACATCCCATGACAACGGAGAAAAGACATACTGAGGGCTAATTTCAGGAAGCAGAGAGTTCGTGTATACTTAGTCTGGGTTAGACTTTAGGGTGAGTCCAGTCAGAGACCGTAGAGGAATTGAGAGAGAAAGAGAGGGAGACAGACAGACAGACAGACAGACAGACAGACAGACAGACAGACAGACAGACAGAGAGAGAGGATAGAAGGAGAGAGACAGAGAGACTCGTTCATAGAACGGGTGTAAATATGTACTGGTAGTAATTTAATCTATACTAGCGATAAATTAAAAACGCATCGATAGTGTGAGTTGTTTTCACTGGGTAAATGCCTTGACAGACGAGCTACAATTGTCGCGCAGTAAATTCTGCGCAGAAAGTGTCGCTTACTTTTGTGACGGGTGACATTTAACGCTACAGCTCAGTTCAACATGGACGATCGGAGAGTCAGGGTGGCTTTGGTCATGGTGATGCGCTGGTGTGTCGCGCGTACCAGAATGTGGGCGACACACATCTGCAACGCCAGGACTGAAACTACTGCCTGTCGCTCAGGTGACCGCATCCATTTGCCACAGTGTATCTCCAGACTGCGCAGTAATTCCTGCTGCGTTTTTTACATCTCGTCTGTCAAGGACCTGTGAACAAAAGGCCAGTGTTAGTTTTCATCAAACGTGATGTTTTTACTCCTTTTGTCATGCCGTGAGTGTCATGTCAAGGGCGATGGCAAGTGTTTGGAATGCTATGGAGTGGAATGGCGGCTAGGGAAGTTGCAAGGCATCTTAATTGTAACCAATCTACCACTGTGAAGCTGAATTAGCGATTTCAGGCGACAGGAACCATCAATGACTGCTCCAGGCCCGGACAACCACGTGTAACAACTCCTGCGCAAGATCGCCCGATAAAACTTTCACATTTACGGAATCGCTTCCAGACGGCATTCCGTACAGCCACACAAACTCCTGGAACCCCGGGACCTATCAGCGCAATACTGTACGTCGTAGACTTCATGTCGCTGGCCTTATGAACATACGTCCTCTCATTGGCCACGTCATCACTAGGCGTCATATGGAGTGGGCTCAACAAAATATTCGTCGTCCGAGAGCAGAATGGAGATCAACGATGTTTTCTTATGAGAGTCGTCTTAAAGTCGCCTTTGCAGACAGAAGAGTTCGCGTCTGGCGTCGTTCAGGGGAAAGATTCGCTAATGCCTGTGTGATGCAACATAACAGGTTCGGAGGGAAAAGTGTACACGTGTGGGGTGGATTTTCCTATGACCATCGCATTCCCCTTCATGTATTCCGAGTGAACGTTAATGCAGACGTCTACATCAATCAAGTACTGAGACCTGTTGTAGTGCCATATTACCAGAATCATGGAAATTTGCTGATCTTTCAGAATGATAACGCGAGGCCTCACACAGCCAACGTAACAAGGAATTTCTTAGCCCAGCAACCCTTTCATGTAATGAACTGGCCAACAAACTCGCCTGACATGAACCCGATCGAGCAAGCATGAGAAGAACTTAATCGAAGGGTCCGCCAGCATGTTATCAACGATGTGAACGACTTGGAGCTTGCGGTCATTGCAGAATGGAATGCCATACCTCAGAAATTTTTTGAGACACTCTGCAATAGTATGCGATGCCGATACCAGGCCTGTATTGACGCTCGTGGGGGTCACACCTCATTTGGCTACACCATCATTTCAATGAGTGTAACTTGTGTTATCGCACCCTAGGGGCGATAACTCCTTGCCAAAAGGTCCTGAATAATTTCATATTTGGAAATGCAGCGAATTCAATTCAGTAAATGCATAATGAATTTGAAACTATGAGTATTTTAGGTACCTTCATTTTTACTCAACGAGCAGTGCTGTTCATACGAAGTGATGCGTTTTTAATGATCGCTAGTATATGTTGCCAGACAAATTAAATACTGGGACAAGGATGGATTAGGCCACATTCAGCCACAGGGAAGGTACTTGGTTCTTGGGATTCCGATGGCTAAAACAGATTTTTGTTTGAACATAATGACGTCTGCTGAGTACGCTTATATGTAATCTATTCTGTGACCACGCTAATGATTTTGTGACATTTATATTCCATGTAGACTATAATTGTCGAAATACACAATGTAAGGTCGTTAAAACTCGAAGTTAACCATTAAGCAAAGGAAAGAAGCCAAAAGGATACTTCTAATAAACATTTTTACTTTTACTGCGTACGCACTGTTATTCAATAATAATATGACGGTTATGATGCATCATTAGTTTAGATAGACAGGCAGACAGAAGGTAAGCAGCCTGGCCGGCAGACAGGTAGGCAGGCAAGTAGGCAGGCAGGCAGGAGGCAGGCAGGTGGGCAGGCTGCTTGTAGGCGGACAGGCAGGCAGGCAGGCAGTCAGAAAGACCCGCGGAGAGACAGACAGACAGACAGGCATTCAGGCAGGTAGTAAGTATATAGACAGACAGACAGACAGACAGACAGACAGACAGACAGACAGACAGACAGACAGACAGATGATAGATAGATAGATAGATAGATAGATAGATAGATAGATAGATAGATAGATAGATAGATAGATAGATAGATAGATAGATAGATAGATAGATAGATAGAATCTGTTCTGCACTGTCTACGGTGCGCTGTGTACAGTTAAAATATTATTGATACCCTTCTAACCGATACCAGCTTGGAGCATGCCAACTGCCCTTTCACGTTCCTCACTGCTTAAAAGAGCCATGGTTTACCATGCAGACGGAAGTCGCCATTGTATCTAGGGTCATTTACATTGTCGTTACGTTAACTACTGTACTGCGTTATCTACTGTGAACACTACTATAAAGCGTTCACAATTTAATGAATAAGGTTTTTCTTCAATATCTTTTTTCCCAATAAGCGGATCGTTTTGAAATTGTGCATGGCTTTCTAAACCGGTTTGTCTTAACAAGAAATATTTTTGCCCCCGTCTCCTGCGATCGTAGTAAACGTTTTCTTAATAATCTGTAGTAAAAAAGACTTATTTACCCTTTGTCAAACATTTAGTCGTTTTACCTTTACCTGATGTAAAAGGAAAACACCAAATCATCGCTTTCGTGTACGCTGGTTATTTGCATCATCGTTCTCGATAAAGGTAAAAACCAACAAAGTAAGAGAAAATTCGATTACCTAAGATGTATAGAAATTCAAAGAATTTACTCACTATACCCGTAAGTGTGAATGATTCTCACCCAAT
Organism: Ellobium chinense; assembly: GCA_033807755.1. Classification (NCBI taxonomy): domain Eukaryota; kingdom Metazoa; phylum Mollusca; class Gastropoda; order Ellobiida; family Ellobiidae; genus Ellobium; species Ellobium chinense. Next base: position 2,437,067 of record JAWQUT010000036.1, on the reverse strand, counting down.
ATTTGTGTTTCCTCAATTCTCATCAATTTGGATAAAACACTGCACCAAAGACACTGCTATGTGAAAAGAAACTTGACAAAATCAAGAGTTTCTCCCACTGCCACCGTTATCAGTCGGAAAGAAGAAGAATGTTAGAATCGGAAGGTTTCGGTGTACTCGCTAGTGGTGTACCATGTACACACACATATACTTATGGTTTTGGCTCTTTCTTTAGTACATAATTATACCATTCACATATCATTTTCTGATTCCCTCTCAGTTGTTCTAATAAACTTTCATTGGTGTATACTTGGCAACAGGTACATCGTTATTGAAAAACAACTATTCATAAAACGTCTCACGACCGAATAAACCCCATAATGCATTTTTGTAAATAATCAGATGAAGCAATATCTTTTTGTCAAAACGTTTTTGCCCCGTAAGCTGGTGTTTTTGTACAGACTATGTACTGACTTAGACGAGTGACTGCGATCTAATGCGTGTATTGACTTCACTGCATGCAGGATTCTTCGATTCGTTGAAATATACGGTGCTGATGACGTACTAAGTGTTAGAACGCTGGCGACTGGTTTTATTAACGACATTATTTAATCTTTAGTAGAACCAATTATTCTTGCGATTTTCACTCATCTTTGTTTATGTCTTGGAATGTTACAGTCTTTCTATCTTTTAACAGCGTTACTGTCGTTTCTGTTCAAACAAACAAACAAAACAAAGCTCAATTTCATGTCATCAAATCCCTACTCTAAAACTTCTTAACTCACATTTTATAACACCTATTTTGGCAGCATTTTGCAAAGTTCATCTGCAAGATTCATCAGCCTTTCATTCATCCATGTACAGAAAGCAAAGTTAAGGGGAAATGAGGAACAATTCAAACTAAATCTTCATTATGCCTCTTCTTTTCATTCTCCTTTCTATTTCAACCAATGCAGCTGTCCACACACAGCTTAGAAAACGGTCGCCCGCTTCTTTTTTCATGGGAAAGGCACACGATAATTATTCTTATAGCTGCATTGGCGCGAAATGTTTGCCGAAGTTGGTTTCTCTTCTCTATGTCTGAAACAACTCTGCAAGGCAAATTTTCCTTTGTGCATAGGTGTAAACTGTATAGTATCTTATCTCTGTATTTAAAACGATTAGCTATATCAACTGAAACAATAATTTTCTTTCAACAGATAGGGACACAGAACCTATCACTTTTTCATCCCTAATGATTAAATTCACCTTCACGGGAAAATATTTTGGGGTTTTAGAGTTTCTCAACAGAGCTCCCGCTCTACTGGACTATAAATACCGTCAAAATCAATCGACTACCCAGCTAGATCGACGCGGAGGGTCAAAATCTATAAGAATCGAGCGAAAAAAAATGTTCACACCAAACTTCATTTACGAATGTACTGAATACCACCCACGATAATTAGTTTTCTATTTTTGTGTGAATGAACATGATATACCATTTTCTTACCCAACTGCCGTAGAATTATTTCCAGATAAGGTAGTTGAGTAGTGTTCTTACTGTGATGAATAAAAAATCTTGCAAAAATGCTTGATTCATCAAATATGACATTCACTAGGGATATGTTTTTACACCATTTGACATTCAAAATGTATTCACACTATAAGAACAATATTATAGAGAAGTGGGGCAATCGAACTTACAGATAGAAAGGTAAAAAAGGTGGATCTACAGGGCTGGTGCCTAGGGGGCCTCCTGGGATTCGTGATTATCATGGTTTTATTTTTTTCTGTAGCATTTTAAAATTCTGAAGTGTAGAGTCTGCATTGCAAAATGTTTTTTCTTGACCTGCCAATATCTTTGAATATTGTTGAATTATTCTCTATAGACTGATTTTAGCAGAGTACGATACCTCTTCATTTTAAAGCTGGTGGAATATGTTGTGTTTTATCATTTCTGCAAAGCCACTCTAGGAATAAACATGTTCAAATATTTCACTTAAAA
>JAWQUT010000036.1:2393141-2432573 GCA_033807755.1 Ellobium chinense | reverse complement strand
GTGTGTGTGTGTGTGTGTGTGTGTGTGTGTGTGTGTGTGTGTGTGTGTGTGTGTGTGTGATTGTCTGTCTGTGTCTCTCTCTCTGTCATTCTGTCTGGTGGGTGGTGAGTGGGTTTGCATCTCAATGAGCTGACATGTCCGCTCAGGAGCACAGCCTCCGTGGACAATACCTGGGTCTGGGATCCATACTCCCCCGCGACCTTGACTCCTGCTCCTTGTGTGCAGATAGATCTGTGTTTCTGTATTTTATGTTTATGTGTGAGTGTGTATGTATGTGTGTCTCTGTGTGTGTGTGTGTGTGTGTGTGTGTGTGTGTGTGTGTGTGTGTGTGTTTATGTATGTGTGCCTGTGTGTGCGTGCGTGTATGTGTGTAGATGTGATTATTATGAGATATTATGTATGTAACTATGATTGTAAGTCACTGTTTAATGTACTCTATTCCTGCATTTACTGAAGGCGAAAATTTCCAAATAGATGAATATATTTCACCTTATCTGATATTCTCCATCACTGCTACTCATAAATATGTAAGTGTATGATGAAGTTATCAGTATGCGTAATAAAAAAATATTACACCGAAAAGGTAAAAAATATTGTTTATGGAACTTGTTCATGAGTTCGCAGGCACCTATTAAGATTACATTCTTGCAGAGTGGCGATAATGATGTTTTTCTCTGATAAACATACAACCGTCAGTAGTTCAGGGTTAGTAGATTTAGTCTATTGTTTTTGCTGTTCGTTATTTACTTGCGTTTTTGTTTTTTTTGTCTGTCCATATCTATTGTCAGCATATTGTCCATTTGTCAGCATATTATGTTGCCCAGTGGTAGCTGTATGTAACATTGTTACATTGGAAATAAACTTGTGATTTTGAAATCTGAAGCCATCAGCACGTTGTCTGCTAGTTCTCTTGTACTGATAGCCATCATCATTAAATTATTCAGTAAGAATTACGGCTCCAACAACAGAATTGTCATCTGCAAAAGTATACTTATTAAGATTAAAACAACAACGACAAGAACAGCAACAACAACAACCACAGCAACAGCAACAACAACAGCAACCAAGCAGAGAAAACAAAAACATCACTGAATGACAACAATATATTTTTTTTGCGTAATCTATCTCAGAGTGTTTTCCCAGAAAAACGTTCTGCAAAAAAAAAAAAAACACGGGTTCCAAAATTTTGAATATTCTGACCCCATTTAAATCCCTTACGGGATATTTATTGTCATAATCAGCAAAAGATGTAGCAAAATTATCACAGCCCTCTTTTATTGTCCAATGGTAATCTTGGAGAAACAGAGGGGCTTACAGCGTTACATGTTAGACAGACGAATACGTTCCTTCACTGTTTTAAATAGAAAAAAAAGAAAGGGTTTTATTTCCGTAATGCGTTCTTAGGGGATGCAGTTTCATTTTCTGTCAATGTGCTCAATCCATTGCCCGTTGCAGGTTAAGTCTCGAGAGAACTGGATGAGATGATTGTCTCTTGTTGATTCCACTACTTTTGTCTAGACCCCCAAGCCCTTTTGCATATTGGGAGCATATTGGAATTAAAATGTAAAATGGATTTTCGTGCTGTTTTGGCTGAGGGTCAAAGTTCGTATAGAATCTAATGGGCATTTTTATCTTTTAATATGGATTCAAGTCATGTATTGATACTTCCTCTCGGCAGAGATCATGTTGTTGCTATAGAATTGCAGATAATGAAATAAGTGAGATTTGTCCTTTCTATTATTGGCTAACGTCAGCATTTGAAAAGCATGACTGCTGTAGTTCTGGGACCGTATGCATACGAGTATGCGCGTAACTGTGCGCTCCTACGGTAGCTATAATAGTATAATTATGTTTTAGAGTTTCCCATAGCTACTGCCCGGCACGCAGGGTTACTTGGCTTTGTGCATACGGTCTCAAGGTCTATGCAAAGTCTTGTCAACTTGTGGAAGAAGCGAACATGTTCATCTTATTCTAGGTGGTCAATGATTAAAATTTTGTATGAATTTAAGCAACAAAGCAAGAGATCGGCACTAAAAATAACATTCCAAGAGCTGATACTGTCGAGAGGCTCTTTAGAGGTTGTTACGAATGGAGAGAACAACGCAAAAGGCCATGAGCACACGTAGTAAGTGTATAACTTTTACAGACATTTCTGTTCTAAAATTATCGGGCCATGAGCACACGTAGTAAGTGTATAACTTTTACAGACATTTCTGTTCTAAAATTATCGGGATGTCGTTATGGGCTTGCCTCTTTGTCATCAGCACCACTGTCTTCCAGACCACTAGAGTCAGAATGAAGGAGTGAACCTTGAAGGAACACACAGACATAACCTTCCTTCCATGTGAGAATAATATGAGATGCCCCTTCAGAGGAACTAGATTTATCGCACATAATAAGTGTATCGGCACTGGATGACGCCACTGCATATACTTTGCATTAAGACATTTGTCAAAAAGTAAGTGGGAATCAGTGTGAGAATGATGTAAAATGACAACACGCTGAAATGATAGTTTCAATTCCGTTTTGCATTGTAAGAAAAGGTAAACAAGAACATCAGCCAAATCGGTCTCCATTATACTTGAGACCTGTATACTCAGTGCACTGAGACTGTGTTGCATCTAACATTATCTAAGATTATTCTAAGCAACTGAGCTTACACACTGACCCAGACTATGTAGGTACATCATTTGTGAAACGTTTAGCAAAGCTGCACATTATAATGAGGCGTTGATTAACTCAAGTGAAGGACTAATTCCCTAATACTGGAAGAAGCTGAAGGCTATCCACACCATATTGATGCTGTGCTTATGTTACCTTATGATTTTATGTATCAGTATAATATCGGTGCAGACGCATTTAATACAAGGAACATCAAAAAAGAGATCCAGTTGAGCTAATAGTTGTATCTTTACCAATGACAGAGATTCTAAGCGTGTTCTAAGCGTGTGCATCCTTATCTATCGTTTCATTATGTCACGGACTAAAGGGTTGCTGTCAGTAATGATTTTCGAGTACGTGCGAGGAAGACATACAAGGAACTATACAAATAAAAGGACCGTAGTTTCTCTGTAGGACTCGAAAATGGTGAATTAAAAGGGATGTGATGAAGTTCGAGTATCCAAACTGAGTTATTTGATGTCACAGGATAATTTGGATTTTAAAATAATTACGGCTAATCCTCGTTATGGAAATAATAGCGGCATGCCCTTATCAGAGCTAGCTTTCACATTGTCACATTAGTGAACACTGTCCTGTATTGTATGAACGTTCAAATTTATAAACAGTAAACCATTGTGGAAGCTATATATACGTGCAACTATTTTTTTTTCTTTTGCTGTAAATACCAGCTTAGCAAGGAACAGTGAATTCTTGATATTCCTTTGCCTATAATTTTCAATTTTGCCTACACCTTTACAATGCCATTAATAAGAAGGAATCGTTTTCCTGCAAGAATCTTTGAGGTGACTCCGATTCCTTGAAGTATGGAGGAGACAGTTTTCTCCCTTTGGTCATTTCAGGTCTTTGACGCCTATTGTTTTTTCTTCTTTTGGCCCCATTAACATTTTGTGTTATTCTACATAAACCACTGTGATTTGGGGAAATTTCTTCCATGGAGGTTTAAGTACTTCTTTTGTCCGATCTTTTAACGGGAAGAAAAAGGGAGGTCAACGCCCAAAATTTTTCACAAATGTCTTTTGAAAAAGGTCACCTCAAATTCTGATTTGGTCCCCAAATTTTTTTTTCTTTGGCTGGTTTTGACCGCGTGCGAATACATAAGCCTACACATTTTATTTTTTATCTAGAAGGCTCAAATTGTACCTGAAACTTTAAAATTGGATGCTTTATTTAGATCACATGTTACTTTACATGTTTCTACACCCTAACACTGGCTGGCAGGGCCCCAAAGAAGGGGGATTTTATATATTAGCGGATTAATTGGGTTGTACACAATGAGTGATTTGTCCCTCTAATAGGTGTCACAAACCTTCACGGCATTTAGTGCATATTCATGGCAGTTTACCACATCTGTAAGCGTACACACATTGGCTAATTCAAATGACTGGCATAACCACGCTGTAAGTATGCAAGAGTACATCACCGTCACGGCAGTAATTATCTGGAAGCGTCCCCTTCCTCCAAGTGATTGTTACCTCACATAAACATGCAGCTGACCGCGAGGTGACAACTACAACATGGGCGGAGGCAGAATGGGGATGAGGAGATGTTACGGTAGCATGCAGTATGGTAAGATATTAGGGGGGCAGATCTTAACAGTATACCTTCCTAAGAAGGCGCTGACCTCTAAAACGTAATTTAAGGGGCTTTATAGTATGATGAAAGCAAGGCTGCTGAAGTTTCCTTTGCCGTGAATACTATAAATCATTTGTGCTAGCATTATCAATCATTTTAGTGTCTCACTGTTTCATGGTTAAAATCATACCATATAAGACCTGTCAAGGCAAAGAAAGATTGCAAAAAATTAAATAAGACTTGTCAAAGCAAAAAGAGATCGTGAATTTATATCGTTAAACAGAAAGTTGTGACAATATTTGGGTCATCATGAACCGCAGATCCTCTTTTACAAGATAGTTCTAGATTTAATAGCATGCATCTTGATGGCTTGTTGGAGGGCTAAAACACCATGAGAATATATTTACTCCTTTCAGAACATGATGTGATTTTATGTAGCATTTCCAAGTCGTGCAAAGTCTGAACCACAAGGGTGCTTACATGGGGAAATTGGGAAATAATAAATCTGATATCCGCAGTCGATCGTCTGCACAACAACAGGAAATTCAGTTATCGTTTACGAGCTTAGTATCTTCCACTGCCTCCGTCAGGTCTTACACGCCTTTGGCATGTCCATCTCTTAATTAACCAATCTCCATAAATAATTTCCCTGCCACTGCGCAGCTTCGGTGGAGTGTAGCACTTAATAAATTAATCGTCACTGTGTAATGAATTCGTATGTATTCGTTATATTTCTGACCTCTTTGGACTCTACATTTAGCTATTAATATCAGCAATATGCCAGAAGTATTATTTTAGTCATGCACGGCCAACATTTCTTCACTGTCCTAGTTAATGACACGATACCGACCATGCTGTCGTAATTTTTCTTTATTCTCTGATTCATATCTGGGTAACACAGATTCTTGATATAGTGTACCATAATATATACTGCCTCTTGCCTGGCACCAATTTCTTGAGTCTGTATCAAGTACAGTTCATAAAGGACATTTCCTAACCTCTCATGCCAGAGTATATTTAACTTTAAAGACGCAAAAAATCACTGCACACCAGACATGTTTATCATACGATTAAAAAAAAGCAGCACAAAATCACTCCTAGTCGATAGTTCTTACACCAAGTGGAGTGTGTTCAGTAACAAAAAAAACGACTATTCAAAACAGCGTTCTTCCTTCATCTTTATTCATCATATTAAGATGTTCTCCCTAGCAAGAAAAAATAAAATAAAATGCCGTGCAACACAAACAGAATACAATACCCATAAAACAGGAACTATCTTCTTCTCTTAAACATAACGCAATAGAATGTTAGTATACATGTGTTTAATATGTGTGTGAATGTTAAATATACATATTTCAAACTTAAAAGATCACGAGTGCTCATCCGTGTGGATGTTCCTGCAGTATCAGTGAAAAGGGATGTCTTTAAGGATACGCTTGTTTCCTCGCTCCGTTCTTGTGGGCTGCGCACAGTGTGAGACCGTATGTGTGTGTTTAATCATTTTGTGCGCGTGTCCAAATGCGCCATGTGTAGTTTCAGTCTTCATTCAAACCCCAAAAGCCACTTGACGTGAATTTAATGAAATATTTAACTTAAAACAATTTATCTTAGACCCGAGTTCTTCAGCCAAAAACCAGCTCACCATCTCTCCATGCCATGAACCGTCTTGAGCTAATCCCCGGGGAGAAGGATGATGATGTCGTAGCAACTTTTGTTAAATCTCTTTTAGGCTGATAGACGCTATAGTGTGGCAGCCTGTCCTGCACGTGACCGTAAGGACTTAGCAATGCCTGCTCATTATTAATGACATACTGATGATAACGTCCCCCAAGCCTTTTATCAAAACTGTCACTGAAATCGAGACTATCGTCGCGTTTGGCATAGTTTTCCAAACCCCGGACGAAGCGTTTTCCTGTGTTACCATAATAACTATTGAGTCCCTTGATAAATCTCTTATCATCCAGGTATGCACTTTGTGAGCTTCGTTTTCCGTATTTTTCAAGACCGTAGATGAAGCGTTTGTCTGGCAAGGAACGAGAATAGAGTTCTAACCCTTTGATAAATCGTTTGTCTAAACCATATACTTTATCATTGTCTTCAGAACGTTTGTAGCTGCTTTCAAACCCTCGCATGAATCGCTTGTCATGACTGGGTAACGTAGAATCTGAGGATAGTTCTTGGTTTTTTGTGTACTTATAACGTTTCGGGTAAAATTCGTCCCCGCCGTCGTAATATCTGAGAAAGCCTCTAATAAATCGCTTTGAAATGGCCTGGTCACTGTCATAGCCGGTCCCTGTCTCAGGATAGTCACCAGCAATGGACTCACGTTTGGCAAAGTGTTCAAATCCTTTCATGAAACGTTTGTCATTTGAGAGAGTATCAGTATATGCCGGTGAGTCGAACCACGCCTCACCGTTGTTCTCCACCTCATAGTCACTGCCTCTGTGGCCTGTCTCTTCATCAAGGAGCTTCCTCAGAATGTCAGTGTCGTTTTCATCGTTAACTCTGAGTTCACGCTTCTTTCTCTGGAGCTCCGTTCCTGCCGATCTTTTCTTGAATCCGTTCATAAATCTCTTGTTACTTACGCTGTCTTTCTTTGCGAAATTCTCGAAACCTTTCAAAAATCGTTTGTTTTCGTTTTCATCATTCTTTTTAGAGAAACCTCGCATAAAACGTTTGTCCACAGTCTCATTTTCATGATTTTCTTTCTTAACCAAACCTTTGATGAAACGTTTCTCTGAGACTTCTTGGTTGGTATTGCTGTTGAAGTCATTCATCATATCATCAGTTAGCTCGTTGTCCTTTTTAACATAGTTGTGAAACCCTTTCATAAACCTCTTGTCTTCACTTGTCTCTTCAGCTATATTACTTTTCTTACTGTAGAGACTAAATCCTTTCATGAATCGTTTGCTTGAGATCGTGTCAAGGTCTGCCTCTTCCTGGTTCTTTTTTATGAAACCTTTCATAAACTTCTTATCTTTCTCTGTGTCGCTTTTCTTTAAGAAACCTTTTATAAACTTTTTATCATTATTGATGTCTTCATCAATTCCATCGTCTTTTTTCATAAACCCCTTCATGAATCGTTTATCCGCAGGATTCACACTATTTGTGGATTTTTTTACGAGTCCTTTGATGAATCTTTTATCCTCATTTCCAGTAAAGTCACCAGATTCTGATTTCTTCACCAAACCCTTTATAAATCTTTTATCCGAGCCTTCATCGACCTCTTCAATCCTATGGTCTAACAATACTGGGCCGGAATTGGTATCTTTTTTGTTGAATCCTTTCATGAACCTTGCCTCTCGGACTACACCATCATTATCGCTATCAATAAGATCGACGTTATCATCTTCCATACTTAATTTCTTGGAATACAAACCCAACCCCTTCATAAACCTTTTGTCCGGGATTGACTCAGACAAATCATGAAATCCTCTCATAAATCGTTTATCAGTGCTGTCATCAACTTCATTCTCTGGAGTCATAATGTCCATATAGTTACTCGCTCGACGGTCATAACCATTTAATCCAACAATAAATCGCTTATTGTCCTGATTGATCTGCGACGGCACACGCTTGTTAAAGCCATGCATGAAACGCTTGACCTCCGGACTCTGGGTTAACCGTTTGTCGTAGGTGTGAAGACCATACATAAATCTCTTGTTGTAATCGTTAAGTCCCATGATGAATCTTTTGTCTGTCGGGTTAGAAAAGCGGCTTAGCCCAATGATAAAGCGTTTGTCCTGGCCCATAGAGTCCACATCTTGGTTTCGAAATCCTCGCATAAATCGCTTATTGTTATCCATATTATCCCGTTTGAAACCTCGCATGAAGCGTTTGCCATGGGCGTCATGATCGCTGTGTTCTTTAATGAACTGTTTGTCGTCGATTTCTTCTACTGGATAGGACATGTCTGCTCTGAATCCACGCATGAATCTCTTGTCGGCAACTTCATCCTCAACAGAAGCTCTTTTAAATCCCCTCATAAATCGCTTATCCTCCTCCAAATCATCATCTCGTTTAAATCCGTGCATAAATCTTTTGTCATCAACAGGAAGGACAGGTAATAGATCGGCGCTGGCAACTATCCTTGCAACATCTGGATCGTTACGGAACCCACGCATAAAGCGTTTATCGTGGCTACCAGCATCTTTTTTCTCTACAGAGACTTTGGGATAGGACTTTGCTTCTTCTGGTGTAAAGCCGTTTAGAAAAGCTGTCCACAGATATTCCCTCCACCTACTTCTGTCCAAGAATCGTTTGGCATCTATGTCAGTTTTTTGAGATGGGTCACTCGTTATGCTTTCGTTTCCATTTGTGTGCTCTTGGTGATCTGAGTTAGAAGAAGTGCCAGCAAGTGATGTGTGGGAATGGATATCTGATGCATCGGGTTTAAGTGCCTGTGTTGGAAGTTTGCGATCCTCTTCTGCCTTGGCCAATGTTGTCTCTCTCATTTCCTGTAAGCAAAACAAGAAAACAAAGGCGTAAGTGATCGATGCAGCTTCTTTACTGGTCAAGGAAACATACAATTAAAGAAAAAAAAGTTTATTGCTAAAACAAGTGAATCAAGTAGGCGATCGTGAACCAAATACACTGTGCACTTATTTTTCAATGTTCCTCGGTGATCTGTTTTCTCAGTTGCCTGAAAGATAAAAACTGAAGTTTAAATTAATGTGCATTTGATGCGAAGAGTACTGAATATATAAACGTTTTAAAAATGAATGAGAGGACAACAGCTAGAGCATTTAGTAACTATTGGAAACTAAACGGTAAACAAAGAAGAGAAAAACAGAGAGAAAATCGTAGATGGGGTGGCAAATTGGAAGGAGGTACAATGCAGTGATGAAATGTTGAGATGGGGATAGATCTTTACACATTTTTGTTGTTTTCTTTGACTTTGTTCATCCGTATCCAATTACTCGCCAGAAATACAACTTAAAATACCAACATATTTTTTATGAATTTTTGATTGTACTCAGTGGCTTCTTCGCGGCGCTGTCGATGTCACACTGTTGTGGTTATATTTATGGTTTTTTTTTTATCTAGATAGGTGTGTCAAGAGGAAACATTTCCGATGCGTAAAACTAAATGCTGGAAAGAATGTGCAAAACTTCATGGTGCGCAACTTTCACCTGCCCACTCTATTTTTGTAGTGTGCATTCAGTAAACCTGATAAGCTTGTTGGAATGTATGCATGGGAATTGGTACTACAATTTGTCGCATTGGTGTCATTAGAAGGACAGGTATGAAAAGCATAACATTTCCTTATAATTGTTCATATCTGTATTGGGGGCAAATCAGCATTATCCAACTTCCCTCTTCCAGTTACTTTATCTCTTATTAAATAAATGGTGCAAAGGACAAACAAGAATGTCATGGAGAAATGAAAGTCAACATGAGCATCTGGGTCCTTCCTGTACCAGCAAAGAAAACGTGTAGGAATAGAAGAATACCTTGGATGCGGGGCAGGAAAGGTGAGAATGCAGACCAACCACGAACAACATACCAAAACATTGGAAGGCCCAGCTTAAATCAACGGTAAACTAGAATTGGAAATAAAGCAGCGTACATATAAAGCATTCACATACTTTGGCAGATGAATAGATTACGAGGGAGACATCAGGAGAGAGCTGCAAGCAAGGTTACAACTGAGCTGTAAAAAAATCTGGTCTTCAGAAGTCTACAGTAGAAAAGAAAGAGCAAAACTCAGAATCTTCAGTTCAGATGCTATACCTGCCCTAACATACATATTCTAATCAAAGCTGGAAATCAATAGAGGAATGGAACAAAATAAAGTCATTTAATTAGGATAATGTGTGGGGTGTCCAAGGCTGGAGAGATTGGGCTAGACAGCTTGGGACAGGGATGGATGGTGTGATACAGTGTGGGCCCTATATGAAAACCACGGTATGGGAAGATTGTCATCCATATTACAATGGATGAATGACTTATGCTGAGAAAAGAGACGTGAATGGGCAACCCAGCCTGTCATTGGCCACCAAAAGAAGATGGACATATGTTGGGCAGATCCTGCGAAGAAATGACGCTGGAATAGCAAAAAAGGCCCAAAAATGGAAAATACTAAGGAAAAGAAAAAGAGGCTGTCCGAGAAACGCTAAGAATAACTCTACTGAGAGAGGCTGGAGAGCCTCGGAGAAGTCCAGAGGATCGCACAGGACAAAAATTGCTGGTGGGCACAGTGCGGGCCCTAAGTTACGATTAATGGCATAGGAAGAATGTAAGAAAAAGACTTAGTCCATTTAAGAAATGGCGTAGAGTTTTGAATTTGTTTTACGATCTTCCCTCATACCGTACAAATCAGGCACCAAACAGGCGTAAACAGCGGAACATCAAGTACATACACAACTTCTCCCCATTCTCCCTTGACCTTCTTTCCAAGAAGCGTTGGGTTTGTCAAAAGTCATTACATTAATTTGTATAGGGCAGTGTTTGCATCTTAAAGCCAAGAATGACTTTATTTGGACTGTCATGTTTATCTTTGATATTTCCCAAATACAGTGTGGACACAGTTTCAAGACATACATGTTATTTTTTTCACTTAAAAGCAAAAAAAAAAAAAATAAAATAAAACTGTTTAGTGAAGTTGCGTTTCTTATTCTGCACCACATTTTTTACGGTTCTGCCAAAGCTATCTTTGTGTCTTGGTATCTCCTGTAGATAGTCCAAATCCAGCGTTCGAAAAATTTAGCCACAAAACGCTCAATGTAGAACAGCTTCACTCGAACAAATTCAAACGACAGAATAGCCCACTATTGGTTAGACTAACACCTTTTTTAAGGACTTTAACAAACATCTCCCGTTGGCCGAAAAGGAATACATTAAAAATTACAAAAAAAATTAAGAGTTTTTGAAAGGCTCAGCTGCAGTGTATGAATGTCGGTGATACAATTTAAAAGCACCCAGAAACGGAACACTATTGATTTTGCCACACCCATTCAAACTTTACATTAGCCTGTGTAACTTTTTAATGTGAGCGTCACGCTTTCACCGCTGGCTGAGAGAAACCTGCTGTGCTGACCGCAAGAAAGGTGAATACAATTACACGGACATTCACAATAATATGAGGGAAGAAATCAATTTTGATTGACAAAGTCAACGCTCTGCCTTTGAAATTCTAACGTGCCAATTTGCATAAGGTCTCCCGTTTTTCTTTAAATAACTTGATTCTGTCTATCTCTAGATCGGCATCTGTGTTTCCCTCATATGTCATCAAAAGGATGATCTTTTCGTCCCAAGTCTTCAGTTTTCTTAATGATTAGTGCATCTTTAGCCCTGAAAGGTACGTTTACATAATGCCTGTAAGAGAATGTTTTTAAAGCAGAAGAATTGAAGAACTGTCTGATCCGAAAATTGTTCGAAGTTCCCGACGAAATTCCTCAATAACAATTGTTTCCTTGCGCCGTTATGTATCGAAAGCGAAACACTCATGAGTTCTTCATTCAGTTATCGTGTGCTTGCAAAGCTCAATGCGGACAAGGTATCATCTCAGTATAGAAATTATTGCGGGAAAGGATTCATGACAATCCTTACTGCCTACGTTTATGAACTATTGTGTCTCGAAGAGTGGTATCATGACTGACTCTTTAGCAGTCTTCGGTCGTGAAAAAGTGAGAATGGATACGTCTGTCTTGAGACATGCATCCGATGGCATTGTTTATTTATCATTTTTAACAACCAGGCAACACTGCAAATCCGATTGTAATGAAAATATACACCATTTCTGAGGCATTCTAACTCAACATTGCACTAATCAAAGAGGAAAACACCCGCTACTACAGTGGCTTATTATTGAGGTAATACCTTCTTGCGTTTTTGTATTTGATCCCCTTTGCATTTGAGACTCGTTAGATGTAACAACTTCTGTTCAACTGGCTTAGTTTTGTTGTTTTGTTTTTTTTAGATAATATCTGAGTATTAAGAAAATAAATGTGCCATGTGTTAAGCTTATAGATTTGGTTTGTGATAATGTTGTAGTTCTATTATGTATTATATGCACTTTTGTATAAATACATATGTATTAGCAGGAGTGAAATGTATAATACTGTATGGCATTATCAAACATATTCTCTCGGGATAAATAATGGTTGATTTTATTTTGTTTCTGATTTTATATTCGATGCCACGTATACATGAAAATATAATATAGCTAATAATATTCAGTAAACATAGCAAAATCATAGTCAAATATAAAAATGCTATGAGTGCCGATTGTTTTAAATGCCTCAACATAATTATTAAATGCCTACATTCCTTACACTGTCCATCTGCTATGGTGCTGAAAACTTCGTTTGCACTTTAGATCGTAGCTCCTCTTCCTCCGATTAGTTTCATCACTAAATCAGTTCCTTCCTGTTAATGGAGTCAGAAAGCTAATAGGCATTCTCTTTAAATCGGATAATAATTGTCGTGTCACAATCTCGGAAACTGAATGATCTACTCCTGAAGGCCCTACCCAGGTTGGTCAAATTGTTCTACTCAATTTTTTCGAGTAGATCTCGAAAGATAGTTAAGTCCTTGAATAATATTATTAGAATTTTGTCCATGCCGCTCTCATTAATTGCTTCTTTACCCGATATACCAAACCTTTGTGTGTGTGTGTATGTGTGTGTGTGTGTGTGTGTGTGTGTGTGTGGTGTGTGTGTGTGTGTGTGTGTGTGTGTGTGTGTGTGTGTGTGTGTGTGTGTGTGTAGGTTCTGAGTGCATTAAATAGAGAAGTAAATAAACATTATATAATATTCGGTTCAAACACACATTCTGCGCATATAGGCCTATACTACAATACAGTCTGTCACAGTCAATCAAAATATTGTTTGAACAAATGCGTTTGCAGAAGTTTCTTAAAATTACTCAGATTATTTGCCTCAGGAACATTTTTGGGCAGTTTATTCCAGACAATTGGTCCTGTAGACGTAAAAGCCCTTTCTCCATATTTTTTTCATGTTTGCTATTGGTACGTGGAGACAACAAGCATTTCCAGATCTTAATGTAGCGTGTGCTCAACCACCACGTCTGATAGGCGTACCACCATGTATGCTTTTATAACAGAAAGTGGCAATCTTATACTCAATTCTGGCTCTGACTGGTAACCAGTGCAGTAGTTTGAAGAAAGGCTCCCTGGGCTCTCGCTTATGCTTTTTAAAGATCAAACGGGCTGCATTATTTTTGGACTCTTTGTAATCTGTTTAGTTTATCCTCTGTGACGCCAGCCGGGAGAGATTTGCAATAATCAAAACAAGACAATATTGATGATATTACTAATCTTGTTGTGGCGTTTTCAGTAACATATTGTCTAATTCCACTAATTATTTTCAGTTCAAAGTATGCATTCTTAATCAAATTGATTAAGGAACATGGTGGAATATAGTGTGTTGTCAGAAATTACTCCGAGATTCCTTGCTTTTTCGTTCAAACGTACCTCGTGGTTACCCATAGAAATAGATGTTACATTTACATTTTTTAATTTGGGGTCTGCTGAAATAAGCTTAACTTCTGTTTTGTTATCATTCATCTTAAGTTTGTTTACTGTCATCCACTTTTTGACTTCTTCTGTACATTTGTAATAAGGTCACTCAAATCCTGTACCTGTGATGACATAAGTTATAGGTCTGAGTATCGTCTGCATACATATGGTATCAAGTACAACAATCCTCTAATAAGATATCGTAATAATAATAATGCTTTCAGAGACCCTTCTCCTTATAAATGCTCTTATCCTTGCAGATGGTGCTACAAACAAAAAAAAAGTCATATTATTCATCCGATACCATACACTGTGTGGGGATCACACTGTGTTAAAAGGAACTGATTCTGATCAAGATTTTCAATAGACGACGTTGTCCAATGGAACTCTACAGTACTATTTGACTGACTTAAAGCCATTCCTGCTGTGATCATTTCTGAAACGCTCCCATACAGACTTCTGATTTGATGTTATAATTCTACAGCGCGCTAAGTGACAGTTCTCCTCCACATACTTTTGGAACGTTTTTTTTTATGTGTGTGCATGAGACTGCATTGAATTAGTTGGTTTTGCTGCGAACTTTATTTTAGTTCTGCGGAAACGATAAATAGGTTGTGATAATTAACACTTCCTGTACTAACTGTCAAATATCCTTAGACTGTTTTACGGAAGTGTTAGATTATACATCTTTCTGCCCCTATACAAGTAGAATCGTGACTACCTCGCTCCGCTTCCCCCCCCGCCCCCCTCCCCTTTTTTTTTTGCATCCGTCTTCTCTCATCTCTTTATCCCGTTTTTTTTTCCCTTCCTTTCTTTGGGGACCTCCTAAACCTGTGTGGTACTATTTAATGGACTGACTTATGGTCTGGACCGTCGTCTCTTGAAAGTATTAAATCTAAAGCTCGTGAACATACTCAACACTTGTGACACAATTTTAAGCCGTCTCTGACACGAAATTCACGTTCAAAACAAGAGACAGAAACTCTGCCTGTCTGCCAAGACATGTACCTAGGACAAGAAAGCATGAATGCGAGCCAGCCAGCGATTTCTCAGATAGGAGGTACCGATACGTTTTTTTCTCCTTCCATTTAATTCCCAGTGTCCCAACTTGTATAGAATGAAATAAAAGCTTCCGACAACCCTTGTTGATTTTCTCTACTCACAGCCGTACAATGGCTTCACGCTAGTCTGTCAATCTTTAGACGTGGAGGAGGAACAGAAAAGTGCGAAAAGAGCAGCATATTATTTTAGTTCGTTTTTTCTTTCAAACTTGCGGACATTTTTTTAAAACAAGCACATGATTTCAGCAGCGCCCAAATCAATTGAGCTATGAAAAAAAATAAAAAACAGCTTTTAAATCTATGCCCATCTTCCCGCGCATTGCCTTTCGTACAGGTTCCAGGTTCTTGATTCCTTTGGGGCTTTCAGATACAGATTAAGTTAAATGAAGGGAGATAACGCGGGAGAGCCGTGGGGTCTGGGGATTATTTGGATAGGAAATGGAACAATGTGGGGAGACACGCATGTATCCCTATGCACGCAGGCATACTCACTCTCATCCAGCTTAGCGCTCGCGCTGGCGCGCGTACACACACACGATCACAGACACATACACACACGTATACATACGTATACACACAAAAGCAAAAACAAACCACGCACGCATACAAGTACAAACATCCACATTCATCATACATATAATAAATACACAAAAATACACATCTACATACGTGGGCACACCCAGACTTCACAAAAGGTTGTGAGGAGTCCAGCAACGACAGAGTGAATCGGCTACTGAGGACGTACCGTCAGGGGCTTGCCCGCGACCTCCCCAACCCCATTATAAAGCTCCAATTTGCACTGGTAGACGCCTAAGCCCTAAAGTACTGCAGGATAAAACGAAACGATGGGGACATCAACGCCGTCTCTCCCAGGGGAAAATTACAAGTTCTGTTTTCGGCCGATAGTTTCTAGAAGCTAGGAAACCATCATGTGTGGTGATAAGCTCAACTATTACCTAAGATGCAGTGTCTCCTGACCGTTGTGTTCGTAAACCGGTCAGCTACGTGGAGACATAAATTTTACATCACGCATACAAAACGTCGGTTCATCTTAATAATGATTAACCTTTTCGAGAGACTGTGCCCTTTTCCCCCACCCCAGCCCCACTTGAACAGGTGCATTTTGCTTTTTTGTGCAGAAATTAATCACCTCCTGTCAAAGCAACTTCAGGCTTCAGTGAAAGCGAGCAGAGCCCGGAAATTACTGGAGCCAGGTCTCTAAAGGATATGGGGAAAATTACTCAGTCTCTTCTACAGATTTCTCCTCTGTTCTCTCTCACTTTCTCTCTCTCTCTCTCTCTCTCTTTCTGCCTCGTACTTCCGCTCTCTCTTCTCTCTTTCTCTATCTCTCCCCTCTCCTCTCCTCCTTCTCTTTCTCTCTCTCTCTCTCTCTCCCTCTCTCTCTCTCTCGCGCGCGCTCTCTTTCTCTCTTTTAAAAAAGTCGCTGTTTAATTGAAAAATTTAAATGCATGATTAAGTATTAAGTAACAAAAATGTATATTCCTGTGTGAATGTTAGCCATTAAGAACGATATCTGACTTGAGTCAAGACAGACAAAACAATTGATGGGACTCTACAACAGACAGACATACATCATGGAGCTCATGTGTAGGTGTACATGAATGGCAGTGACCTGCAAAATCAGATCTAATGGTACAAACGTATCTTAACCGAAGCATCATTCAAAACTAATACTGCAGACTTGTGTCATGATGCTAGACAGTGAATTGTGTACAGGAGCATGTGCCATTTTCACATATGGATCTTTTACTACAGCGTTTATTCCGCATTAGAATAAATTAATGATTATTTTTATTTATAAGGATCCTTGTTATCTTTTAACTACCCCTGCTTTCTCAGTAGTGCAAGTGGTGTAATTTACTACTCATGGGCTTACATGTTCCAGCTTACCATCCATACCTAGGCCTGGCAGCTCTCTCTTTCTCACTCTCTCTCTCTCTCTCTCTCTCTCTCTCTCTCTCTCTCTCTTACTTTCACTCGCTCTTTCTCCCTCCCNGGGGGGGGGGGGGGGGGGGGGGGGGAATATCATGGTGCGGTGATGATAAAGTAAGAGTGGCATCTCCGTCCTGTTTGTTATTCAGTTATAGATAACCTACTGAAAGTGGCATATATTATATTATATTATATTATATTATATTATATTATATTATATTATATTATATTATATTGCTCTACAGCACATGATAGTACATGAAAATACGTTATTTTTATTGCATTATTTTACAGAATATTAAGTTATATCATTATATAATCACATTATATTACATTAGTTGCCAAGAATAAACACAATAATTGGTATGCTTCTCAAATCAGTTCTGAGCCAACAAAGATTTTTTAAAAAGCCGTTGATCTGCAGAGCCTTAAATAGAAAATGAGAAATCGCAGTGAATAATCTCATGAGAGGCCAACGGAAATCATATTGCCATGATAAAGATTGTTTATTTGTACCAGTGGGCTAAACTTCATTTTTTTGATGTCACCGAGCACTCCTGAGAAAGCTATGGTGACTCCGTCCCTAAGGATGCGATAAGGACTCGTCTGATCGAATGTCACCATTATTAAGTAATTCAGCTCAGGGGCGAAGGGCCGAAAATGCCGTTGGTCGACCTTGGCCTTCGTGGCAAGTTAAACAAGAACACCGTCGAATCCTATTTATTTGCTCTTTGTCAGGCCTATTCTTACTTTGACCTACGTTCAGAACCTGATGCCCCTCAAATTTTCTCTGCTCTATTCACTGATTAATAGGGATAAAGAAGAACCTGGACACCCCTACAGCCAAATGTGGAGTGGCCTCACAAAAAAACTCAATGTAAGCAAGGAAATTCCACCGGCTAGTAAAGAAGAGCTGCTAATCAAGGTCTCCGCTTGATTTGTGGCACTTTCACCTATTGCGGTTTAATGTCATGCGGAACAAAAATAACATATTGGGAAAACGAGACACTGTTCTATAGCATTTAGTGAAATTCATTATTATCAAGGGCCTCTTTATTCGACAATAATTAACACTGTTGCTGACAAGTGACATGTCTTCAGCCACAAGTTTACGACCACTTCTATTTTTCTCTCAGTTTAGAAATGAATCCGCACTTACAGAAAGCCACATGAACAGTCTCGCCACACACATACCTCCATTCACAAGCCCAGTGCTGGTGTTGCCACGTTGCCTATTTTGTAGTGCAATGTAGCTGATTCCCAAAATATTTGGTTGGGGAAAGCACCTTGTGGTAGATTTACTTTTTTATGAAGGAGGTTTCTGACTTTATGAAACATACAAACAAACTTATTAAATAAACATAAATTCTTCTTGGGAAATAACATGAATGACAAAACTTCTTGGAAAAGTAATTCAGTTGGCCCCCTGTTCTCAAAACCGGCAAGGTTTGACGATGGCAATACTCATATAGGCCTACCCATTTGCAAAAAGGTGGGCTCGGCTTCATGGTGTAGACTGGGCCTGAAAATTACGTTTTCAATAAAATTAGTATCTTCTTGTTTTAGGTCTGGATATTTGGCTAGAGGTGGAAACGGGGGAGGGGGAGGGAGTCGCTGAGCATAGAGCGGTTTGTCCAAAGATGTTAGTCAGTCTGCTACCCAAGCAACCAAAGGTCATTCTTTTTAAAGCTTGACAGATTGTCACTCCCCTACGGTCTGGATGGGTTTTTCCTGCAAGGTCGTGTTCCCAATGTTTTGTTTATTAGCCTAGGCCTGCTAGGTCTAGCCTAATTGGACCTAAAGTCTACAATTTTGGGGCCATTACACCATGGTAAGTGATAATATACATGTATTTTTGACGATCGTGAGCCTGTAACTAATCTGTAGCCTACTTTTTTGTGCCTTTTCATCCAGCTTGTTTCTAACTACTCAAACTTTTGTTGTAGCTTTTCAGGAATTGTGATGATGCCTACGGATTTTTTAAGTCCATACTCTGTGTTACAGTATCATACTGTGAACATCAAATGTAACTCTACGAACGGGTATTATAGCACTTTAGCACTTTCGACTAATACCGCATTCGTGACTATAAGTGACAATCATGTTCAACTATGATTACCCTGTTGAGAAAGTCAGCCTTCGCCCCTGATTCAGCTATCTCTTGAACCAGCTGTACTTCACCACACATAGTGTACATTCTGTAATAAACACATAACAAGCTCAATAAGGGGCAAATTCATGATACTAGTTTCATTGAGAAGGTCAAGAACCAGACAATGTCCATCTGGTTTATTTAATTCGCTTCTGATAGGTCGACAGTACTATATCCGCCCACAGAGATCGGTGTCGATAAGTTTTACTACTATAGAATAAAAAAGATTTTTTAAAAGACGGTAAAAGGCAACAAGATAACCAGCTATCAGAAACAGTTAATTACGCTCTCAGATCATGAAAAAATTGCAAGAGAATTTTAGGTCTACTCAGATCTCTATTTCACAGGAGTGATTTCCCTCGAGCGGGCCGTCTAGCAAAGAGTGGCCATGAATAAACAAAAAATTTTATAGAACAAAAGTCTATTAGCTATTTTCTCCCTTTTTGACCTTACTTTTCATGCGCTCTTCCCACTTCCATCTTGCTTCTCTCTCTCCACCACTTTCTCCTCCGTCTCCCCTGCTTCTCTTCTTTTTTTCATTAACTCCCGCTCTCTCCGTCCCCATTATCTATCACTGTAGAATAATAGTTGGCAAGAAATCTCTCCAGCAACAAAATCACTGGGAAGCACCAGCACTGCTAGAAACAGCAGCAGAAATGGAAGGCGTAATAGGAACAGCTGTTGATTGTAGCTTCAGTAGCGGTAGTAGTTGTTGTGCTTATAATAATCGCATTAGAAGTAGAGGAAGATGGACCCTCGCAATATTTTAAATAGTGAGCCGACTCCTTAATTTCTAAGTATCACGAAACTCAGCCTCCATGCTCTAAGTACTGAAAATATCGATTCTATTTCGATTCTGATATTTATTTCCGGGTAAGCATTTGGATACTTTCTATGCTTTTCGATATGTTCGATACTTTCGATACTTCCGATATCTTCACTATTTCCGGTACTTTCGTTATTTTTTAATTATTCCGATACTGAATTGAATACCTAAGTATGAAAGTATCGATACACACTCAGAAATTATACTGCCCACTATTATTTTTGCATTGTTGTTGTTGTTGTTGTTCTGGCAGCAGTAATAGAAGCAGTAATAGTGGTGGTAACTGTAGTACTGCTGAAGGTTGTAGTAGTGATGGTAGTGGTGGAAGTTGTGAGTTTGGTGCTGGAGGTGGTGATGTAACAATAATAGGAGAAGTAGTAGCTGTAGTAGAAGAAGAATTAGTAGTATTTGTGGCAGTATAAGCAGTAGTGTAGTAGTGGTAATGGTGGTGATTGTGGCAATGGTGGTGGTAGAGATATTACCTTTTGGGATGGTAAGAGGAAAGTTTACAATTGTCGCGACAATCAGTCCAGTATGTACCCTTTACTCTGGATATTAAATTATATATTAAATGAAGCATAGAGGTGAATAGCTATATAGAACTAGTTAAAGGGAAAAATCACTCCAGTGTAATGACGTTGTGTGAGCAGATCTCGGCCTTTCTGTGCAGTGCGGTTTTAAATGGGAAAGAGGCCGTCTCTGAGAGACACAGAGTACTAGTGTAATAGTAGTGTCATAGATAGGACAGGTTCCGCCGTGCCAGCGATAGAATGGAACATCCTGGACATGAAAGTCTCTTCAGCAGCGATACTATTACATCTCTTCTTTTTAGGGCACAGTCTTTAAGAAGCGAAAGAGTAACTGCTGTGTTTGAACTATTCCTTGCAGCAAAAATTTACAACGGGAATTTGGTCGATACAGTGTCTTTTACTGTTCTGAGGATGTGTGTCCTTGGGCTTTTCTGGGTTGCATGCGCTGTTCTGTTAAACAGAAGCATGGCTGTGTTCTGTTGTCGCACTTGCTGAATAATTAATTGCACGTTGGAAGTGGATTCTGTTGCAGATGACACAGAGAGAGAAGCTCAAGAATGGGTGAGCTAGAGTTCGGAAGAGAGACGGCTGAAAAAAGAGAGGAAAATTAAACTGGAGAAAGCCGACGCTATATGGCGTCGACACAATGTCGTTCCTGTAAGACAGTTTTTGGGTTATACTAAAGTTACCACGACATCTGTCTGTCTGTCTGTCTGTCTGTCTGTCTGTCTGCTGTCTGTCTGTCTGTCTGTCTGTCTGTCTGTCTGTCTGTCTGTCTGTCTGTCTGTATGCGCGCTATTGATGAATTTGAATGTGCCAATGGAGTGGGAAAGGGAAGATATTGTGGCGGAAGTGTAGGTGAGAAAGTTCAGAAGAAAGAGGGGCAAGTGTGAGCGAATGCATTACGAGTGCAACATATTAGATAGTAGAGAGAGTTGGAGCAGCAAGGTCTGAGTATGCTTTGTCTTTCTGAAGTGTTCTCTAATATATTATTATTTTCATCATGTAGATGTTTTGTATTTTATTCTTATATAATGGAACTGGCCACAAGGGCCTACAAAAAATATCAGACTTAAATAAGGCAAATCATACTATCAGGGGCAGTATGTAATGCATACAGGACTAGACTGAGCAAGAAATCTTTAGTCTTAGTTTTTTGTTAGCTTGAACTTCTTGCAATGTTACAGCTGGCACAGGATTGTAGGTCCAGCTTGACAGAACTACTTATTCTTCATCCATGTCGGTGAAACATGATTCAGGGAGATATATGTGTACCAACGGACAGACAAACCAACCGACCGACCGACTGACAGGCAGACAGGTAGGCATGAGGCACGCGACAGGCAATCAGTCAGGCAGACAGACAGATAGGCAGGCAGGCAGACATGCAGGAAGACAAACTGCCAGGCAGGTTTATGCACGCAGACTGGCAGGCAGGCAGGCAGGCAGGCAGGCAGGCAGGCAGGCAAGCAGGTAAGCAGGCGGACAGCTAGTGAGGTCAATACTGCAACAAAGCATCTTCTTCCCGTTCACCCGCTTTACCCCTGGTTATAGCTCACCACTCTCGACTAAACGTCTTGAATGTCTCTAATGTTCTTATTTAATTTTCTCCTTCTGTCCAAGCCAATGCATGTCAATAGAACCAGCTGCCTCCCTTGGCTCGCACAGATCAGCACTGTGTCGCGTGAGCTTGACCAAAAGTGGCCCGTGTTCGCCGAAAAAAAGAAAGCATTTAGGTACAGTCCATTCCCATCTGTAGCTTTCTCAGTTTTCTTAGCACTGCTACCAAACTCTGTATAAATTTCAAGACAGCATCAGTGTTTTTGTTTGTTTGTTTGCTTGTTTGTTTGTTTGTTTATGTTTTGTTTGTTTATGTTTGTTTTGATTTGTTTTGCCCTTCCCCCATGTGAAATTTTAAAGGTACAGCATTTACTATATACGCATATATATTTAAATTCACATCAAGTCATTTTGTCAATTTTCACCTCTCTCTCAAACTAGCCAAGTAAAACATAGACCTAGTGAATACGCAAAAAAAGATGTGCCATGATTTCTGACTGAAGAATAATCTGCACGAATGCATGGCACAAAGTTTTCCCACTCGTGCCCAAAATAAAACAAAGAAACACATGAGCAGGTTATGTCTCCATGGACGGAACTTATCATCGAGATTGTTATGTCACGATCATCAGATCTGCACAACAAGGAATAGCGTTTTACTTTTGGGGGTTGAGGAGGGAAGGGGTTAGTAGAATAAGTGTCGATGATTCTGGGTATCTACTCAGGTAATACAGCACTAAATGTGTTGAAATCCTTTCTGTTCGTGGATTGTGATTCGGAGAGATAAACAATGCAATTCAAGTCCGTTTTGAAAGCCACAGATCCGGGTTTCTTTGCTGGAATGAGACAATAGTACTTTTGACATAACACCGAAACATTTTTCACTTCACTTTAGCATCTCTTCGTAGTTTGACATTGGGGAGTCTTATTCCCACAGTGGGACCTCTCGGGTTTAATTGGTCATTTTAAGCTCTCCATTAAAACCTAAAACATACTTTGTTTGCATACACCCGTTTACATGGCTGGGAAGAGAAGAGGTGGGGCTCTGCCCGCGGTGAGCGATCTTGGGTATCGTGTACTGAGTATAATGTCCGTAAACATGCTTATCAGTTTAGAACTTACTACTAAATTCGGGTCCGTGATAATGGGAATGATTAGTTACGGATGTAAGACCTGTTGATATTACAGCCACAAGTGAAGGAGGTTGTAAGAACTTTAACGGTCTTAGCTTAAGAATATTACACGATGCAGGGCCTCGTTAAGGAGTGGGGACAGGGAATCTGAAGGCAGAGGCTATGGAGATGAATTGTAGAGAAGGAGTAGCAGCTTTACTCCGAAGTCAGTTCAGGAGAAACTTGGGTTTCCTCCTCCAGCTGGACACATTATATCCACTTCCAGCTGTCATGTGATTTTGCCGTTTCTGAAGATTTTTTTTCTTAAATAATAACAATAAAAAACGTATGCTGTTGGAAATGAACAAAGTTTCCACAATCAAGTTTATTTCTTCTTCACTACTCTTCTTTCACGCCCCTACCTACTCTCTTCCTCCTCCCAATATGTGTCTTTTGTCTCTGCTGCCTAGTCTTCAATCTCTTTCCTGTCAAATCTAATTGACTCTGAAAATTCTAAGCTAGGGAACACCAACATTAAATCATGATTACTCAAATTGTCCTTAACTTAAACAGTACGACAATCTTCTTAAAGACAGAGAAACAGGGTTCCTTTATATTCATTTTCTAAAGAAAAAAAAAAGATTCTGTGCTGCAAGCTGAACTTAATGTCACACCGTACATGCCCATCAGGAAATCCATAAAACAACTTCTAGAGCTTCGTAAGTTCTGTATAATCTGATCAGGCAGCAACTTACCTTTATTATAGATACAAAATTAACTTTCAACAACTATAAGCCGTAACAATTACACTTGTTAAGATTCTATTCCATCATATCAAACTAAGCTTTGAGAGAAAAGAGAAGGAGCATTGCGAAAGATATGAAAGACTACTTTTCCAGTACTTGTAAAAGCAGTTATTTCAAGTAATGTCAGATTTGTTTCTGTTTTTCCCAAAAGACATTACTGATCTGAGTTTCACGATTTTTGAAGATGTGGACTTCTCATATCCTTCCCAGTTTTGCTGCAATCCGATCCTGAGGATGGCGGTTTTCATTCTCTCTTAACATCTCCCCAGCTTTCTTCTACAAGCTTAATCTCTTTCTTTTCCCAATCCCATGTCTGTAATATCGCTGAATCACACCTGTTGCCTCCTAAGAAAGCGAGTTTTGATAAGGTCTTTGATAAAGTGGCATCGATCAAGCTAGTCAACTCTAGACAACATTTTACTATTACTAATTGCTTTGTCTCTTGTATGCTTAAGACCGAATTCACTATAGGACTCAGCAACTCTTTCTTGACTTAGCTTGGCTACTTGACCTCATCATTATTTAAGTCACAGAATTTCTGAGGGCGACATTTTACTTCCGCGACGAAAATATGGAGTGAAAAAAAGTCCGGGAAATCCCCCAGATTA
Source organism: Ellobium chinense (assembly GCA_033807755.1). Lineage (NCBI taxonomy): Eukaryota > Metazoa > Mollusca > Gastropoda > Ellobiida > Ellobiidae > Ellobium > Ellobium chinense. The sequence continues at coordinate 2,408,230 of JAWQUT010000036.1, read as the reverse complement.
ACAATGTCAAATAGAGAGCCACCTGTACTCTTGTTGGTGGTAAGTGTGTCCCTGATCTACTTTGTCTACAGAGCAGTACTACATAATTAACTTTTTGTCGCCATGTCAGGAGTCCGGTAGTCAGGACTCCAGGGAGAGACGAACACATGACTGACTGTCTGATTGCACTATGGAGAGTTTACACAGTGAACGTGCAAATGTGCTCAATCCTCGAAAGTCTAGGAGACTGAATATTTCCTTGCTCGGATGCTCTATGGTAGCAACCTATCTCTTCCTTTCCTTCTTTATTGGGGGGCTTTACCCCGACCGATCATCTTTCAATTTTTCTTATATCTTTCTAATTTTCTCTCTTATTTTCTATCTCTCTCTCTCTCTTTCTGTCTCTCTCTCTCTTTCTCTCTCTCTCTCTCTCTCTCTCTCTCTCTCTCTCTCTCTCTCTCTCTCTCTCTCTCTCGTTCTTTTCCTCCTTTGCGTAACCATATCCCCGTTATTCAGTTTCTCCTGTCAATTTAGATCTGCATATAATGTTGACTATAAGTTATTGATCACTTTACTCGTCACGCCCATGGTAATAGGTTTTCGCCAAGGCATAAATGTTTGTCCAATGCAAGTCCTAAGGAATGTAAGTCTGCAGATGTTTCAGTACGACAGGGCAACATAAGACCGACCCTGCAAAGGTCTCTGATGTGAGATGATTGCTGGCACATAGCGTCATTGCAATGCAGATATTTAGATATAATGGATACCAAGGATGACATAAAAAATGTCCCCTCTACCATGACAGGTAAACACGAGTACTAGTGTAACCGGGTGGATAGGAATATAGTATAGTATTCATTCTTTATCAATAAGGGAGAAAAAATGTGAGCTTAGTCTGATAATTTTTCAGATGTTCCATATTATTTTAGGGAAGTGTGTCACCAGGGATTTTACTGTGAGTTTTGAGAAGATGGGCCGAAAAAACCTACACTAGAAATTTCTTATCCCTGCCGGAAATCGAACCAGGGTCTCTCAGCTTGCAAGTCTGAATGTGTTACCACTACACTTTAGGGACGCTAACTTCACGCTCATCCGTGACCCTAACACACTTCCCGACTGCTCACAGTAGAGTAACAAGATAGTTGTGGGGGAAAAAAAAGAAGCACTGGCACCGAGAGGGCATACATGTAGATGGTGATGGTGCAGTAGAGTTCTAGGCCTACCGGAATATCATCTTATATTATAAAAAAAAAACTCGTGAAATTTTGTAGGCGCCATATCTCGACTATTTGTCCACCAACCAACCCAAAATTTTGCATGCACCTTTCTTTTGGTCTGGAGGTGTTTCTTTTGATAATTTCTTCGCCTTAAACGGTCCGTAAGTATTATCTTGATAATTACGTAAATTTTCTTTGTTTCGTGAATACGGTCCCAGTACGGTGTTTTTTAATGGAACATACGTCATTGGTTTTTGCAGCTCGCCCCTGAAATGTTTACTTCCGGTCCCCGAAGTTGAAATCGAGCATTTGTATCAGATGCCGAGTCGAGAATAATGACGTAGCAGAGTCGATCGCCAGAGTAAACATAATCATTGTTACGGAAAGGAGCTGAATTAATAAAATGAACATGACTTTGGCCGTGTGAACCCAGTGCGAATACTGGTGCCTTCCGATAGAAAGATGCAACTTGGCTGTACCAACAGTCAAGAAACGCTTCCTTTCATCCGCTTTGTGGGGGTTAATTAATTTCTCCACCGATTTCATCATGCGTAACTTTTAAATTGGTGGTCAGCGATGTTCCTGATTGTCTCCGAAATGTGTAGAAAATAGATTTTCTCATATCCAAATGACCTATTCCATTTTTTAAATTGACGTTTATGCTCAATTATAGTGTCTGCAGCCAAATTGGTGTTTTGAGGCCAAATTCCTCAAATATGACGGGTTTTTAGAGAGGTTGGCGTTGACAAAAATCATTTATTTTTTTTATTTTTTTTTTTAAATTTCAGCTTAACGTAACTGATATGTTTACACACAATGATGTGTGTGAGCACAATAATTACAAAAAGTGGAGCGGTGTTAATGTTTTAGACGTAGTATGGTCGTTTGCTTCGAAAGAGAACGCCGCAAATTTGCGGGTGCTTTGACCAGTATTATAAAAAAAAAATAAGCTTTTCTTTGTACCCAGCCGTGTAAGTTAATTCTCAACTAGTAACAATAGGTGTAGCAGAAGGTGGAAACGGAGCACTTAGTAACAATAAATAAATTATAACGACAACACATAGAACCAGCCATGAACACATGAACACATGTGCGCGCGCGCACACACACACACACACACACATATACACACACATAATTTACATATGCACACACATACACATACACACACATTCACACACACATACACACACACACACACACACACACACACACACACACACACCCACACACATACACACATCTGCACATAATAATACATAGAATAATACAAAAAAACATAGAAGACTCCCATAGATTGTTGTGTAGATGAGTAAACTACAGCAATTTTGTATTAGTATTTCGACTAGAAATGGAGGCTTTTCAAGTGAATGCAAAAGGGTTATATTATGGCACTTCAGATGACAATGTCTTCTAGCTGGTAAGTAAAAAATTGGTAAACGTGATGACAAGAGAATCTCACGGACAAAGCTTGGTGAAAAATGGAATATCAAATAGTAACAGATGTTCCAAGTTCTGGAACAGAGAAATAAAAATGGTGGGTTCACGTCGTCTACAGGAGATACAAAAGAACACATACAAGTCATGACCGAAGTATGAGCCAGGGTTATCAGGAAGTGAAAGGTCAAGTCATTTTGTTTACAGCTGAGAGAATAAACAACGGAAGAACTGTGAAAAACATACCCGTCAAAAGAAAAAAAAACTCTTATGAAAATTGCTGGACACCTGCATTTTGAATGCCAGTTTAAACTAATTATACTCAGAATTAACTCCAAAACACGTCCGTCTTTGGAAACGTAATGATCTGCAATAAAATAGATCCTGGTAAAATTACTTAAAAGAAAGGATCACACGGAATGCTTTCCATTAAGGGCAGGAATGGTGTGTGTGGTATGTAGCTGAGCCAGGACCTCCTTAGTGGGACAAACAAAAATAATTTTGGTGCATGGTTTTCATTTGGCTCTGATAAGCTGACGTAATACCCAGTTTGATCTGCATTTATTTGTAAAACGATTCCGTAATGCCGTACTTTCACCAATTTCATTGACGGTAGCCATTCTGTTTTTCACACTAAAATATGACCTATTAGAAACAGCCGTTTAACAGGTACTTTGTAGCAATCAGTTGATTGGCGGCAGTTCCACTCTACACACGCATTGTCTCGCACTTTGGGACAGTCCCTTGCAGGTAAGCGTATTAAATTCCGCCAGACGCTTAGTCTTATCAAAAGCGATATTGGCTGTTTAGCACATTACAGAAATCGCCTAGTTTGCCTAGGTAAACAAAAAAAAGTGCCTTTCTGTATCTGAACATAACAAAGAGACAAAAGTCTTTCATATCTTGCCATTGCCGTCAGATTCGCTTAGAATATAATATTATATGCCAACCTTTGACCGGGGTTCTACGTCGCATGAAAACAACAACGTACTGCTCTTCGGTTTTATTACCCATTTTTTATATATAAGTGATATAAGATTATAGCGTGTCATAATGATAATAATTTCATCGTAAAACCCTTCTGTCTTTCTTCTAAATTTCAAATAGTAGGCCTATAATAAGTTTATTTGGCTGTTTTCATGCACCATTCCAGAACATAGATCTTCTGTTCCGTTTCTCGAAATAATGGTTTACTTCCGAGCTCGGAAGGCTAAGCGACTGAAAAGTTTAGAATAAGCTAAACAATAAAGGATATTTTTATTATGCATTCTTTCTTACTGAATAACGTGCAGGAAATGTAAGCAAATTTCCCAGCACTTTATCTAAGAGCAAGTCATTTCATGAAAACATTGTCCATAATGTGCCAAAATGTGCTAAGAAAAATAGTTTTTAAGAAACGACAGAGAACTGAAATGACCTCCGACTTTTTTGGAACGTAAATTTACCCTGACAGTGGATGCTCCATTTATTCAAAGTAGAGCGCTGCTTTTGAGCAAGCCCAGACATAAAGCATATAATTTCTTGTATTTTTGTTGAGCAACAGGAAAGCAGTATTTTAAAGATTTACGTATATGTTTGTGAATACAGACAAATGGGAAGCTTGTAACCAATCGAAAATATTGGCTTTGATGATCACTGCACACGCTTGGAGTCACCTTCTTCTCTTTGATAGACATTTATTAACAAGTGACCTTGATTTGTTTCCCACTGCCTTCCCCGGGACACATTCCATTTCTGTCTGTATCTGTATGGTTTCCTTCAATTTGGAGATGTCTACAGACTTCTGGAAAACATTATCCCAATAGATCCACCACTTATACAATCCAGGCAACTAACATTTATGATGCAAACCATAAAGTCAAATCCACATTTTTGTACAGGTTACACGGTCAACATGTTGCTTTGTTCAGTCATGTAATGGAACATTCTAGATAACATTATTTGGCCGTTGCTTGAGAGCATGTAAAGTATTCGCTATTTTGATGAATACACTTTGTTGTAAGTTAAGTTATTCCGACGCTCTGTCATTTCATACTTTTCAAAATATTTTTACTGATCACAATCTTTGGACGAAGATTAACACTTTTTACACATGGCTCTTTTTCAAGACACAAATACTTTATTCCAAAACTGTTTCCAGTGTTTATATTTTACACTCTGCATAAATCAGTCATTCATCCTCCTCCACAACACCATCCCTCCCACCCTTTCACTTGTCCGTCTTTGCTATCATACCAGATACCAACTCTTGAGAACCATTATCCATCGCCTTTTGAAGCCCATGTTCGTTTGAGCTTCTTTAATTATGTCTCCAATTTGCTACACATCATGTAAAGGTCATTCAATGTGTTACATTAACATCTCTAGCTGAACTTCATGTTCGGACATAACGGATAAACTAACTTAGTGTGCCCCGGTCCACTCATTAACCCTTGTATAGCACCATCAAAATTTAGGAGATGTGATTAGTGCGTCTCCGCAGAGAACATTAACCCTATAATGGTTCGATGTGGAGGTGTCTTGGAGCGCATAAGAATGAGGCCATTTTGGAAATACCACTCCATGAAAGTGAAGGTCTTCCAGCCAGCATAAGTCATCTTGGTATGGCGGTGTTGACACCTTTTTCATATCCCTAATGACCATTATCATCTATTTAGAGGAAGAAGTTGACGAATCGGAAGACAGTTTGGCGTCTGATAAAGGCAGAATGAGATGTAAAATAGGGACACATCTCCACTCTCCCTGCAAAACATACTCATGCAAGCGCACAAAGAAATCGATGTGTTTGGTACTTTACGCGATGGTCATTAAATTTCATTGTTATTTATAGTTGTTTGGTAGTCCATTTTGGGAATGGCTTTAGAGACAGCTGAACAGGAACGGGCAGAATATGCTAGGATCTCTAGTTCTGTAAGTTTTTGGGTTTTTTTTATTAATTGAACCATCAATGAGTGTCCCTGTGGGACTCCTTAAAGTCTAATATTCAATAGCTGTGATCCGACTAGGCTCTAGCGTCGGTGTCCCCATTCTCTCACAACGACAACCGTCTAAGAGCTACCAGCGTCTAAGACCCTAAGATTCCTTATTATTCTACTTGACCCCTTTGAGACTACTCATGCCGACTTAGGATGGATCCCTGCACGGGCTTGGAGCATTCATTCAGAGTTAAGCGCTACTTTAGAGCAAGCCCAGACATAAAGCACATTTCTTGTATTTTTGTTGAGCTCCTGTAAGAACATAATGTGAAGATCACATTGACTCCTCCCTCTCCTCCACCCTTCGCTCGCCCTGGCCTGTATTTGGCAAATGGCAATCTTATTTATGGCATGGAGAAAAACAGATTTAAACTAAACTGGGCAATTTTAAAAGAATTCTGACTACTTCTGATGTATTTTAAACACCACAATTTCCCCTGTCCTAATACAAATATTTTCAAACACTGTCAGAAAAAACAAAAAACAGAATGTTTTAGCAAGCAGAGAAAGTACAGAACACGCTTGGGTGTGTTAGGAAGATGAAACAGGTTTTACTGAATTTGATCAGAGCATCTTGTTGTTATACGTAGCGATCTCAGGAGGCTGTGAATATGACTACCAATATCTTAGGAGTGGAACGCAAATGTCCAACGCAAATATTATATTTGAACTGAAAAGCCGTAGGTGGTGGGAAAAGAAACAATATTCAAGGATGCTTGTGTACGTGAATTATTGCGTCAACCTCTAGGTTACAGTTAGTGGCTTGAGACTTCATGCAGTAATATTGCGCACGTAACTACCATGTGTCGGCTAGTGGTGCAGATCAGCTCATGTATCACTCTATGGATGAGAGCGCTGCTAGACTTGGACTTTACATCCAATGTCGGGTGAGCTACACATTTATATTTGTACAGCATAAGCATGTTACGAACATTAATAGATAAGAATAGTCATGAGCGATTAATGTGTGTGAAAATTATTGTTTTAATTGTTGTTAAGCTTGTCAGCTGAATTTCAATAAGATGTTGCTCCATCTGAGATGGACATGTTTCACTGTGCAAACAAGAAATCAGCACCAGTGCAGAGACATTATGATCACCAAAGTTCTTCTGTTACTAGACTCAAAGTCTCAGGGTGATCGGTGTGAGCTCAAAAAGACATGTTTCGAACCATGTATTATCTGTCTGTCTGTCTGTCTGTCTGTCTGTCTGTCTGTCTGTCTGTCTGTCTGTTTGTCTGCCTGCCTGCCTGCCTGCCTGCTTGTTTGCCTGGATGTCTGTCTGTCTGATTTTCTGTATTCCTGTTCTTAGTTTTCTCTTATTCACTCTTCGTTACTCTTTCTTATTCACATATACACACCCTTAAATCTCTTTCTTTGTCCCTCAGTATCACTTCATTCTCAATGAAGTTAAGATCTGTAGTCTAAATATTAGATTACGTTGCTTCTAACAAGCTTTTCTCGGCAGTGTAACAAAATAGAGGGAGGCAGAAATCAGTTTCGTTCCTATCCAATCTAGCCCCAAACCAGTATCCTCAGTCCACATCCTAGAAATATAATATCGAAATATATCGAAAGTATCTGGCGAAAATATCGAACGTATCAAAAGTATCGATAGTATCGTATCGGTATATTGAAATGTTTCGAAAGTACCGAAAGATATCGTTATACTTTAAAAGTCAGGTATCGGCCTATCACACCAGCTGCAACAAAGAGTAAAGAACAAAAAGAAGAAGAAGAGCACAGATGGTTGAAGCCTAGCACCAGCTAGTAGTAGATAAAGCCGTTCAATAGTCATGCAATAAAATCAGGTTAGAATGGCAGGGGATTTCTTGATAATGAGGGTGGGAAGAAATAATGGCACTGGGCACTCATGCGTACATCTCAACAGTCCCTTGTGTTCACTCGGCCATATACCACATTGATTTTGCAATAATCTCTTGTTACATCTGTTCCTTCTGTGATCACTGAAACATGAGGTTTCCTTCCAGCAGTGCTTCGTTTACTTTGTGTCTTTGGTATCTGAGGGATCTGTGATCATTATAAGTAGTGCGTGTTAGAATTTACTGCAATAGCCTCGTCTCTCTTTATATCCTGCGTAAACGTCCATAGTTACGATACTTTGTTTGAATCCTTCATCAGTGTCTACAAAAACTTCTCTGACCAGACTAGATCTAAATGGACACAGCGCTACACACAAGCATTGTATGAGACAGATACTATTTCACTTGCTATCTTGACTCAGTTGCAATGTTACAAGCTGCAACTAATGACAGGCAATGGGTTAAGGTATAAAAATCAACCAAAACAATCTGATACCTATACTTTGTTGGCTTGTATCTTTACGTCACAAGTCATTTCATGTAAAGCAGTAAATTTTGAATTATTTTCACACACACACACACACACACACACACACACACACACACACACACATACACACACATACATACACACACACACATACGCACATACACTCACATAAACACACACACACACACATACACACACACACACACATACGCACATACGTCTCACATAAACACACACACACACACATACACACACATACTCACACACACACACACACACACACACACACACACACACACACATAGAAAAAGAAAAAGAGAGAGAGATCCTTGGAGCAGGAGAAGGCGAATATCCCTTCAAGCAATGCGCACTGCTTCCAACAGTCTATTTTCCATTTGCCTGCTCTGCCCTTAAGTTCTCTCTCATCAGCGAGCTCACACTTAATTAAATCTAGAGTGGGCAGAAATATTCTTGGACTGTTCTCCTTTCTCTTGCTCTGTCAGACATACACTGTCGGGGCACCTAAACCTAATTCCAACATGATTCATCATGTTAAAGTTTGAAAAAAAAAAGGTTGTCATCTTGAATTGAGCGCTTACATTACTTATTTTGTTGTCTTCCTTTTTTTCCTTTGTTTGCTTCCACATTTCACCACATTCCATCAATAATTTGTACTTTTAAGCTTGTCATTCAGTCACCTTCTATTGCGATCAGTTTTGTTAGGTAATTGTTGTCGTGTTGCTGTTGTTGCTATTGTTATTGATTTTGTTGTTGTTGTTGTTGATGATGATGTTGCTGAACCTGGGTTTTTTGTGTTCTATGATTTCTCTAGTATAAGATGCGTCTTTCTTTTGGTAACTTTCTCATTCACGAACGTCTTTTTTTCCCAGACTAAATAGAAAAGTGCAGCGACATCCGAGAGACCATCAAAAACACGTGACTTGCTGGTAGTATTTTGATAAAAAATACTCTTAAGAATTCAGAATAGATCTGTGAGGAATTTCATCACTTACGCCACTGTGAAGCTTCTCGTCAAAGAAAGCCGTCCAACGTGCATCAGCAAGTTAATTTCTCTTGTCTCACATTTTTCCGTCTTCTATGGAATTTCATTTCTTTTTTATTGTCTTCAAAACTTCATGAATGTCTGCCACTATAATTGTTTTTCATCTCAAATGACAGTATCTTATTCTTTTTTTTTTTCAAATACAGTTGTTGTTTTTTTCAAGATGCTATCGATTCTTTCGCTATAAATTTGCTGGCACAATTCGCTCTTACACAATTTGAAGAAAAAAAAAAACGAAAATAAATTTATGCTGACGCCCTCAAATTCGATAATGCAGTTGTCTTCAGCATGTGTGATGACTCTTGTCAGGTAGGCGAATATGTCGGATTCTGCATTCAGAAATATGTCTGACAAGAATTAACTAAAGCGATCAAGAATGTAGTTTTGATTTCTTTGCATCTCAGAGTTGGAAGTCTACTGTATAACATAAATCTGTATGTATGATGAAAACACCTAAGTTCTCAATAAAGTTTCATTCTAGCCTCACTTACCTAAATGCTATAAACTGCGCAGGACACCGTTGTCGTTGTGTTCTTCGTGTTGATCACTTTATAATCTATTAATGAGATTAAAAACATGTTGGGTGCTTTACCACCGGATGAGCAACCTGCTGTTAGTGAGCATGATCTGGCACGTCTTTTTTAAAGCCTGTGGACCAGATGGGATAAGGCCCAAAACTCTTAAGATCTGTTTTCATCAATTAGCTAATGTCTTCACTTTTGTTTTCAACTTCTCTTTGAGAACCCACACCATTCCAACGATGTGGAAAACATCCGAAATTATACCTGTACCTAAAAAAGACAAAGTTATTGAAATGAATGATCTGCGTCCTGTAGCGCTCACATCGATTTTAATGAAATGTTTGGAAAGGCTTGTTTTGTCTATGCTGTCACCTTTTGTGGAACCATTCCAAGACCCACTGCAATTTGCATATCGTGGCGGAAGAAGCGTTGATGATGCCATTTTGTATTTTATAGACAACATCTACAGACATATTGATACTCCAAAGAACTATGCTAGAATTCTGTTCGTTGATTTATCTAGCGCCTTTAATACCATCCAACCTCATCTCTTATTATCTAAACTAATGGACATGGAAGTGAACAAACATATTGTGGCGTGGATTTTGGATTTTTTGACATGTCGTCCCCAGTATGTGAAGCTGAGTGTGGCCACCTCAAATTTTAAGTCATTAATTGCCATTACGAACACAGGTGCGCCCCAGGGCTGCGTTCTCTCCCCTGCCCTCTTCAGGTTTGTGACACCTATTAGAAGGGCAAATCACTCATAGTGTACAACCCAATTAATCCGCTAATCTATAAAATCCCCCTTTTTGAGGGCCCTGCCAGCCAGTGTTAGGGTGTAGAAATGTGTAAAATGACCTGTGATCTAAATAAAGCATTCAATTTTAAGGTTTCAGGTACAATTTGAGCCTTCTAGATAAAAAAATAAAATGTGTAGACCTATACTATGTAATCGCACGCGGTCAAAACCAGTCAAATGAAAATTTGGGGACCAAATCAGAATTTGAGGTGATCTTTTTCAAAAGACATTTGTGAAAAATTTTGGGCGTTGACCCCCCCTTTTTCTTCCCGTTAAAAGATCGAGCAAAAGAAGTACTTTAACCTCCATGGAAGAAATTTCCCCAAATCACAGTGGTATATTTAGAATAACGCAAAATGTTAATAGGGCCAAAAGAAGAAAAAACAATAGGTGTCAAAGGCCTTCACGATTTACACCAGTGATTGCAGAAGTAAGGATAAAAATATTCCAATCATTAAGTTCGCTGAGACACCACTATTCAAGGATTAATTTCGACACCAGCCGATGAGCAAACATATATGTCCTGTGTTGACACTTTCGTCACGTGGTGCGATGAGCATTTTCTACAGCTCAATGTAAAGAAAACGAAAGAACTTATTGTGGATTTCCGTAGCAAAAGAGAAATGTATTCACCACTTGTGATTAAAAACGAAAATTTAGAGAGAGTTGAAACGTACAAATATCTAGGTGTAAAAGTTGATTCAAAATTAGACTGGCATGAGCACGCTTCTTTCGTTCACTCAAAAATAAGTAAACGTTTGTATTTTATTAGGAAATTGAAATCTTTCAATGTAGATAACACCCTGATATGCATGTTCTATAGAGCCATAGTGGAAAGTGTAATAGTATTTTGTATTGCAGCCTGGGCTGGAAATGTACGAGAACAAGACAAATGTAAAATAAACAGATGTATTAAGAAAGTAAATAAACTTACGGGAGGTGAAAATGATCTAATCGAAGCCCTGTACCAACAGTCTTGTAAAGCTAAATTAAGTGCAGTTCTAAAAGACACTACTCGCCCACTCTTCAATCAAATAAAATTTTCGCAAAGAAGTGGGCGATTACTGTCCATAACAACAAATCGTGAAAGATACAGAAATTCGTTTCTTCCATCAGCCATACGGTTTTCCAGTTGCCGCAGTCTCTCTTGAGTTGTCAAGTTTCCAGTACAGTTCATATATATCGTTATATATTTCACCGGTTGTGTGGGTATGTGTGAAGGTGTGGTTGCGTGTGCGGTCAGGTAATGTGTATGACCACCTGAAATGAAATTTAATGTTGAATGTGAAATGTAATTTATTGTTGAATGTGTATCAACTGTGAACGGAATTTCCCTCGTGGATATTAAAGTTTATCTTATCTTATCTTACCTTATCTTATCTTATCTTTACTTATTCTGTGTGTGCACTTGGAACTAAAACCCTCAGATCTGTACATGTATGTTCACACCCATAGGAGTGCTTATGCACGTGTAAATACGAACACCATACATTAAATTTACTGTGTATAGGTATAGGTCATGCAGGTTTTGGTTTGTTGCATTATAAACTGACACATGCTTGCAACAGGAGGCTACCAGCTCACCAATTTTCGTCATTTTGGACTGCAGCTAAATTAGCCAATGAAGAGGCTGTGTACAAGTGGTTAAACCTTACTTTATTGTTTTAAAAGCGCATCCAGCTGTGTCCTGAGATCTCACGCTTGGTATTGAATAGTCATCATGTGCCCATTTCAATCGAATTTCATGGTCCCGTTGAGACAGTTGTTGGTGTGCTTGGCTTGTACAATTTAATTAAGCACTCACTCTGGATTCTTTTGAAAGTTTGACCAGTATTCTTGTAAACTCTGAAGGCCCGCTTCTGAAATAGAAATACGTTTACCTCCATTGTTCATTCACTCCTGATTTGACTGCTGCTAATGCATCAAGATTTTGAGACTCACACAATGGATGTTCAGTCCCCTTGAATCAATTTATCGGGAATGGTCCAACATATTATTATTATTATCCTTCAGCATGTTTAAAGAGAAAGACTGCTGGTTCCTACCATAGACCTTTACCCTCATCATTACTGCTCTAACAAGCCAAGAATTGTTGTGAGGTCTTGATCGGCGTCTGACAATGACAAAACCCTGTGAAAATCTTCCAGGTATGGCTTTCTGGGTAGGTGAGAAACAAGTTTGCATAGTAGATTATCGGACAGTTCAAGCCTCGCCGACGGATACCCGCATACGCAACCTACTGACAAGGTCAGACTAAATATATTATTGTAGATATCAATCAAAGCAATCAAAGCCGTACATGAATCTAAACTGACTTCATAAATAGTCGCTTATTCATTTTATAATATAATGTAATATAATATAATATAATATAATATAATATAATATAATATAATATAATATAATATAGTTCACGGGGGTGGGAGGTGACGACTAACGACTTTATTTAACATAATAACAAACACTTTCTACTGAATCTGCTAGTTATGTTGGAGCGTAGTTCGTCACAGGACAAATCCACTACAGCAAGGTTATAGGTATCCAAAAGACGACGCCAGTAGAACATAATGACTTCCCTGGACATTTTGCGGACATCACGAGAACTATTGAAATATAAGAGATATATATGATATCCATTCCATCGGGCATATTTTCTGACGGAGATCGTCACAGGGAAGAATAAAATCCCATTTTTAAAAAAAGTGAAGTAAATAAGAGGGGGCATTGATTAGAAAAGATAGGAGCAAGGGCAGTTGTTGTCCATGCTCCTGACTTCTCTCAATAAAATCTCAGTAAAGGTCTGTGGATTTGTTTGAAATTAGTTTCTCTCTTCTACTGTGGTTCAGAGAGGAAAACCTAGAGGAAGCATGTTTTATGTCTGTGTAATGTAAAGAATAGAAATTGATGAAATTATGCATTTTCTTACTCAAAAAAAAAAAGGCACAACGTCGAGAATAACAAAGGCTCCATTGGGAAATTAGACCTATCTCTTCAGACTGGCCCTAATAAGGCAGTAACAAGCGTCTTCGGAATGCTGCCAGACTGTAGAGTTGGTGCAAAGCACAAGTAACAAGGTTGACGACAGGAAGACATTAGTCAACGCAAAAAAGTTCAGTGTGCGGAGGCAGGTGGCGCCGAGGAAGGAGGGTGGGAAGAGGGAGAGATTGTGAAATTTAATGGGTTAAATTGGGTAAAATTGTGTAAAATGAGTTTAAGGCAGTTTCTTAAACAGCGACATGTCCTTTATCGAATCCTGAACTTTTTTTCATGATATCTGTCTCAAAAAAGTGTATTTTGATGCAAAAGGAAATGATCACCCTTCTCAAATGCATCTGTCGGGTAATCTTTATCGTCAGTGATCTCAAAATCACAGTTTTCGTCACTCTATCCCTTCGATCTGACTTTTTTCTGGTCCAATTTGCCTAAAATTTTGCATAATAACTCTCCAAGCCCCTGTTTTGAGAATGTCGTGGGCTTTTCGATATCTTGTGTTTTTGTTGTTTTTTTATCATTTTTAAAGTTGAAAATTCTCAAAATTTTCAATGTTTTTTTTTAATGACATTTTTAAAAAAAATTATTTTAAAAAAACTATCCAAGAAATCAAAAAAAGCCTCGTGACTTCTATTTTAAATAAAGTGATCTTTCAAATGGAAAAAAAAAACTGCATCCTACCATCTATTGTTCTCCAGATCGAAGAGTTCAAAGTTATGCAAAAGTCATCCATATTTTCCAGTATAGGTGGGCACTGCTTTGACGTCATAGGGTTTCCAAAAAATTCCGGTACAAAAATCCTTCTATCCAATTCATTATGATGGCAGTGGAGGGAAACTGTTTAGCTGTCAATAAGAATTTTTTGCACCTGCCTGATTAATGACAGTAGCAATGACTGCGACATGAGTGGAAGAACTTTATCTAAGCCATGAATGAGTGAATGCAAGGGTGAGTAAACGAAAATTTTGATAGAAATCATTAGCATTATTTTTATTTCGTAGACTGAGCACGACACGTTTTAATTTAACCGACACAATTTATCCATCGGAAAATATAAAACGAAATAAATCCACCGTGCTTCCACCAGTTTTGGATTAGTAGGGTTCTGACCGTCACGTTGTTTTATTCTGATTTCTGTGACATTCTGTTCCATGTTTTGTTTATATTTCTTCTGTTTTTTTTTCACTTGTTGTTTTAACATTGGTGCCCATGTTTAAGGGGGGGGGGGTGCGCCTCCTGGGAGTGATATTGTGAATGCTTGAACTAGGAACTTTTTAAGCTTCAAATTCAGATTCGGCATGGTCAAATTAGGGGGAAAGTGTGAATTGTTTTTGTGGTTTTCCATACGGTTGCCATGGCAACGCCGCCATCTTGAATTTTGTATCTTGAAAATTAGCTGTTTTCAAAAGCCTAAGGCTCCTAGAGTATTGAATGTAATCATTTCAAATTTTGTAAACGTATATAGTAGCTCTATAAAAAAGATAAAATGCATTTGTTTTTTGTTTATTTTTCATACAATGTCTGTCACAAATTTTTGAAATAATGTGTGTTAATGGATGTGTATTTTTCTCAATTTTCCACCCAACATTCAACTTCGTTTCAAAAACGTGACCAAAATCAAGAAAAATGGATGCATTTTATCAAAACCTATGTTGTGGGGAATATATTATATGTCAAATCCGAAGTCAATCGGTTTAGAAATAAGAAAGCCTTAGGGAAAAGAGTGGAAAAAAAGAACATTTTGAGAAAATCGCAATTGAAGTTTTGATAGCGCGTTTATACAAGGCTAAGAT